>CM069299.1:39586382-40078882 GCA_035609425.1 Epinephelus awoara
CCTGAATGGGACAGTTAATGATGTGTGACCAACGGTGTTGGCAGGGAAGGACAATAAGTGTCCACTAACCTTCCAGAAGCTAAATACACCAGAGAGGGTTCAGAATAGAAAAGGACCTCAGAGTCGTGTGTGTGTGTGTGTGTGTGTGTGTGTGTGTGTGTGTGTGTCTTAGTGTGAAATACACCTTGTGATGGAAGTCTAGGACGTCCAGCTGGTGTGGTTAAACAAGTATGAAACCACATCTAGTGTTTTCTTTTCAGATTCAAGTGAAGCAAAGCGTCTCTACTATAAATTCTCTTCTGTGATGTTCAGAGTACATAAAGAAAATATGCCCAACAGTCCAGACTGTGAACTATTCTTGTTTGACCATTTTAGTTCATAATTTGATTTGAATTGAATTAATTTATCTGACTAATCAAAATATATAGAAATATATCAAGTCCCACACTGCAACAAATACATGAAAATGCAGAGGATAAAGTTAAAAGATAACTTGTTCCCATTGTGGTCGTCTTTCCAGCATGACAACAACAGCAATACATAATAACTTTGTTATCCAAAATTTGGAACAGTCAGCGCAATAATTTTGAAGGCCTGTCAACTTGGGTACAAGTTGATATGTTTCAATCTGAGCAAAATTTGTCAGTGCTGGTATTTTCCTGAAGTCACAGAGACTCAGAAACAGAACTCTACCACTCAATAGCCCCTTTTACTTTGTCTCTTCAAGCAGGAATTTTACGTAGTTATGCTGCCTCACCGCTCTGTATCAAAGTGCAATCATGGAATAGGGGAACAGAGTTGTTTCACCTTTAAGGCAGCATCGGAGGTAGTGACAGAGCCAAAACAATTTCAGTGCAAAAGGGACGGATGGATGAGAGGGGTGTGACATTTTGTTGACATGTAACGTGTGCAACACAACCCTCTGGGATTTTAAAGGCAGCTGATAGCAGTTAGTGGCTAACTCAAATAAGAACAGTGGATGAAAATGTGCACAGTTTGGGGAGACACTGAGGTCTGGGTGCTCCTTACCCTCTGAGCAGTGGACAAGATCAGCCACCATATAACAGGGATGATGAATGATTGTTATTGCCATGCTATGCCACTGTTTTTAAAGCGCTGATGATGCCTATGTTTTATTGTTTGGTTCTGGGTAAAAATGCAAAGGCAGCACAGAGAAGAGACTTTGTTGCAGCCTTAAAGTGTGATCTCTGTGTAAAAAGGGCTAATGTCAATACAGCAGATTACATATCTCATCTGGCCTGGGAACGCCCTGGGGTCCCCCAGGAGGAGCTGGAAAGTGTTTCTGGAGAGTGGTACATCGAGAATACTTTGCTCAACCTGCTGCCCCTGTGACTCGGCTTAGGGGTCCGCTCATAATTCCGACATCCCATTGTTACGAAAATGATCCATTGTTTCGAAATCTCAATGTTTCGACATCCCATTGTTCTGACCATATTAAACCCATTGTTACGAAGTCCTGTCGTTCCGAAATCTAAATTTTCATTGTTACAAAAATAACTGTTTCATGGTTAAGGTCTGGTTAGGTTTAGGCACAAGAACTACTTGGTTAAGGTTAGGAAAAGATCATGGTTTGGGTTAAAATTACAACTTTCAACATCGTTTCTACTTCCTCAAAACAGGGTGACCGTTGTCGTCATGGCAACAGTAAACAACACGACAACACGGTCTCTTGCTGCTTGTTTTTTCAACTTTTTGCATTGTAACGTTGAGATTTCAGAACAACAGGACTTCGGAACAATGGGTTTAATATGGTCGGACCAATGGGATGTGGAAGCATTGAGATTTTGGAACAATGGGTACTTTTCGGAATAATAGGATGTCAAAATAATGGGATGTTGGAATTATGATATGGCACCCCTTATTATGCACTCCAGCTGGATCTAATCATATGTAATTAACTGATCTCTCATTAACCTGCGTACTCCACTCGGTGTCAAAATGTTGCTTGTACCTGTTTGCTATACAATTACCTGTAATTGACACCCTGTGTTGGCTGTAACACACACCTGTGGAGGAAGACATGCTGCTTTCTATAAATAGTGGCCCCTCAAAGAGGTCAGTAAAGGTCACAGATTATATCCTTTAATAGGAAAGAAATAACGAGGCTCAGGCTCTTTCCTCTCCACCTTGCATCCAACCCTCCATCTCACCAAACAAATGAGCGAGCCACAGGGATAAATCCAGTCCGAGGTGAAAGAAACAGGCAACAACTTTCTGCTTTTCTCAGAGTCAGCGGCTAATTTCTTGTGTGAGTCAAACTCAAATTAGTGACAAACATCGTGAGGCATCAGACAACCGTTAGTGTTAATGTGGAATAAGAAGCTCTGTGATCATATGGGGCTAATTGTCTTCATAACTATTTCCCTGAAGGCACAAGGCGTGATTCTGGCAGCTTCCCACACACACGCACACACATCCTGAAGTAAAAGTAACACCCGACAGGCCACTCAATAGGAGTTCTGCTTCATCCAATTACTTAACATGAGTTTCTCTCGTGGAACATCCATCTCCCCTCCAATTATCGATGATTTACTGACGTCACCCTGATGTCGGCTTTGCCTGTAATGCAACAGGGGAAATCTGGAAATGGGCTGCACCTGGGGTTTGGTACTGAGAAGGTGTTAACACATGTGACCCACCAAACCTCCACGTCCACACCTCCACCCCCAGCCCCATTAGACAAAGACATGCTTCAGAGGTGAGGGTAAATGACGAAATGACTCAGACGGACATGACTGACATCTCTTTAAATGGAAACTATTCTGTCATTCGAGAGTTTAAAGTTGTGTCTTTTCTTTTTAAATAGGGATCACGCCACCGTGCTGCTCAATCTCCAACCAACTGGCAGCACATTATGAGTCAGAACTGTCAGCTTTCAGTGTGAACTCTCCATGCGTGCTCACCGTTGACACTTTGCTGAATTGAAAGCAGAAGAAATGCTTCTATTGAAAGAATCTGTATGAGTTACAGCCGTAAAACTCCAAGATGCAGGAGGACTTATGACATATGCAAGAGTCTACATCCATGCTACAGCTCTCTGAGGCTGTACTTAGGTACCCATATTTGCACAAGAGGGTGAACCCATGGAGAAGTGAGACAATCACAAGGTAGCTACGCCCTAAAGTTAACTTGCTTTATCCTCTATTTTACTCCAAATAGGACCATAATTCATAAAATGACAACCCAATTGCCAAAAATATGTTTGCAAAACACCAGTGCAGTTACATTTCTTTATTTTGGAGTGGATATGTTGAAACCTAATGTTTGTGATCAAAGTGCACAAAACCACTAAGTTGTGTTTAGGAAAAGATCATGTTTTGGCTTAAAATCCTCGGTTTTAGTGGCACAATCCTTCCTGGAATCACAGTGAAGACTCTGTTTACATCAAATGGTTTTGATTGTTTGTTGGCAGATATCTCAAGTAAGTGTCATGTCATCCACTCTCCTGTCCACCTCCAGATGTCAAAAGTCAACTCGTAAATGACGTCACTTTAGAGACATTGATATATGTATAAATATGTACATGCCAACATTTTCCTTTGGGGAATGGGCTGCAACAGTATTTTGTAGCAGATATGTGCAGTACGATAAGTGCATACGATATGTGCAATAGCTTCAGGCACAAAAACCACTTGGTTATGATTAAGAAAATATCATGTTTTGGCTTAAAACAATGCTGGGTGGCAGACATGCCGCTGGAAAACCAGACACGGGTCAGTGAAAAACACCCAGGTTGCTGCAATGTGTCTGTGAGAAAAAGCCAAGGTGTGGCTCCACAAATGCCACTGGGAAATGCCATGACATGCTTCTAAAAAACACCCAGGTTTGGAGCAACAAACACCGGTGGAACCACCACAAAGGCTTGCCAAAAAACAACAAACATTTTTGATTGTGCTCTCAAACAGTGGTCTGCAGATTGGCAGCTGTCTTGCCAAAGTGTTGAGCCATCCACCATCCCCTCCATCTCCAATAACATCATCAGCTATTATGCTACGCTACTTTAGGAACGTTGATATGATGTGTATGCACAAATATAATGTATCAATGACAGAACTGTACAATGTCATAGTTTTCTTCTGGTGACTGGGCTGAAAATAAACATCAAGCAGTACTGAAGACTTGAAACTAGAGATTGAGACGATAAACTCATTAAGAACATTATTACTGCACAGACCCTTCAACAATGCCGTAACAGTCAGCGAGCATTATCATTACTTGTTGCCTGGAATAGTCACATTTTCTTTTGGTGACGGATTGAATCAAGTTCAATTTTCCATTTCCTGTATTAACATGAACAATTTTTCAAGAGCAAAACCTTCAAACAATCACAGTACCAGAGCGTGATTCAGAGGAAACACAGTTATTTACATACTGACAGACTGCCTGGTTTTAACAAAGCGAAACATCAATCTCCTGAAGGCTCCTGGGGAAATTCAAGCTGGTGACGGCAGCAGTTAAACACAGGTTTGGGTTGCTTGGCAACATGTTTTGACTAAGTGTAAATGACTCTGCTTTTGTTTGGCCCCCATCATCACACCAGCAGAGAGATGCTCAGACCAGCCTGGTGATGAGAGTCACGCAGCGAACACCACAGAAAAACAGGATCTGTATTTGCACAGGGGCTCTTACTGTACACTGAATGTGGGGCCATTATTTTACTTTTGACTGTATGATTGTTGAAAATAATAACAGTGGTTGCCATTGGTATTTATCATTTTCTGTCCTGTTTTGGTGCCACAGGCAATTGGACTGTAGAAGATAAACACAGCTCTACAGCTCTCGTGTTTGCAGTGGCTCTCAACCAACCTCTCATCTGTTATTTACAACTTCTGATGAATGACAATATTGCAAATGTCTTTATTTCAACCGATTGCTTTTCAGAAAGAGTTCAATTGCTGCAGCAGTTCAGCAAACACAGGGTAATGACTGGTGTACATGTTTACTTGCCATTCATGTTGAAAAGTGTGGAGGGAAAACAGTTGTCCGTCTCTTTGTGAAGTTTCATTGACATTTAAAAGGCATTCAAGGTCAGTTTGACATTTGCTGCACCACATATAACATTTTCCCTTTAAGTATAAAACTGTAAAGTTAATTGATTTCTTAAAAACTAATTACAAACATACAATGACATTTGGTGTGTAAAGTAGCATAGAGTGCTAAAATCTCACTGCACGTCACTCCTGTGTGACGATATATCTGTACAGGAAGTGTTTCATTCATAACACTTTGACAAACATGATATAAAGGGTTCTTCTGTTTATATTGCAAGCTTGAGAGGTTTTTACTGCTGTACTTTGTAAAATCTGAGCATGTTGTCATTTCAACAAAAACATCGGAGTTATTGTGTTTCTCTAAAAGGGGTCACTGCTATGATCCCAAGGTCGTATGCTCCACAGCTCTTTAAAGCACTTAATGGGAACCTGAAAAAGATGCTCACCAGCGTTTTATTTGCTTATTATGACAGAGGTTACTTTAGGGGACCAAGATCATGACTCTGACAGTGATCAAATTGTACTGGCACAGGTCTTTGTCTAAATAAAGTAGCTTTTTCTGTGGGAAAACATAACTAACCAATTAAAAGGGGCATTAACACATTACAGGATATTGGATTGGGGAACTTAGGACCATAGGAACTTAAAACCCTGGGAACATAAGACCGTAGACACACAGGACCCTGGGGATATACGGCCCTGACAGAGGACACTTTAAACCTAGCACTGTGGAAACATGGGACCCTGGGATAAAACCTTTGAAACATAAAATCATCTTTGGGTACATAGGACCTTGAGAATACAGAACCTTGGGTACATAGGACTCTGGATACATAAGACCCTGGGAAGACAGGACCCTGGCTACATACTACCTTGGGAACATAAGACTCTGGGTAAATGGGACCTTGGGAACATAGGACCTAGGTACATAGGACCCTGGGAACATAGGACTCTTGGACACATATGACGTTGAGAATATAGAACCTTGGGTACATAGGACCCTGGATACATAAGACCCTGAGAACATAGGGCCGTGGAATAGAACCCTGGAAACATAGGACCCTAGGAACATAAGACCTTGGACACATATGACCATGAGAATACAGAACCCTGGCTACATAGGACCCTGGGAACATAAGATTCTGGGTAAATATGATCTTGGGAACATAGGACCCTGGGAACAAAGGACTCTTGGAGTGTACGACCCCAGATAGGGTACATAAGACCCTAGGAACGTAAGACCTTGGACACATATGACCTTGTGAATATAGAATCTTGGGTACATAGGACCCTGGATACATAAGACCCTGAGAACATAGGACCCTAGGAACATAACACCTTGGACACATATGACCTTGAGAATACAGAACCTTGGGTACATAGGACGTTGGGAACATAAGACTCTGGGTAAATAGGACCTTGGAAACATAGGACCCTGGGAACATAGGACTCTTGGAGCTTCAGACCCCAGATACATATGACCATGGAAACATAGGACCTTGGGTACATGGGGCCCTTGACACATAGGACCCAAGGAACATAGGGCACCGGGATAAAACCCTGGAATCATAAGACCCTGGAAACATAGGGCCTTGGGAACATAGGATCCTGGGAAGATGAGACCCTGGGAATGCAGGACCCTGAGAACATAGATACACTCCTGCATAAAACATCCACAGATATCATCCACAGACATGCTGTCAAAACAAAATCAGTGAATGTCTCAACAATATCTCGCCCACATCTTTCATCACTGTCTCACTCAACTTAAAACATTACTTTAAACTGTATGGTAGGCGGAGATGAGCTGAAACTGTCATTAATCTGAAAGATCCTGGATTTCCGCTGCTGCACAGTGACCTGATTTTTCTCACTGCAGACTACAATAAAGCAATAAACTAAAATAATTGCATGAAACAGTTTTAATACCGTCATCAGAGAAAAATGAATTCGAGTGATATTGAGGAATTAGTTACTTTTAAAAAGTTGTGTTTTATGTTTTTGAACTTTTTTTTAATGCAGCAGCATTCAGAGTAAACTATGAAATTAAACACACAGCAGTGTACGACTGAAGCCAGTGCATTTTAAGTTGATCTCTCCTTCCTGTTGGATGAGGGTATATTTTGGGACTTTGGGAGGCTGCTATGCCCTGGAGTCTCCCGCCTGGGGATGGATGTCCGCTAAAGCTCTTAAGATCCTGGGTGAGTGCAATATTGCGTGCGTATATAGCTAAAGGGATTCCCACACTGCATTCACTGAACTCAGAAAAGTAAGTACGTGTACATCAAAGAGTCAGAGACACTGAGAAGGTTAAAAAGGGAACAGGAGACAGAAATGAAAAAAGTCCAGCAGACATAAAAGGTACACAAGAACAAATAGAGAGACGATGGAGAGGAGGTGGAACGGCGTCTGCCGATTTTGTCCAAATCTCACCTTGGTATGACTGACCCACATTAATCCATCATTCTGTGTCATGACATTTGCTGAGCTCAGACAGGCTTTCAAACGTCTCTTCAGTCATAAAGTATTAGGGTCAAACTCATGTGAAAACGCTCCTTTCTCTACATCATTCAGGCCTCCTGCCAAAAGTGGCCATCAATTTCCTTTGGACCCGCTATGTCAACTTGAACATCAATTGTATTTTTCTAGTGGAGGGGGACTGTAAGAATTACACGTCTATTTTTCAGCTGTTGACCTGTTTCACATTCATTCACACCCACACACTAACCTCCAGTCTGCTGTTGGTTATTGAGCCATCACAGTAAGGGAAGATGTGGTGCCTTTCTCAAGGAAACATGCAGGCAAGACTGCAGCCTGGACGACCAACACCTCTAAATAAAGAGTGACCTTTAGGTGTGAGGGAATTTTGGACAAACTAGAATTGTTGTATCCCCCTGACTGATGTCTTTATACCCGAGTCACCAACCTGTTTCAGGCCGAGAGCTACCTGAAGGGCAGAGAGTAACATGGGGGGCTATTTTTTTGATATAATTGTCACGAATAATGTAAATTTGCTTGGTTTACCTTTAAATAATAAATACTATGCTTTAAATGGGCTACATATATTTGACCGTTTTTGTTCACTGGTTACTGTTAATGATTCCTCAGTCATTATATATAATGTTTTACCAGGAGATCGGCGGAAAACACAGTCACATTTTTTGTATAATTTTAGAGTTTAATGTCAAAGTTCCTAAACTCTTTCATCTGTAAACACCTGACTGGTTTAACAGATGTCACTTATTTAGAAACGTAGCTCTTTCAAGGTACAAATAGGACTTTAACTTTGGAATATCTCTAAACTGATAAGATAAAAATGCTTGATTTAGTTTCTATATAATGTCAGAGATGTCCTCAACTCAAATACATCATTTATTGTCAGGAATTGTTTTGTAGCAAACCCAAAATAAAAGTATAACTACATTTACTTCACACTTTAGTGGTATTTAATTGTGTTTTATACCTCTTGTATAAGTAATCCAATTCATCTTTTATAAATATATGCATACACGTAAAGATATTTGTTGACACCTTATTTTGAAAACTGGATTTTTTGTCCTTCTGCTGACCTCGTCAAGTCCTTCATTAGCTCTCCCCATCAGCTCCACGGATGTATTAAGATCCCTTTAGCCAGTTGCACAAAACACCTTAAGTTTTCTCCTTGAGTACGACACTTAAGACTTTATTTTTTCCTTAGCTGAGGGACTAATTTAAGGGTTTTACCAGTGGATTTACCAGTGGTAAATACTACAGTTTCCATGATACCATTTGTTTTCTTGCGTTCGAAGCTTGTGATAAATTCGGTATTTTGTGCAATGGTTTAACTAACTTAAGATATTTTTATGGCATTTTTTGCCTTTAATTGATAGGATAGTGAAGTGTGAAAGGGGGAGAGACATGCAGCAAAGGGCCATGGGCTGGAGTCGAACCTGGGCCGCTGCAGCAACAGCCTTGTACATGGGGCGCCCACTCTACCACTAAGCCACCAACGCCCCAAGGTTTAACTAACTTTAGGGGATTTCTCAAGTATGAAACTAAGATAAGGAGAACACTTTAAATATTTCAGTGATAACCTGAAGGAGACAACACGTTTTGTGCAAATGATTTTATTTTAATAAAGCCTTAACCTGGACTTGAAGGAAAATCTTAACTTAAGGTGTTTTGTACAACCGGCCGATGCAAACAGCTTTGGTGGTGGGACGCTGATCGTTCCTATGAAAGTTGCACAGTGGCACATGGAGCCAAAAAGGCTCTTTTTCCACAGTATGAAATTACCTGGGTGATCGATACTGCTTCCACACCATTGGGGCCACAGAGCAGGCACACTACAGACCTACGTCCACTAAGCACGGCTGAGTGGGGCCAAGTGGCCTTCTTCTGCCAGTCGAGCTTCTGGTTAAGTGCTCCACTAACTTCAGTGTCTTGAACTTGAAAGTGCTGATAGTGAAACCAGTCATTTCGCTCAGAAAATGTATCCGCTGTGTTACAACCGTCTTTTTCCTAATGTAAGTCAATGTGAAAAAGTGTTTCTGGGCCCAACTGCATCACATGATGGACCCCGTAAATTGCAGTGCCGCAGTTTGGCCACTATGAAAATTAGCTTCAGGGCCCAGCACATTTCCTGAGGGCCTAATCAGCTCAATCTGGACTGTTAGAAAGCATTTGTTTTAAATGTCAGTATGGGTGCACTACAGTTACAGTGTTGGCTGATTTGACCACCTGGATGCGAGTGACGGCTGCAGTTATTTTTGGAGTGTGTCCTGCAGGCAACCAGGCGCCCGGGGCACCAGGTATGCTACCCCTGCTCTAAGCTGAACTAA
Source organism: Epinephelus awoara (assembly GCA_035609425.1). Lineage (NCBI taxonomy): Eukaryota > Metazoa > Chordata > Actinopteri > Perciformes > Serranidae > Epinephelus > Epinephelus awoara. The sequence goes on from CM069299.1 coordinate 39,596,215, forward strand.
TCACCTGATCAGGTCCAAACACAGACATGAGAGTGATATCGATCCTCCCATCTAACTCTCAACATAGCAAATAACCATATTTGCCACAATCTGGAGCTATTAATTTAAAACCCTTTTAAATTTTTGTGTCAGAATATTAAGAGCTAATATCCTTGTCATATGACACCTAAATGACTGTACAGTTTGGTGTATGTAAGGTTTACAGACCTGTGGAAACTGCAGAACTTTGGGGCGCTGCATGCAGGACGCGTCAGAGACTTAACACATCTACTCGCAGCATGCAGCAGCTGAGCTTTGCCACAGTAATCAATGTGTGCTGCTCCACCACCTACAGAGACCACACATCCCTGCTGCTGAGCCACACGGCCAGCGTATGAACTTTTTATGTCCCTGATAAAGGAACTGCAGGGGGCGGACTCAATGAAAGAAAAATCTATGCTATATAATGCAACAGTTTCCTTTGTAGGCTTATCATCATCCGTCTTTGTTGGATCTGTGTCAGACAGGTTTTAAAGGCTACGGCTTGTGACATCTGAGTCCGTGTGCCACTGTCCACACCTCCTGACAATGACTGATGATCCAACAGAGGAAACAGTTACCCAGAATGCAGTATTTCCTTAAAAGTTACTTTGTGCTCCACGGAAAACAAACCAACAAAAAAACCACAGCCATGTTGCAGTGCTCCCCAGCCCCACTGGAACAACACAAATAAAGTGTTTCCAGTGAAATACATGACGTTCAAAAGCATCTCTCCTTAGCGCTGGATCTTTGTGTAAATCAGTTAAGATTAATTTGGTGATTTATGAGAAAAAAATACTTCCAGATTTTCTGGTCTATGTAACCTGCACTGTCTAGGTTTCATTGGGGCATGTTTTTGAAGTTCCTTTTACAATAGATTGCAGCAATGGTAAGAGATGTTTTTAAATATCTATAGTGGTATGTGAATGTTTAATTTTCCATTCACTGTCAGTCAGCGCTATTCTTCAGGGAATCTCAAACCCCTAGCATTTTCACTAGGGGTGGAAAAATAAGGTTTTTTTTATGATTTGGGTGAATTGACCCTTTAATTGACCTGGGTTGGGGGAGAGTTACTGCCACAAGCGAAGGAGTTCAAGTATCTCAGGGTCTTGTTCATAAGTGAGGGGAGAATGAAGCGTGAGATGGACCTGAAGTTTGGTGTGGCGTCTGCAATGATGTGGGCTGAGCTGAGCCAGAAGGCAAAGCTTTTGATTTACAGGTCCATCTACGTCTCAACCCTCACCTATGGTCATGAGCTCTGGGTAGCGACCGAAAGAACGAGGTCGTGGATGCAAGTGGCCAAAATGAGTTCTTTCGAAGGGTGTCTGGGCTCAGCCTTAGAGATAGAGTAAGGAGCTCAAAGTAGAGCTGCTGCCTCCTGGGCACCTCACACTAGAGGTGTTCTGGGCACATCCAACTGGTAGGAGGCCCAGAGGCAGACCTCTAACAAGCTGGAGGGATTATATCGCTCATCTGGCCTGGGAATGCCTCAGGGTCCCCCAGAAGGAGGGAGGATTGCTGGGGACTGGAACGTCTGCGATACTCTGCTCGGCCTGCTGCCCCTGCGACCCGGCTTCGGGTAATCTATCCTTTAGAAACTGATTAAACAAGAGTACTGTCTGCTGCACAGCTGCATGGCTCTATGTGAAGAGAAGAAGTCTATCACAGCTCAGATATGGATGAAGATAACAAATGTGGTGTATGTGTGTGTGGAGGCTGCTGATCTATGCAGGAAACTGACTCATGCCTTTGCGTGTGTGTGCATGAGCTTACTGTGGGCGTGTGCACGTTTATGCATGTGAATGTTAATTTGTCCCATTAACACTGTAAATGTGACACTTGAACAAAGACAGCAGGCGCAGAGGGGCGGCTGGAGTGAATCAGACACAAACAAAGTCAGTGTTTGGATCAAATGAACTGTGACTATAAATCAGAATTCTGCTTCGTGGTGGTGAAGAGATGAGGAGGAAGGTTGTTTGCTCCAAAACAGCTTAGCTGGTCACCCACTTAGTACTTATAGTGTTTGTTTTATTTGTCTCCTAACTAACTTAGCCTTATCCATGGACCATCATCCACCCCTCCCACCCGCCCTATAGGGACCTAAATTACGTCAATACCTGCAGCATTTCAGCCTGAGGCTGTCCAGCGGCGTATCAAACTGCCGTGACAGTTGCCATCTGGCTGACTGGCAGTGGATCACAACATCACGAAAGGTTGCTTCCAGCTGCGTTACAAACTGACACGACGTCAGAGAAGTTTTTGTGTTATTTTATTTAATCACAAAAGTTACTTTGTTTTTGCTTTGTTTTGCTCTAACTTTGTTTCTCCCTCTGCGGTGGATTGGATGTGTCCTCTCTGTTGCTTGGTAACTTGTCTTTGGTGAAAGGGCAGCCGGTGAAGAAGCTGCAGTGCGCTGCGAAAATACCTCCATGTAGCTCATCTGAGTCAAAGAGGTTCAGCTTCACACGTCTGAACAGGAGACACTGTCTGCTAAGACAGCGTGAGAATGACATGTTTAATTATTGTGTATTTTTGTTTCATTGCTACTGTTTGATACTATTAAAGATATGCTTGAGAATGCTGAAGCATTTCCTGCTTTTAAACCTGATCAGAGATCTTAAAAACATCTGGACATGATATCACAAAGCCAACATTTGGCCAGTTGTTAAGAGGAAGATCAAAAACACACAGCAGTGAAATGGGCCAGCCAAATGTGATGCACCAGCTGCTTTTGATGCCGTGTCCTTCCTTTTTTCTCGGCACAAACAAGTCGGACATGGAGAGATCAGTTGATAGCTGCTTCGACAATAAGTCATCTCTGCAGAATAAGCTGATAATTGTCCGTCAGAAGCCTTTAACACAGAGATTGTGCTACAGGGCCGATACTGAGCCCTTTCTTTATGCTGCCTTTGTATTTTTACACAGAACCAAAGATGGCGGCATCGTTTCACTCCAGTGTGTGATTATAGACTACATGTCGACTACCAGAATCAAAAGAGGCATGACAGGCGTTTCATATAACACAACAGCGTTGGCCTCTAGTATGATATAAAACGTATGAGTTGGCAGCACTTTATAAACAACACCAATGGCAAACCATGGCAATAACAATCATTCACCATCCCTGTTATATGGGGTTTGATCTCATCCTCCGCTCAGGTTGACATTTACAGCCGTTGTTCTTCTTCGAGTTAGCTACTAACTGCTAACAGCTACTTTTAAAATCTCCTGCAGTGGGTCACCCACAAAACACATTGTGAAATTGTAACACTCATCGTGCTTATGATCCAGTCCTGCTGACTGTCCCTTTACACCAATGACTGAGATCAACAACCACTGACTTTCACCCAGGAGGCTGGTGTTTGCTTCCCGTTTGATTGTAAGGCCAAACCCTGTCCTTCTGTCCTAAACCCAACCATTTTGTTGCCCAAATGTAACCACTTGTGTTTGTTGTTGAAGGAAAAAACATTGTACCAATGTAGCGAGTTTATTTTGAAAGAGAGTGTATGCAAACAGTGCATTTTCTGTAAAAAAGGAAGTGTATTTTGAAAACAGACAATGCATGTAACAGGCTGAAGTTGACATGGTGTCCAAGAACGTCAACAACCAACACACCCAGGGTACCTTGGACGTCATATCTCGGCCTGGAAAGTCCATGACCAAACGTCGATATGTGACAAGTCGGAGTGAGAATGTGTTGGGATGAGGTTAAAAATCAATACCACACAGTATTGTGATATTTTTGCAGGGCCACGTACAGTAAGTACAAGTCAAACTTTTGGTAGCCTACTAAAATAAAAAAATAAATTCATATATAAAGCTTAAAAAGCAGTTGAATAAAGGTTATTATTCATTGGCAATATATGTTATCCCTGTGCTCAGCATATTGCAGCATTGTATAATGACTAAAGCATCATGACATTACCTTATCATGGGGTCTCTGGTGACTCCTCAAAGAGAGTCGGGTTTATACTGTAAAGACACTTCAGAGCTCCACAGTGTCATATTTTGTCCTTTCCATCTTAACAGAATTCTACCAATCCACAAAAAAAGAGCCAGTAAGCTTTAGAGCATGTTCAGAATAAGACCTGCTTACATGTGCATCCCTTGGTAGAGACATGACAAAAATCCAGAGGCCACCTGCACTTTACAGTGTGCATCTTTAACTGCTCTGAGCAGGACCGACGTGACAGCAGAGCTGCTCTGCGCAGCCTGATCCCTCCTGACACCCCCCGAATGCAGCTCCCCTCCCACTCAGCCGCAGTCGAGCTGACAGCGAGTCACCAAAATACCAAACACACGCAGGCGAGAAACCAACCTGGAGTATGCACGCCAGACGAAAATGCCACTTTGCTGGCTGAAAGCCTCGTCGTGAGGAAAACACCGCGCAGAATGTGAAACTGGCGAGATGGAAGCAGAAACAGCCGTCCTCATTTAGAGCTGGCATGTTTGATTATTAATGAGCCAAGATCAGGGAAGACAGTTTTTCATCTGCGTCTGTGCAGAGACACTGTGACACAAACATAATGTGTGAGATCTTTTACTTTTATACATAAAAAAGGAGATCAGTGTTTGTCACTGCGTTAATATGTGTGTGTGTGTGTGTGTGTGTGCGCGTGCTCAGGCTGGTTATTCCATTTTTGTCTCATTCATTACTTTCATGGTTATTTGGCCAAGTCCGCTTCAGTCCCTCTATTGGACTTTCTAATGAGCTCCTGTGATCACCCAGTTCATGAATAACATACATAAAATGATCAGATGAACAATTACATTTGCATAAACTGAATTTATTTTCACATGAATGTAACTAAAGGGTGTGACAACATTTTGCGCCCCACTTTATATGATGCAGTGCCACGCGCTACCCAAACAGAACTCTGATATTGGCCAATTCTGTTAAATTCTGGATCACAATCAATACATTATTTACTGTTAATGTGGAAACTTTACATTATCTGCACATATACACTACAGTGTGGTTTAGAGATTCTTAAAGGCAAGACACCTCAAACTTTATTGAGGTTAGATAAAGTTTGTGACGTTGTTTACAGACCAGATACAACATAAATAAATTATGTGCATAAAATAAATAATAAAGAATACATAAGGAAATCAATAGGTCTGAGACAGGAGGCCAGATTCAGTGTGAAAGTTTGTTGCATCACACACACACACACTTTATCTTCTGACATTAAGGGGCAATGGCAGGGCTGTATTGGCTCTGGACATAAATTCTGTGCTTCAAAATTACCCAAATATATGTAATTTCAGCCTGTATATGTACAATGTGTATGTGTACAGGGTGGTGGCATGTAATGTGTTCAAACTACACGCTGGCATCATGGAAACAATGGCAACAGATAGTCGAATAAGATCCTTTGTCGTGGTGGACACACACATTCCCTGGACAGTGTCACACAATAAGTGGTAGAGGGAGAAAGTCCATGTAGGGAGCAACACACAGGGTACAGGGCTGTACCCGACTCAGAATTACAACAATTGTACCAGACTCAGCTGTTAAATACAAATATTTATCAGTTCCCTTTTATTTTCCATATATAGTTTTAAAGTTTGAAGGAGCTCAACAGGACGTTCAGTGTGACAGTGGCATTAATATAATATAGCTAACAAGCTAACTGGGCTAACGACAGATCAGAAAAATCATTTTCACTAGAATTGTATTGCTAGCATAGTGTATTTCAGAGTATGTTTACAGTTAGTAGTGTGTTTATAGTATTGAGGGTAGTTGGTCAAGGAGAGGCGCCGAGGCTCGGGAGTATATATGCGGGGCGGCGAGGGAGGGAGGGGTGGAGGGCCGCTGCACCGTGACAGAGAGCCGAGCCTCGGGGGCATATGTGCGGGGCCGTGAGGGAGGGAGGGGTGGATGGATGCGGTGGGCTGCTGTGCGGTGAGCCCAGGCTCCCAGAGAGGGATAAAATAAGTCAAAGTGTGGAGAAGGGGACCGGCTGAGCTCCGGCTGCCTTCCCTTCTGTCCGTGTGACACAGTTGGGGTTTCCAAGCCACCATCGGCACAATGAAAAGCCCTCTCTCCTCTCTCCGAGGGACAATCTTTACTCCACCTGTGGGCGGAGTAATGCCCAGAGAGGGGGTTTTAGTTCTGACTTTTCATTTGCATTGTTTCGATTGTGTGCCACCACCATGTTATGCGGTTTGGTCACGTATCTCTGTGAGATCAGGCTGGAACCTTCAGCTGTCATGGCTGAAACACTGATCTCACATTTGCATTTTATTTGTTCCCAAAAAAGGGCATGAATGCAACACTATAAAATCCTGATGACTGTAAACTCATGCGATGATACCAGAAGGTGTTTTGAAACCGAAAACGTTTCGCCCATCTGCTCCGTGTAAACTCAGACAATAAGAGCTATTCATCATTATAAGGACGTGTCTTGCAAACTAATGTCTGTGCTTCAGCAGCTCACATTTGTTATTTTGTGAGAGCACTGATCAGACATCATGAGACTGCAGGACCTGCAGGACCTCAGCGTCTTGCTGAAGGGCACTTCAGCAGATTCTTATAAGATGGTCCTCCAGATGAAGGACAGCCAGCCTGCTTACCATGCCACCAACGTTAAATAGATCGGGAAAAACTGCTCTTAATTTGAGGTCAATAACTGAGCTGCTCTTTCCATGACAGAAGAGACGAAATTTGCCTTTCAGATTTGTCACTTTGAAAAAGTGACACGTACCGTTGCAAAGTGCTTTCAGGCAAAGGGCATGAAAATATAACTCTGAGACAAGTTACTGCGCGTCCTTTTGAGACCTTTGCTGTAAATAAGGAGAGTTTAATACAGTGTTTTGGAAGTTTACCAAATCACAAAGTTTGTGTTTCTATTCACGCACAGTGCTGATTGGTTCTCACCCACATCCTGGTTCACATGCACACACACACTCACACTGAGGTCAAAGACGCTGTGCAAACTCAGAACTAAACATCTGAACAAAAGTCAAATCTGCTGCACATTTCAGTAATTGCCAAAAGTCTGCGCACACACACACAAAGCTGTTTCCCACTTCCACAGGTAACCATAAATGTCGATGTGCCCTGTTTAACCTTGTGAGGATATAATCCATCACACACCAGGGCACAGTGTAGTGTTAGTGATGACGCTCTGGTGATCGATGCCACAGAGTTCTCATCTGTCAAGGTGGATGTAGGTTTTTTCATGGGCTCTGTAAATCTGTTTTTCCATGCTGTAATCAACATGAAACCTGTTCAGGTAAAAATCAATATATGAGCGAATAAAAACAATTCTGACTTCTGAAATTAAATCTTTGTTGATTGTGTGCATAAACACACACAACAGTGATCCTCCATCACTTTAATTTTGCCTTTGATATTTCATAATATCCTAAAGCTCAGACTCTGCCCACAAACAGCAACATTTTCTAATTCTTCTGAGGAAGAGGAAGCAAAAGTCAAGGTATACGTCTTCTACAGCACCTCAAAGAGATTATATGAAAGACAGCAAGTGTGCCAGAGTGTAACTGAAGAATAAAATGAGAGCGAAGGACAGACTGCTGATTTCGTGAGAAGCTCAAACACTGTATTCAGTCTACAGAGCAGGACGGAAAACAGACCGGACATACAGCAAGTGTTAAGAAGCCACAAGCAGTTAAGTGTTTGAATGAATGATACAGTCAGCGGCGTCATGTGACCAGAGAGGACCTGGTTTTAAATAAACTATGGAGCCCGTCTACAGTTTCATCACAGTTCATGTAATAAAAGAGCAGGTGTCCTTTTTCTGAATGGGATGTCGACAGGAAACACTACACCTACTTTCACAGCTCTGCCTCTGCACTGCAGGCTTGTGAACAGCATCTGAATCACTGTGTTACAGTGAAGGCAGACGGGTTCGGTTTGACACGGCTGCAGGAGAATGTCCAGAAGTAACAGTGATACCACATTTCAATTACTGTAACTGCTCGTGCTGTTCTTACGGCTGCAGGTATCACGATGTGCCACATTCTTATCTTCACCTCAAGGCTGATTATCATTCTGCTCGCTTGATTTTAATGTTGGTGATAAGATCTGTGCTGTCACAGCGAGACTGAATATGTCTGTTATATCTACCTGATACTCATCAGGCAGGAAGACGACGTCTCTCTTCAGTGTGCTCATTTGCTTATCTCACTGGCAGAATAAGAGTGACAACAATCACGGGACTTGCTTCCTCCAACACACGCAACCACACACATGCACGACTAAAGCGCTGCACTCAGGTCAGGTGAGGTTACTTCCTTTGTACCCATCGGTCGATTTGTTTTTCAGTGGACGAGGCATCCAAGGCTAGTACTCAAGGCTCCAGTAATCACTTAACCACTAATTACAACAAATATGGCTGCTGGAACAAAGCTGTTCTTTGGGCCGGGACACGCGCCATGTCTTTTACTGCCTGGATAACGCATGTCAGGTGTTGGGGCTACTGTTGCCTGTTCTGTGCCAACTTGCAACTTTCAACTCACCACAAAACCCAAAGTTGGGAGCTGATTTTTTTTTCCAGGTGCTGTTCCAAAATATTGTTTGTATGACAGATGTAAAGGTTTAGACATCCCCGCATGAAAATGATCAACTTCTTTTCCACATTTACCAAAGACTGATTTTTAGCCCTGTGATAGTCTGGCGACCTGTCCAGGTTGTACCCCGCCACTCGCTCAATGGCAGCTGGGATAGGCTCCAGCTGCCAGCTTGAGTGACTCATGAGGGCTGGATGAGGATGGAGGGAAAAATGCAAAAAAGCAGCTATGTTTTTTATTTTGACATCAATACACCACTTGAGCAAATTAATTTCTGAGAAAATCCAGCAAAATGTCATTAAAATGTGGATAATGAGTATGTTTTGGTTCAAAGAGAAAATTAAAAAGATGTCTTTCTTTCCAAATTATTATGAAGCTGAAGATATTCTTTATTAATCCCTGAGGGGAAATTCAATTTTATCACTCTGTTGTCATACACACAGCCCCGGAATACACACACATGCACAAACAGGCCCTACACAAGCATTACATGGAGAGATGTAAGAGCGAGGCGGCTGCCTTGGACAGGCGCCTCGAGCAGTTGGAGGTTTGGTGCTGAGCTCTAGGGCACGTTGGCAGTGCCCAGGAGGCAAACTGGTCTACACTTCATATTTGTTGCGGACATGGACTTGAACAGGCGACTCTCTGGTTCCTGACCCACGTCCCTATATGGACTGAAGTACCGGGATATATTAAATATTCATCTTATCCATTCCACACACAAAATTGAATGTGTTGACAGTGTAAGTGTTTTACTGCCTTAATTTGATATCTAAACCGAAAATGTCTCTTCAGACTGAATCTGTGTGTTTGGACCCGTTTATTTCACTACATCTATTTATCTGAAGCAGTTGTTCAAAGTCATGTTCAGCTGAGGTTCAGTCCAAGCCAGAGCACTTCAAGGAAAAGCCTTTCAGAATAAATGCTCTGCTTCATGTTCCAGTCAAACTGTCAATCTGCTGCAGTAACATATCAAATCATAGTCACAGCTGGTGTGGACACTCTGTGCTCAGTGGGATGTAACATTTCTGCAAACAGCACTTTAGACTGTCGGCCTCTCGAGCCTCCATGCTGCATTTTAAGTTGTTACCACGTTGGAGCAAAGAGCAAACTGGACGCTTCGTGGTAATTCCACACAGAAGATGGTTTTGGAAAAATCCTCTAAAGCATTTAACTGTTGAGACACCACAAACTGTGAACAAGGACAGTAATAACTTCTTGTATACTATTTTTTTTTCTCCATTAAGGCAACATTTGTGAAACTCTCCCAGAGCTTAAAGAACATTTTAATGTTACAATATTCCAATGTAAAGTCTAAGTACGGAGCTGGTGGGGCTATGTGAAGCAAATGTGGCCTATTTGCTGGGAGAGCAATATTTGTGCCTAAACCTAACCGCACATGTTCAGTCAGGCACCTCCAGCTCATTAATCTATTTCAAGTAAGCCAAAGAGAACGTAAGGGCTGCAATTAAAATTAGTTCTCACCATTTTTCTTCTTATTGTATAACTGTATCCTTAATTTCAGCACTGCATTAAACAGAAGAATGAGGAACCATTCAGTAAATAAAATCAGCCCTTCGACCAGAAGAAAATGTTGGCACTGTATGTTTCTGCAAACCCTGTTTCATACATGTCATAGCAGCATTTCTAAAGTGACGAAGCATTGGGGCTGCCTCCAACTCAGAATTTCCCTAGTCGACCAACAGTCGTCATTTAGGTCCATTAGTCGACGAGTCTCCTGCATGTTTCTGATATGAATGTAACGATTAAATTATATATTTTGGTGGTTTGAGTTGAAGGTGTGAGAAAGAATAGTATCAGTAACATTGTTAACACTGTGCTACATTACAGAGAAATACAAACCGTACTAATGAACCTTCATTAATATAGGCCTATATTTTATCTGCAAGTGCACGTCACACACTGAGCGAGCCGCCTGTTAATGACGCTGTGGGCTAATGGGCATGTAGCTACTTCCATGTTTCAGATGATACGTCATGTTTGTAGTCGACCAATGAAGATGAGTTTACATATCACCTTGGGTTCGTCCTTCACCTTCTCAAAGTGATCCCACACTTTGGATTTCCTGCCCGACATGTTATTAACTAGCCTGTGGAATAACCGCAGGTACCAGCCCTGGAAATTAACCTGACTCCTGTCTGACTGCTGAGCTGCTGACCTAACCTCACATTAGTTTCCACATACTGGTTACAAAATAACGTGCAAATGTAACATATCCATGGTTTGCACAAATATAAAATGTCAACATTTTTCTGGTGATTGGGTTAGTTTTATGGTATTTATTTATTACTGTTAATTCTTATTTTATACAAACATGTTTTGCTGATTTACCTGGTGGCTTTTTAGAGTCTTCATTAAGTTGAATTTTATTTAGTGTCACTATTTATTTTCCTGTCAGGGTTGGTGTTGATTGGCCAGCATGTGTTATGCATTTACTTATTTATTTTGTTGTTAGCTTTGCAAAATAACATCTCACTTTAAAGTTTTCTGTGGCATCTTTAGAGAATCATTTCAAAGCTCCGTGTGACGCACAGATCCTGTAGAGAAAAAGTCATAAATATGTGGAAGCTATTCCTTTACATATTCAGTTTTGCATCTCCTGTGTGTATCCTGCAGCTGTAAACTCTCTCTCCCGGTCTAATCCGTTCCACACAGAGAAGCAGCTGCTGCGGCTTTAATCAGCGGTGTGGAGACGTGGAGACTAAAACCACAACAGAGGAACCCAAAGCAAACAGCAGTGTTTCCCCGTTTTCCTCCACATCATTAAAATTCACTCTTGACTGCTACTGCGCCACTGTCCTCTGTGTGTGTGTGTGTGTGTGTGTGTGTGTGTGTGTGTGTGTGTGTGTGTGTGTGTTCACAGAGATACCGTAATGTGGTTGTGCATCTGGGTGTCTCAAAGAAAATAAAAATATTCACAGTGGAAGTCTGTGCTTGGGTGTGTGTGTGTGTGTGTGTGTGTGTGTGTGTGTGTGTGTGTGTGTGTGTGTGTGTGTGTCAATGAGATCACAAACACTCTGCAGCAGTCTCTAGCATGTGTGTATCAAAGAGAACAACTCTGTTTGAAAACACTGGGCAGACTTCAGCTCAGAGTCACTTGTCAGCACAAGTTAGCTAATTGTTCTGCACTTCGACATGAAATATGACATATTTGTTTCAGTGGAGAAGCTGGCAAAGAAACTTTCTTCCAGTCCTTCTTTTAAGTTTTATTTATTTTTTCCTTGTCTGTATGTTAAAACCAACCCAATTACCAGCGTACATGTTGGCATTGTACGTTTCTGCAAACCACTGTTATGTAACATGTATGTTATTATGTAGCGGTCTCATTGAAACTTCACGTTTCTTTCTGTTGCAACAACACCGTTGTTAACATACCATTAAGGCACAAAAACCATTGGCTTTTTGTTAGGAAGGGACCATGTCTCGGCTTAGAATACATAGTTTTGGTGCTAAATTTATGGCTGTAAATGCCACCATTGTCCTGCTGAAAGCACCCGGCTTTGGTGGTATAATTGCGGCTTGAGAGATCTGTTTTGGTGGCACCATTGAAGCTGAAAATGCTGCTAATGGTGCGCTAAAAAGACCCCATTTCAATCATGGCTGGAAATACCGCTGATGTCCCAGTACAAAGACCCTTTTTTTTTGGGCACGATTGCAACTGGAAATGCCACCAGTTTCATGCTATAAAGACTCTGTTTTGGTGGCACAACCATGTCCGGAAATGCTGAAGAAGTCATGCAAAAAACACCAGGTTTTGGTGGCACAATTGCTGCTGGAAATGTGGCCGATGTCACATGAAAAAGGTCTGTTTTGGAGGTACAATCACGGTTGAAAAAGTACTTGATGTCTGGCTAAAATAAACACTGGGTTGTGCTGAAACCATCAGGGCTTGAAATGCTGCCAATACTGCACTAAAAACACAAGTTCAAATCTTCTTTGCATCCAAAGCTGGAGTTACATTTTGGGAAGGTAGTTTCTGAGGCCCTCATTTATCCTGCTTTTTCCTGTATTAGTGCTGCAGAATGAAAGTTCAGCTTTCCTGAGTAATGAATGGAATGAGAGTTTTGTGCTTGGTGAGGGATGAGAGCAGAGATGAAGATTAAGATGTTATGCACAACCATCGCATCTTATTCAGACAGTCAGTGTGAAACAGCTACCTTTGCAGAACACTGTGTACTGAAGACAGAAACTAGATTTGTAAAGGGCAGTGTGTCAGTGTTTTTCACCGAGCCTGTTTGATATGGAAACCAGAGTGTCTGTCAGCAAACTGCAGAACAGTCAGGCTAATATTTATCTGCTTTTTGTTTGTTTTCACTCTTCTTTTTTTTCCCTTTCACAACTTGGAACAAGGAGAATTCTCTCAAGGACGATATCACTGAATTAAAAATGAATACAAAATGAGAGCTCCAGGCATTTTTACCTCATCTCCTCGTTCCCGTCCTCCAGACAGCTATTTATAGGAATTCATGCCTTACAACTAAATTAGTTTATTATAATGTTATCTCTTGTGAATCTGAACCAAAATTGGCCGAGGATCTCCTCTAAGAATAGACTGTATATTATAAATGGTAAATGGACTGCACTTGTATTGCACCTTTCTAGTCTTCTGCCCACTCCACACGCTTTTCACGCTACGTCACATTCACCAATTCACACACTGGTGGCCGAGGTTACCATACAAGGTGCCTGCTGCTACAAAGTGACCATTCACAGACTCTCACACACCCATAGAACAGCCATCGGGAGCAATCTGGGTTTCAGTGTCTTTCCCAAGGATACTTTGACATGTGGACTGGAGGAGCTGAGGATCGAACCACAGATCTTCCCACCTGTGGCCCATGTCAGTTGGTAAAAAAACTAGAGACCATCTTGAGATGGGATCACACCGCAACACTCCATCAGTGTGAATAGTGTAGTGGAACACGACATGAGAGAAGTGACTTTGATGAGACTGAACTGTACCAGATTTATTCAATATGCCTGATATCACACAGGATCAGGATCTCGTTGACAAGAATCCGTCCACAGAGAGACAGAAAGACATAAAAGATGTGGCAAGGGACCCCGAGGTGTTCCCAGGCCAGATGAGATATGTAATCCCTCCAGTGTGTTCTGGGTCTGCCCCGAGGCCTCCTACCAGTGGGACGTGTCTGGAACACCTCTAACAGGAGGCGCCCAGGAGGATCCTGATCAGATGCCTGAACCACCTCAACTGGCCCCTTTTGAAGTGCAGGAGCAGCAGCTCTACTCCGAGCTCCCTCACTCTATCTCTAAAGCTGAGCCCAGACAGTAATACACATACAAGGTGTGTGAACACAAAACCAGCCACAGTGTCACAGCTGGTGATCAGTACACAGCTATTATATCAGCCTTGAAAAGAAAGCTCGGATAAAGTACTGCCCTGTAAAAAACTGTCACAAGTTCTGTACCTTCATTAATGCATGCACCCCTAAAAACCTTTTCCTCCACAGCCACACCTTCAGTGAGTCTGAAGAGTGTGCAATAAGTTGTGTGAAAGACGAGGCTGAAGGAGGATCCTGCAGCAGGATGTGTGTTGTGTTTTTTTCTGAAAGCAGAGGATCAAAGAGCAGAGGGAGGCACTGGAGGCTGAACCGGCACACGCCTGGAAGTGCTATCAGTGACAGGTGGGATAAATCATCTTGTCAGGCATGAATGGAAACCGGTTGGAAACATTGTATAATGGTGCACTCAACTCATCCAACACACACACACACATACGCTTTCAAACTCCTGCAGTCTCCTGTCCATCTGGGAGGAGAACAGATTCATCGCCTGAGATTTTGACAGCATCACTCACATGCTCAATTCAGATATGAAAAAATGAATGGGAACCAAGGCGTCTTGTTTTTTTCCCTGAGAGCCTCTGTTCTGTGTGTGAGTGCACTCTCTGCTTCATGCATCAGCAAATGCTTTTTTGTATGAATGGAGGATTTCTTATTGAGATTACGTAACAGTCGCTGAATGAATTATTCAGTCTGTGATGGAAAAAGGTGATGTACTGTGTCGGCTGCCAAGTCGGCACTCTGCTACGCAGCCACCAAACGGCGGGAGTAAGGCTTGAATGGAGGGAGGGAAGAAATCAGAATAGACTCAGATAATGCTGCTGTCGCTGCAGTGAAGAAGTGCAGGTGGGTTGAGGTGAGAGATGATGAATGGATCCCTGAATGTTATGATGAGATGCAGAGGTACAGAGCAGAGAATAAACGCTGCCACACCCTGCATGCTTACTTACAGACTTTAGATTAAAGACTTAAAGACTACTGTCACACAACAGACACTGAGGAAACCACAAAAGTAGAACGTTATTTCAAACCTTCATACTGTTTTTCTTCTATAATTATATATATATATATACTTATATACTATACTATATACAAAACAGAGAAGCCAGCAACTGAAGATAAGAAACTTTGAAAAACTACACAGATAAAAGACGTAAAGAAATGACTGCAAGCTCACAATCTGATCTAGTGATGATACGGTCGGCGATATGCATCTGAAAAGGTGTCATGGTTTAAACACAACAGGTTTTAACTTTCAGACAAACTAGAATATGATGAAGATGATGTTTGACAGCCCTGACTCTGAACACTTTTATGTCAAAGCTAAAACTTAAATCACTTTAAATAATATTTTTATCTTTGCAATTCTTGCCTGCACTTTTACTATTTTAGTGTTGTTGTTTTTTTTAATTGTAAATCATATTAATCAATTTTACCTTTTATATATTTTTTCTCTTTACTCTTTTATTGTAAATCTGTTTTTGTTTTATATTTTTTTGCTCTGTAATGCACTTTGAATTGCCCTGGTGAATTAAATGTGCTATACAATTAAAGCTGCCTTGCTTTACATCAACTTGGAAGTTAGCATCATCCTGGTTCCCTCGTCAAGATGGCTCTGGGATTTTTCAATTTTTCAATTTTCCCATTCAAAAAACCCAGAGACTTCAAGATGAAGGAACCAGAGGTGTCAAAATGCTGAGTCATCTCCAGGTTTTCGGACTCATTCCTGCATCACTGTGTTTCGACACTTTGTTCCAGCTACTTTAACATGTGAATTTAAACACAGTCACTGGGATGCTGTTAAAACATGTTTAGATTATATTCACCAATTTAAAAAAAAAAAAAAATCACTTTCAAACTACTTCTGCAGCTGCATCATGTTCCTGCTCACTCTGAAATAGTAACATATAATCTCCAATACTATTATGTTGCATAAGTGTGACCAATCACATCATGACTGACAGAGATCATTATCCATTGAGCCAACATGCCCAAAAACTAATTTTAACAGTAACTAATCCAGAGTTTAAGATACCTCTCTTTCTTAAACAGAACAACCAGAGTCATCTCAGAATCGCTAAACCTGCTCTCTAAAACACGGCCCAGGAGAACACAGTTTATCCCCTTTTCTATTTCTCAGTTCATCCATGAACAGATTATATGGATGATAAAATTGAAAGCTAAATAAACTGACAGAATGAGCAAACAATTGACAAATGTACTGTAACAACACAAGCGGGCAGAGGCGACCTGCTCCCTCCATCTTCCTGTGTGGTTTCATGCTGTCCGGGGCCGAACGTCCCCGATGAAAGCAATCATCCAGAAAACAGGATCTGTCACAGGACACCTGAGGTGGCGAGGGGAGGAAGGTAAACAGCAGAGCGAGGGGGGAAAGCTGATTCGAGGAGCGGAAAGAGAAGCTGGCTGCTATCTGATCGCTCTGAGTCTGACTGACTGCATCATATTGACTTATGGCTCCAACACGTGGGCCTGTTCCGGGATGGTCGCACTCCATGGTTGCATAAAAGTCCCTGAGATGAGCTATTGCATTGCAGGATGTGTTCGACGTGTAAAATATAAGTGTTGGTTAAAGATAGCTGTGGTGTGGCACTCCATGGATATTAGCAGGGACATTGTTCTTCCACACAGTGGTCGCCGATAAAGTTTCAGGGTCTTCTTCAAGGACAAGTGATGCTTGCCATAATAAGATGTGCTGTTGAAATGTGCTCCTTTTCTTCTCACAATCCCACCAGTTAGTGGACGAGCTGATCATTTTCTTAATGTACAATTTATTTAAAAAAAAACAACATAATCAGCTAATTGTGCTTTCGTCAAAAAAGAGTTTGACTATCTGCTCTTGCTGCCGGTTTTAACATCTAGCAACCAAAAACAACAAAAATGGGGCAGAGGCATCTTTTGCTCCACAATTATCTAATGAAACACCCATCAAATATACAAATCCTAAAATCTGTGCTTTTATTTTGAAAAGGAAAGATTGTAAAGGCGGGCGCTCTTATTATTAAAGATTTTGTTGCTGGTAATGGGAGAGAAACCGAACAAATGTGTACAGAATAAATACATCTTCACAACGAGAGTAAAGATTCAGCACCTGGCTGATACGGGCATATGGTTTGTCTACATTTTATTTTCGTTTAATATTGTGTTGCTTTATAATTTTATTTTAATAGTTTTCTCTGAGTTTAAATGAGCATGTGTGCACTAGAAAATGCTACGTTGCTGTTGCTAAAGTTTGTTATGCTAAGGAAGAAATATTATATTTTGTTTTTGTTTTGTTTCCCTCTAGCTCTTATGGTGCGTTCATGATACGTCTGGAGCTCCATTATTGAAAAATAAAGTTTCATGAACCATCAGGTAGAGAGCCAGACTCAGCCTGGGATGCTAAACCCTAACTTTGCATCTTTAGTGGAACTTCAAGTTTTTGGTGCACAGCGCAGCGCAACTGTCATTGCTAGCTTCAGACTGACGCAGTTGTCAGTTTTACAGCCAGCACCAACATTTTATAAGTAGCCTATGCACTTGTGTCCACTTGTGTGTCCTATAATGAGGTGTGGTCAGGGGCATTGTGGGCAGATGGCTATTGTGAGGCGGCAGAAAGCGACTGCGCTATTGACCGACAAAAACCTGGGCAACAGTCAGAATGGCGCAGTGTGTCCTGCTATTTGAAGGGCACATTATTCAGCTAGTACGTGCTTACATAGGTGGGTTACGACACACGTATACTCTGCTAGTTACACACAGGGACTGACTGATGTGTTGCAAGTAGGTGAAATAACACACCACTAATGAGGGAAACATTAATCACATTCTGTAAAATATGAACATAGCAGAGATCAGAGCAGAGCTGCAGAGCTGCTGAGCTGCTGTCTGACTCCCCGTTAAGAGAGATGCTGTGCATAATTACGCATGAGGAGCAGCATAAGTTCACTGATTAATCCTGATGCTAAAAGTTTAGTTCTGTTTCTGTTGAAGTTTATTACTGCAGTTTTTAGATCTGTTGCTTAAATGTCCCACGACATTTGCTGCAGTGACATCACTGCTCTCCCTGCATTACTCTCAGGAGAAAACTGCTCGAATTTGCTGACTTTGCCATGTACATAAGAGTGCAGGTGCTATAGATTATATAGATAGAGTCAAACCTGCACTGCCAGTCAAACTAAACTACAGTAGGCTGTGATTTAGAGAACAGGTCTTCCCTTAATCACGAGGTCGGTTCCCCGTCTCCTCATGTCGTAATGTGAAGCATCCTTGAGCAAGACACTGAGCCTCCCAATGGGCAAGACAGCGCTTTGCATGGCAGCTCCACTGTCGGAGTGTAAACTGGTGAATGAGAGACAAATTGTAAAGCTCTTTGTCCAGACAGGTAGAGAGGCGCTGTATAAATGCAGTTCATCTAAATGCAGTCCATAAAAGAAAATGGCCAAACTGAGAAATAGATCAATTTTAGATAGAGGATGTGCAGCAAACATCACCGGGCACTTTTGTTTCAATCCAACAGCGTCCCAAGACAGAGAGACAGTTTACTATCCACCTGCAGTATGCCACACTGACAATACTGTAAATATCCAGCCGCATTTAAAAAGTCCTGAGTGTAAGGCTGAAGCACCACACACACAACAGAACATGCTGCAGTCATGTGACACTCAAATGGAAAATAATATGATTAATGCAAACAGCAATTACCTTTCGTTTAGTGTTTACTTCTATGCACATACCTGAACGGATTGCTAATTGATATTGGTGAACTGGTGACTCATGTTCCACATTCTGGTGCACATACTGTGTGGTGTAATAAGCTTGGCAATGATAGGTGTCAATTAAATCAACGTGATAAATAAGAATAGTCAAGAAATGACTCCAAACCATCTGCACATTCCTGAACAACATTATTACGTAAAATCTGTGTGACATGAAAAATGTATCATCTCGCCTCCTCGACGAGCTCAGAGAAAGCGTTACTAAATGCTTACCACCAATCATAACATTTCAAAGGCGGCAGAGGAACAGGGTTATGCATTAGGAACGACGTTAGCTAATTAAAAATTAAGATTCTTTGCTTGAAGGCACTTAATGCTGCAAATACTGTAATGTGCCAAACAAAGACGAAGACTGCCAGTAAGAGAAATGCAACTTTGAAGCAGCTAAACCATTGGTGTGTTTTTACTTTTTACATTTTTATGGAAAACTATGAAAGTAAAGCATTTCTGTTATTTTGTCATGAATATAGCTTAATCCTGAAAATGTAATGATAATAATAAAGATTAATTTAAAACAATTACAAGTTGACATGTATTAAATCTTAATTACTGCGTGCTGAAGGTGCATTTTGAAATATGTATGATTCTGAGAGGAAAAATAAGAATTATAGTGCAGTAATCTAAAGCTGCCTCGTAACAAAACTCTGCCTTATTTAAATGTTTAAAATCCCATGATGGGAAGTGAACATAATGTGGACCATATCTGGCACAGGAACTGGTGCTACATGCTGTAACTGGGGGATCATCTGTGCCAGAGGACAAACTCCAGCATGTGGAGTGCACAGGCTAGATGTACGCTAAATGAGATTAAAGACAGTACTGTTTGAACATGCAGTGCAACATATGTGATATGACTAATACAGCTTTCTGCCTCCTGGTAAGTTAGCAGCAACAGCAGAGAGTGTTTTCAATAATTAACAAACAGTGGGTTGAAGATTAAAACCTGTGCTAAAAAAATGCTCTCCCCCTAAATAGTAACGGATGGTTGCTGATTTATAGGTGATCCATGTTTGAGTGTGTCTATAGGACGTATTCATACAGCTGTCAGTCATGATGTCCCACCCTCTTTTTACAGCATCAAATAACTATTAAAACTAAACTGAAGTACCTAAAATAAAAGCAAACATCTCTGGGAAAATTTCCTTGATGTGTACTTTGACATTTTAGTTTGTCCCATCTGCTAACGTGAAGAGGGCGGGGTTTAGGACCTGCTCTTTAGCCGGCCACCAGGAAGTCAATCAACATGTTTTGGCCTCACTTTTGGCTGCATTTCATTATGATATATATTAACGTTTGTTGTTAGGCGGTGACCTCTATTGGCCATAGTTATTATGGCAGAAGTAAAAGAGGAAGTCAGGTGACAAAAGATGAACAAAGAGCAAAAAAGTTATCCTAGCTGGGAGGTCAGGGAGTTCGGTGGGTCAACAAATACAGGACTTTCACCCAGGAGTTTGTGTCCCATATGAAACCAGAAGACAACATCTGAAAGAAAGCATTTCAGCAGCTGGAGGCGGCTTTTGTGCTCCTGGTGTTGAAAACATTTCAACTCAGAGCTGAAAAGCGCTCCACATCATCTCCACTTTTTTCCCCATCATCCAATCGAATAATTTGAGAGATGGGCCATCTGTGGTGGTCACGACAACAAGTTTACAGTTGGTAAACAATGGAGGAGAAACTGGCGGTAGTGGTTGCTGGATACTTGGAGCTATACGACTTTTCAGACCACAGTTACCACCATCTCCATAGAAAACAGCAGGCGTGGAAGCATTAAAGTGCAGTGCTTGAAATGGCCATGATGGAGGAGAAGCTCCTGGACCAACTGGTGGTACTCCCCATGATCCAGCCTCTTTTTTAGGGTCTCATGTATCCACACAGATCTCTGTTTATCTGCCGACAGCCTCTTGTCCTCAGCCAGAGCTACAGACAGCACCCTCTGCTTCAACATGGCAGCAGCTACACACTGATTACTGTGACATAAATAAAAATAATAATGATGATAATAAACAGTAGATTGATTACACTAGAAGGTTAGGGTAAGAAAGCGATGGGGTCGATGTGTGGCAACAATAAAAAGGTGCAGCAAGCGTTTTTTTTTAACCAGTGGCATTCAATTTAAAACAAACATAAAGGGCAGTGTGGTGTGTTTTGCAGGTTGCAAAATGCTTCCTGTGTGATCGGGACCTAACTCAAACCATGATCCTTTCCTTAACCTAACCAAACTGCGCCGGTATCACAATATTATCCATGTCTTTAAAACTGTGAATGGTCCACAAAGTGACTATGTGCGTCTGTCACTGGTATTTTCCATATATGATGTTCATCATCGGCAAACGACCTATTCAGTGGGTGAGAACGTGTTGCACTTAACTTGTGTGATGTTAGGATGTATGTTTGTAGGGTGCTGTCGGGGCCGGTGTGAGACTGAGTCATCAATCAAACCTCTTGGCTGGAGCCATTTGGTTTCTCTCAAGGCAGCTGGAGGCTTCACATTACTGCCATCAACTCCACATGGATCCCATCCATAACATCCCAACAGCAAAGTGGCTCATGCAGTGTAACCCTATCATCTCAGAAACAGGCTTGTCTTTCTATTCTAGTTAAGACCTCATGCTTTCACATTAATTTCAACCAAAGGAACAGTATGAGTATTTAATGTAGGTTTTCATTATCATTTCCTGTTCGCCTATACATTCAGCTATCACAAGTTAGTAACAAGCAACCCCACTCAGGGCTGCTTGGTCTCAGGGGGCCCACAACCTATTTTGTGGGACATGTCTCTGGCAAAATGATGTAAATGCAAATATTAGGGCACTACGATGGCATGAATAGTCTTATAAGTCTGAAATTTGGCAAAGAGTTCCCTGACACAAAGGGAAAAGTAGCAAAATAAAATTCTGATCACGGTTTAACTTTGTTTAATGTAAGAAATAACCATGGTTTAAATCCACCTGGTCCACAATTTATTATGTTTCTGTTATCCTAAGAACAATCTGGAAATCCATCGGTACCAAAAAAAAAAAAAAAGCTATATATCACATTTTTCACGTCACTATATCACTGTGTAGACTAATCTGATGTTTGTTAAGTCTATAAACACAATGACTGAACAAATGTTACTATATCGTGTGCACATTTTGTAATTAATAACATGGTTATCGTAGATTAGCTGGGCTAACCGTTAGCTGTTAACGTTAGCTGTTAGCGGTGTCTGTAATAACCATAGACTGTATAGAAATAAGGTAATAACTCAATAAACGCTCCGTGAATAAAATATTTTTTCCAGTGGATATCTTAGTTACAACATCATTGAGCTAGCAAAGCTGTTTTGTGTTGCTATGTGTGGTATTTATTCAGTTATGGGAAATCACGATGTCTAGAAAGCATCAGTGGCTGCAGCTGACAGGGACAGTTAGCAAAGCTAACATCAGGGCGTCATCTGTTAAAAGCCTCCCGTTGTCGGATACGACATGAAACTACTCCAGTTAGCTCAATCATTTTGTAACTCAGACATCCGCAGGAAAAAAATTGTTTTCACGTTGACGAGACGAGGATCTGGTGGAGCGGTCGCTATGGACGCAGAGCTTGCTGTTTCTGTAGGTACACATTTCCTGGGGACACCTGCACGTCTCGGCCACACCCCCTCCATTGTGATTGGCTAAAACGCAGCATCGTTCAAACTCAAAGTCCCGCCCCCCCCTCTAGTCTTTCACACAGGCCTGCCGACAGATTCTACAATGTAAATTGCAGAATCTGTCTTGAGAGATTATCCTAAGAATAACAGATATTTAATTATGTTTTGCAAAATTTCCATCAGAACAGGCTCACTGAGACACAGCTCACTGATTGATGGTGACATTAACCAGACTGACAGTAAATTCATAAATCTAATGAGATGTTTGCTCACTCAAAGACCCATTAAAAATAAAATAGCTGTTTAAATGTGGAGGGATGCTTTTGTGCTCTCCTACTGGGCTCCAGCTCTTATCTCTTCCATACTGTAGCTGCTTTACAGAGGATGGCTGTTGCCAAGGGAACAAAGAAAACAAATAAATAACCAAACAAGTTTAGATTAGCTTCTGACAGAAAGTGAGGAAGAGTGAAATGCCCACAATAGTAAGATTTTTCTCAGTAGTAAAACTACTGAGACCTACCCTGCAAAGGTAGGTAGTTAACCTACCTGAGCAGTCTTTAAGTACCTCTACATTTATTCTGTGCCTCTTTTATACTACGCATCTCTTTCTCTTCTCTTATCAGTCCGTGGGTCTGTTAGTCAAAGCTAGCAGTCAGGGAAGAAGGTGGTCCGACTGCGCCTTCACAGTGATGATTTAAGAAAATACTCAAATCTCTGTCTCAGCCTCAGGGCTAAAGGACATTAGCCAGGCGGGGGAAGCTATAAAACGACTCTTTACATTCCAAAGCAGCGAAAACAGACCACCCAACACTTTCAGCAGGATCCCTGTTTCAATCAAACCAACAAGCCTGAGGGCGAGATAACTACAGAGGCAGCGAGCGCTGCTGCAGAAATCCCACACTGCCTATTGTTTCCTCAGCTGAGCCAAAAATCTGAAGATGAGAATGCCCTTGAAGAAGGAATCAGGGCAGTCGATTCATTTCTGATCTGCAGACCTCTGAGAATGGTTTAATACAAATGCCATCTCTGCTTATTTGTCTGCTGTTTCTTTTTTCTTAGAGCAGGCAGTTTGTGTGGATGAATACACAAACAACCCACATGCACACACAACTCCTGCAGGCTGGGGGCAATTTGAATAAGTGTTGCTTTCACCAAACAAATGCAGTTCATTTTATCATTCTCTAGCATCTCTTGGGCGGCACACAGGCTGCTGCTTCAGTCAAAGTTGGTGAGTGCACCTTCGTCAGGTAAGACTCGGGTGTCACACTGCAGAACAGTCGCCAAAAGAAAATGTTGACATTGTGCACATATTTCATATCGATGTTTCTAAAGTGACGTAGTATATGAGCTGCCTTTGTCAACTGAAGGTGGATGCCGTGACACCTGGTGTGACTTTGTCAGTGTCGTTCACGTCTACACATCCCATGCTAGGCATCCTCCTGTGTTTGTTGTTGACATTTCAAGACAGCCCATCACTTTACGCCTGTTAAATACATTGTGCCATTTTAAAAGCCCTTTGGGGTTAAAGTCAGGTGTTTGTTTGTTTTTCCAATCCATCAACCGCCCCTTCTGCTGCCCTTTTGGGACTTTCCAGCTCCCTACATTTCGTTGCAGTAATTCAAACTGACGCTGTCAAATGTGACATCATACTACCGTGACAGGTGCTGACTGGCTGTTATTACCTGACGCCACCAGTCCGTGTATCGTATCACTGAACAAGTGGCGTTATTTGACAAGTTCAACATGAGCTGGTGAAACTCCTGCTGAGCTGCAGACCACTGTTTTGGAACAATAAAACAACTGTTTGTGATTTAGCGAGTCATTGCTTTGTTTCCGGTTTGATTATGCCCCCCAAACTGGATACTTTAAGCCAAAACAGTGTCCTTTTCTATCCGTGAGCAAGTGTTTTTTTGTGCCTAAATATTGTTGAAACATAGAAAAATATAAAGTTTAAACATATCTGCTACATGCAAGCTACAAATGTCACACACCCATGGTTAATAGACACTTGTCAGACACCTGTATTCACTCTGCAGAGTGAATACTATGCATACTATGAATACCATGCAGCAGCAGTGTGAAAGCCTCTTAAGCCTTGATGGTGTTCAGGAGTGTTGTTGGCATTTTACATCAACAGTACCTGCCTAATAAAAACTAAAAACTTTGAGAATGCACAAGAAGATGATGAAAGAAGAAACAAGAAAAAAAAACGTTCAGAGCAAGAACAGCAACACCCAGAGCCGCAACTTATAACAAAAAACTAAGTGTTATAAGTTTGCATTTGAGTTGAGAATCTTTTAAAACTTTAAGTGTTGTATATCAAACAATGAGACCATTGTCAGGAAGTGTTTAATCAAAAAAAGACAGTAATTACGCTACATAAAAGCTGATTAGTTCTTACCTCTCACTGACATACTCCTCCATCACCGGCATCTGGCCTGCAGCGCTGACATTCATGTAACCATAAATGCAGAGAGTCCCTGCAGACAGGAGACACAATTAACAAATTGACATAATCATGTATATTATTATAAGCTGAACTTTTAATTACACATATAAAACAATCCGTGCAGTCAGCGGACTCCGTAGATTACATTAACATAAACGTATTAAACCAAATCAGAATTATGCAAATGCAACAATTTTCTTTGACATTTGAAGCTTACTGCCAATTGACTGACACTTAAACACACTGCACCACACTTAGATGGCATTGATCTTTGATTTAACAGAGACTGACATTAAATTTATTTACAATGGACTGCCTTTCAAAACTGCCTTTTCCAACACATCGGTTGGTGCCCCTGTAACTCACAGTATGAGGCTTTACGCCCATACCGTCACGTTTGGACACTCAAGGACAGCTAGTCCTTTAGTTTTCACTCAAAGCATTCATGTATCCTTTCAAAATAGGCTTCCCTTTTCACAGGAAATTAGTTTCTGTTTCCCCACCTGCATTAAGTCTCTTTTCAAAATAAACTTAAAACAATGTAGGCTTACTCAATTTTTAGGTTTAGGCACCAGAAGTGTTGGTTAGGTTCAGAAGAAAGATCATGGTTTGGGTTAAAATACTAATGCAAAGTAACGTCTGTCATGTGACATTTGCACAGTTAAAATAACTTCACGGGGACACAGACAGCAGTCTCCTAGGTGAGAGTCTTGTGTTTTAGTGATGGGCAAAGCAGTTCTTTAGATGTTACTGGATCACTAGAATCAGTTCATTAAGAAGATTCGTTCAAAAGATTTGTTCACCGAATCTTTCAGTGCTTGGCGGGAGGAGCGCTGACTGTGTACGAATGACACAACACCATTGTGTTTGTTTGTCAGTTTGAAACCAGCAGCTTTTCAACATGAAGCCGTCCAGGGGCGTATCACACCAACGTAAAAGGTGCATTTTTGGTCTGAAACCGAAATCACTTGATTTTACCGATGTATTTCAACTACTTGACTTTACCGATGTATTATATCTCAACTGAAACAATTTTGGAAAAACACCTGAGTTTTGGAGAACGCAGATCGGATATTCCTCCAACTGGCTGTCCATATTCCTAAACAAATTCCTAAAATGGAGACGACCCTGGGTTGCCAATGGGAGGAAATGATGCATCATATCATAACTTCCTGCAACCTGTTGTTTTGTCTTTTTCTTTAAATCTATCTTCATGCTTCATTTCCTTCTTGCGGATTTAAACTAAAACAATGATAGTAAGCTTGACTGTTGAGTGAATGTAAATGTCCATGGCCGTGCAGGCGGGATGCACAGTGAAGGTCGGCCTGACAGAGAGGTCACGAGCAGACCGAGGAGGACCATGACCTGCAGATTTACCCCCCTAATAACAAAACCCATTATGCCTCAGTCATATGGGCAGCTGTCACAACCACTTCATCACATGGACATTTAAAGCTGGGACACCTTTGCACAGATCCAACAGAGGAATGAACAAAATACTCATATTATCTACACTATAAATAACAACACAAAGGGCAGAGCTCATAGCCTCGGACAACAGAGAGGACATTTTGAGTTATGCAGCATAAATACATTCATTTTCTGTAATAAAATGAGCAACGAGGGACAAACTAATTCAACCCAGCTGAAAATGTCACATAAATAAAGATGTTTGTTCTTTCATTATTTCACTCTGGTCTTGTTAATAATATGAAGTCAGGCCGCATAATCTTCTTACACAATACTCATTGTCTCTCTCTCACACACGCACACACACACACACACGCACACACACACACACACATAGACCCACAAGACCAAACAAACATGCAATCACGTAAACATTGACTTATATGACATCATGGATTACGATCAACAGATTGCAAATGGTCAAGACGCTTAACGCAAACACTCGCACAAACACTGTTATGGAGTCAACTGTTATAATGATAAATTATTATTTCCAGCCATGACGACAGACTGCTAGCTTCCATAGAAAGTTAGTTCAGTCTTCAAACAGAAACTGAGCACAGTCAAATCTACTAATAATATTTTTAGGCCTGTTATCTTATCTAAGTCACTAGACAAGTGCTGGATTTTGACGACTTCAGAGTGAGACCGGGTTGGACTTCCACCAGCTGAGGTGGCTACTTCCAGTTTAGCTTGAATGGGGGTAAAAAAAAATAACTGTGTGGCTCTTATAGACTTTTAAAACATTGTCAGATCACATGGATTAAATCCAAATAGTAAAGACAGTCATTTCAAGGGGGTTGTGATGCTAATGCTGCACGGACGTCTCTTAAACCATGTAAGTCAATGGGGAAAAGTCTTATTTGGCTTCAAGACTGGCGCACTTCCTCGAGGCCTGATTCATACTCACATTTTTTTTAAAGAAACTGTTGTAAGTATGTACCATCTAGTCCTTGAGTAAGGCCCCACTTTTGCCACAAGACATTACACTTTTTCCCTCACGCTCACAATGCCACTGTGCATCCACACATCTACACATATCCTACACAACAACAGATCAAAAATGATGAGGATTAACGATTAAGAATGAGGATTAAAGAAGCTGACCTTCATAAATACATAACCACTACGGCTCCTTTTATCACCTGTATTATCTATAATAATCTAATGAATATATGCTAATCAGTGATATCAGTAAACATGACCTCTTAATAAAAGTTTTAATTCAATGTGAGCATCAGAAAAACAGAGCTTTTGGAGTTTGACTTAAAGTTAAAAACACATCATGTTTCCATCGATCATCTTGTTAATATGAAGAGATTAGAGCAGAGGGTTCCTTGAGATTAAAGGTTAAAGGTCAGCTGTATATACTACCGGAGCACAATGAGTCATGAGATTGTCCTAATAAATAATCTTCATGTGTAAGTATATATATGTGCCCGTCAAGAAGAGTTATCTTCAAATGCATATACAGTACACTCTGAATAAAGGGCATAGTTTTATCCGAGTGTCACATGGATGCACAAGCGCACGGGTCTGTGCTGGTAGATGTCATCTCACACATGAGCAGATGCAAATCCATCCAACCAAGACTGCATGTTTGTGTGTGTGCTTTACAGACATGGATTCAGATGATATCATGAGGTGCTTTGGACAGAAGCATCTTTCCAATGGCACATGCAACATTTGCATGCAAAGACAAAGCCTGCGCACAGATAAGCTACACATTTTAAGCTTGCCTACATTCTTTAATCAGAGGTTTAAGCTCTAACATCTACACACTTGAATAAAAAAGCACATCACAGTGAAGCACATCAAATCCCTGGCGTGGTATATTGAATCGATCTGTCAGAAACATTTTTTTTTACTTCTGTCATTATGTCTCCAGCCTTCAGAATAACTTGTGACCTTAAGAGGCCACTGATGTACATGTGTTTTAATCTAATGCATGACAAAGGGAAACTGTTTTGTCAGTGCCTTATGCACCCAACCAATAACAAAATATACCATCAATACATCTCGTCGTCTTCACACACACACACGCACACACACATTCAATCTGTTGGGCTCCACCTGTCACCACTAATGGGACTGGATTTAAACATTTCATTTGGCTCCCGACACAACACATGATGCAATAAACTCTGCAGACTCCACCGTGGCACAGAATCATAAATCCACGACTGTCTTCTGAATAATTCAGGCAGCTGTCTGTTTGGCAAGAACTGAAATTAACACATTCCTGTTTTAATGGCGCTCATTTGTTTATTCATAGGCAGGCGCAGTAGCTCATCTGGTAGAGCGGGTACTCCATGTACCAAAGCTGTGTCCTTGGCACAGTGACCCGAGTTTTGATTCAACTGGTGGCATGTCATCCTCACTCTCTCTCTCGTGCCCTTTCCTGTCACTCTTAAGCTGTACTGTCAAATAAAGGCTTAAAAAAATTTAAAAATAAATTAGTAAAAAAGCAGTGGTGTGTTACGTCCTGAATGTGCAAGAAAACAGGAACAGCAAACAGTAGAAAGCAGCATGGAGGCCAATGAAAATGTTTCAGTGGTTACTTGTTTTCTGTATCTGTTACTTTTTCCATTTCTCTTTCAAACTCAGTGCAGACTACTTTGGGACA
Source organism: Epinephelus awoara (assembly GCA_035609425.1). Classification (NCBI taxonomy): domain Eukaryota; kingdom Metazoa; phylum Chordata; class Actinopteri; order Perciformes; family Serranidae; genus Epinephelus; species Epinephelus awoara. The sequence goes on from CM069299.1 coordinate 39,625,046, forward strand.
ATGTCAAAGAGCTGCTTGGATACAGACAGGTGGAATTTGTGGCTGAGATTACAACAAGTCACAGAAGTTACTGACAGAGATGCTAGAAAAGGGGCAAAAATGAGGGTGTCCACTTGTGTGTCTTGTTTTCATTACTGCCGATTGGAGCTGGAGCCAATAAACACCTGTCATTGTCCACTTCAAGTCAGTCCATCCAGGATTTCAGGGACTTCATCTGGGGTTGCTGTGTGTGGCCTGAAATGCCTGATTTCACGGCAGCTTTTCTAAAAAACGTGAAGTATGTTGCAATATTTGTAGAGCTTGTTTTTTGCAATAAACTTGAGTAGGTAAAAAAAAATGCAAAATTCTTTGACTTTTAAACAAATACATAATTCATTAGTAAAAAAAATCAAAGGCAACTTATTCCAGTGAAAATAAAACCGCACCACTTTAAGTTTATTAAGTTTATTTTATCCAGTGGGAAAGGGGCTTTACACTGTGGACTTCATCCTATGTCACATCATTAACACCACTGAAGGAGAAGTCCGTTATTTTGCACTTCGAGCCCCATTTCTAGGTTGTATATGATGAAATAAAGTGGCTAAGACCAAAAGTGTTTTGGAGAATTTGGCTTTCCCCTGCCTGGCTTAACACTGCTGTCTATGGCCATGTGTGAACCTGTCCTAAAACCACCCTAAACATTTGTTTTCAAAGCCATGAAACTCACAGAGTGCTCAGTGGTGTTCATTGATTGTGTCTACCCCATTGGTTTTCTGTAGGAAAATCATTGTCCGTTGGTAGTAATCCACCACCGGACACAGAAAGGGGGTTGTTTGCGACAAGGTTGTAGTCATTGTAATCTTTTCGCTCAGCCAAAGTGCCGGCTCGACAGTGCTGTGTGAGCTCCTGGAGGAAGAACGAGAACAAACAAAAAAGTTTTGTAATAAGTTTAAATAACTTCACAATGGATTACTCGCTTGTAAACAACCTTCGCAGTAGGACAGGTTCACACATGGCCATAGGCAGCAGTGTTAAGCCAGACAGGGGAAAGCCACAGTCTCTGAAAATGAGCAATCGTCACTATTTTGGTCTTAACCACTGTATTTCATCATAAACAACCCAGACATGGGGCTCAAAGTGCAAAATACCCGACTTCTCCTTTGAGTGATGGTAAACTACATGCTGAAATAGTTGAAATTGAATTAAAATATGCTGAGTCACAGTGATGTCCATGCCTAAACTTTAGCATATTGTATAAAACATGGCAGATTGCCAGCTTCAGCATGGATCAATGTCAGTGCTGTCAGGTGCCTCCAGTATCCAAAGTTATGTTGAAATGGTTTGGTGTGGGGCAGTCCTGTAATTTTTAAATTAGTATTATTAACTGAGTGTGGCTGTGTTTAACAGCAAGGGACTGCAGGAATGTCCTGTTCTGGTGCTCGCTGCCAGATATTTTGCAATAACACATTACAGTTGCAGCTGCCCAGCCGCAGGAAATGGCTCATGTTAAAGAACGCACCTTGGTTGCATCATGGAAATGCATTTACACCTAATATCATCACCCTGGACAACTTGTCAAGTGAGAAAGTTACAGAAAGTGCTCTGTCACACTGGTGTCATGACCTGCAGTATGTACAAGAAAAGTGTACCAGTATGGACTTATCTCACCATGTGAGCTTTAATTTTGCCTCATAAATCCCTGTACATTCATTGTTCTCCAAAACAGGAGCACCGTCACATAAGGAATCAGGATCAGGGACGTACAGGAATGTGTGGGGCAAAACATTAGCTCACATTGCGACATAAGAACATGCCGACTCAGATTTTCCCACCTTCTTCCTACACATGTACAATGGAGGTCACTGCACCAGTGTACCCAAACATTCATTAATCCAGAGCAGATTATTATATCATCATGAGACTGATTTGACACCAGTCTGAAATCTCCTTGGCGCTGTCTTCGGGTCGCGGCGGGCCTGCCGACTCTGTTCTATAATAGACACAGTCGGGGAGGTGAGGTGAGTTGAACGCATGACAGAGCTAATGGGCGAGGCCGCTGAGAGGGTTTACTGGAATCTGTCAGCTCCCATCCAGTCACACAGAGAGGAGGGGAGGAGAAGTACAAGGAGGACGATGACAGGGTGGGAAACTGATGGAGCAAAGTGAAAGAAAGAGAAATGTAATCACAGAAACAGAAAAAGAAAAGGAGGAAGAAATACTGAGCGGGAGGAGACAGACGCGATGCAGCAGATTGCTGCATTGTCATGCACTGACAGTTTCGTACTCTGGTGACTCAGGCAAACTGATTCTGGGTTGATGCATGAAAACATAACAGTCGAGTTGGAGAAGCCCAGGTAAGCTCGTACTCGTAAGGAGACACGCTGCTTCTTTCTGTCACTGCTGCTGTAGCATGAAAACATCTAAAAGTTTGGTCTTGCACAGCATTATGGGAGCACCCTGACATCAACAGAAAGCATGACAACAAGCAAAAGGCAGAGGCGCCAGAAAAGCCACATCGGTTTATAGCTGGCAGGCTGCTGAGGCAGTGGGCGGGACATCACAAGTGGACAGAAATATTCTGTTAAGAGGTTTATTCGTGGCAGCATGAATGGGAGACTCAGCTGCAGGGAATCATAAGTGCATCACAACATTACAGCGCTGGAGCAGAGTGCAGCCAACAGGCCAGTTAATGTACATAACTGTAAACACAGCAGCTGATAATATGAGCAAGTGTCAATGATTGTGTTTACTTGCATGAAGTGAATCGACTGTTGGTCCTAATGGAGCTTGAGCCTGTTTACTGTGTGTCTGAGTGTCCCTGTAGTCATTAAGAAAGCCGCTGACAGAACACTCCTGTCAGCAGATTGAGACTCATAAAATATTTAAAGTTCAGCCACCAGCTGCCCCTCAGTTTTGGAGAGAAGTCTGAATGGAGTCTTAGCAGGGTGTTTCTGTGGTGATGCAACACTCACACTCAGGGAGAACATTAAACCCTGTCGGCTCGACCCTTCGACTGTCTGGCTGTTTAAGAAGATGGAGGGTCATCACATCAGTGTCTGGTTGTGTACTGCTTTCCTCAAGGGGTACACGTCACCCTGCAGACTTTCTCTGGCTCTTTGGCTGCTGCTTGAGCTACAGATTGTACTTGTGTATTTCTGTGTGCTGCCACCACGGACACAAAGAGTATAGAAGCAGATCAAGAGAGAAAATCAGACTAAACTCTGATCAAACACTAGTCAGTGCTGATCGATTCTGTTACTGTATTGTCAATATTTTGCCGAAAATGTCTTCAGAAACATACTTCAGCTCACTGTTTTGCTGTAATACGTTAATTTGTGAAGGAAGTGGGTGCCATATTGTTCACATTATGTCACACACCAGTGGGAGCGTTTGTTAGTCTGGTGCAGCACAGTGCATTCTCGCAGATGTAGCTTTTCTACCCTATAAGCAAAAGTGAATGCAGCAGTACTTTTCATGTGTTTTCTCTGGCCATGTAGCACTATTTTCAAGAGTGCAGCCCAGTTTTATGAAAAGAGCATCTTCCCAGTGTTGAATTACTTTCTTTAGCTGCCTAAATTTTTTACTGATTATGTTGCTTTTGTATTCATATTCTTGGCGTTTGACTATTATGAGGTCAGAAAGCTCGATGCTGTGATCTGATGTGAGTGAAACCTGAGTTTCTGTGAGTACTTGACTTGTAGATGCCCTTGCTGTATTACGTATTGGCTCTGATGTTGTTGTAAGCCCATTTCTATTGTTAGTTTGACCAAATATCTAATTTTTCTTATCAATTATCAGCTCCATCACTGTTCTGTTATAAACTGTCATACCTGACACTTGCAGAATTCTAATACATGCATTTTGTGCATAATTATAATCCATCATCTTGAATTGAACTCTTTACGTCAAATATTCAATTCAATTCAAATCACTTTATTTATCCCCAAGGGACAATTGAAAAGGCCGTGACAGTAGCTGTAAAAACACAATTAGCAACACAAAATCAGCACATACACTGCAACATACAACATTCACAGTTAACACGAGTAGTACAACGTACAACTCGCCTAACAACGAAAAGAAAGACATGAAGCTACCCTCTGCACCGACCAGTCAGCCGGACGAGCAGTGACCTGGAATTGATCATCATATTGTCATTACACATTTGCAAGAGTAGAGAGACATGTTGCATTCACTTGAGAGCAAAATAATATGTCACTATAAATAAACAAATAATCACCTCAAAATTCTGAAAAAGTTTTCATGGAAAAACTAGAAAAGCACTCGGAGAGCGCAGACCTCCGCCAAGCAGCTCGGATTTCACGCCATTTCATTATTTTATCCACTTCGCTTCAATCAATCACCACCAAAATATTATCATCTGTCCCATTATCAACCTTTCCTGAAAATTTCATCAAAATCCGTTCAGAACTTTTTGAGTTATTTTGCAGACAAACAAACAGACAAACAGACCAATGCCGGCAAAAACAAAAATCTGCTCAGCATCTCATTAAATCAGAAAAATGAGAATTTAAAAGATCAAAAGCACTTTTTTTTTTACATGGGACTGAAAGTAAGAGAATCAGACACTGTCACTTTTAAGATGGCATCCAATCCATCTCTGCTCACTTGTTTTACACACCACAAACGAAAATCAATTTTTATGCATTTTCGGTCCATAAAGCTTGAACACTCTGGTTGCTGACTCCCAGTAAGCATGAATGGTGGAAGTAATTATGTAAGTAGGTAGGCAGGTAGGTGGGTGGGCAGATGGCTAGTATCACAAAATACACCCTGAAAAAACCTTTTCTGGGCTCCAGTTTGTCTCATGACAATGTCACACAGCCTGGTGCTTTTAAGTGACCTCTTGTAGGACCCTCTGACTGATTGCTGAGGAGTGTGGATCACTGACTGAATAACACCATCAGCTCTAACATATCAAAGTCTATCGAAAAGCTGAAATACAACCAACCCAGAGGATACAGCACCTGAACACCTCACTGCAGCTGGTTTTCTTGTGCTGCCAACAAGAATAAATGGTTGTTGCTGTTCTTAGTGCTGGAGCTCGTCCTGAGAGGAGCCTATAAGTTCTAGCCTGGAGCCAAAACCAAATGACAAAGGTATGAAATGCAACAGCCTGGTTTGTACAGGACTACACCAACTATATAATTTAGAGAATGATCAGACCGGGTTAGGACGGAGCTGACTGTGCACAAACAAAAGTATTAAGATGGAAGATGTGAATACAAAACACAACATTAGAGGAAACAGCGAAATAAAAAGGGAAGCAGTGAAAGACAGACGACCACAAATTCATCGCAGTAAAGAACTAAAGTGAGCAAACGGGCAACACAGCCTGATGGACGTGAGCACAAACAGCAGAGACAGACACATCAAGACCAGCAGACAACTCCAGACTGACCGACTGGAGCGTCGTGGGGGTGGAGGGCTCGTCTGTGTTTGTTAAACTGTGTGATGGAGCAGGTTCAGGTCTCCTGAGGTTCAGCCAAAGGTTTCCAGTGAAAGGTGGGACTAATCTGCAAAACTAAGCTCCTGTGTACCGTCAGCACAGCGGCCTCCTGGAGGAAATAAACTAAGCGCTATAAAAAGACATAAGCATCTCTTCTATATACGTATATATCTGTGCAATATATGGAGCTGTGAAACCATCAGGGTGGTGTAAAAAATACTTGTTGCATAAATCGGTTCATATTTAGATTTGGTTCATGTGTTTGCTTTTATGTTTGTTAAAATGAAGTCCATATTTTCTACATTGTTTTTCACTCTGTAAAGAAGCAGTATGTCGTATTTTGACACTTGTGTTTCAGATTTTCTTTGCAGAATTTAAACACGAGTGTAAATAGTTTATTATAAGAGTGTGTTACAAGTGTGTATATACTGTGAGTGTACACTTATATACACGCTTATAGTAAGCATCTATAAGTGTTTAAGCACATACTGTGAGTGCGATGTACATTTCCACAAAGAAAAGCACAAACCACAACGACCATTACAAAGCTTGGTGCACACAGACACGCTGTCTTGCTAACAAGCAGTATGGGGAGACAGCAAAAACATTACTTAACAACATATATTTAAATATTTCTAAATTTCTGTTTATTTTAATGCACAGTTCCTCACTAATGTGAAACAGGTTACATGTCGATCCTAATCCGCTGTATGTTTGTTAAGAGTTATTAGTGTCTTCTAATTCAAAGTTGATTACTTCTCTACATCCTCCAGAGACCCAGACTATTGTTTGGTATGCAATTTTTTATTTCTCCTAGATATTTGGGGTCAGTAGGCTTTGATAAGTATTAAAAACCAAACTTTGTCAATGATGATTAAGTCCCAGTGTCCTCAAACGACAAGACAGTAAAGTCCCAATATCTTTAAACGAGTACTTCCCATTTAACAACGTCTTAGCTTCAAAAATTTGTTGCCAAAATCAATATAAATAAACAAGTTTTAAGAACCCAGTCTCACTCCGAAGTTGTCAAATCCGGCATGTCCACAGTGACTTGCACAGTGACCGCCCTTTACCGTCAGCATGATACATGGCCGGTCGCCGCTGTACTTAAATGGCACTTGGCGGTGTCAGGGAGAAACGTGGCGAGACATGGACGAAAGTTAAGACGGCGAAAGTCCATGTGAGGACGGGAAGGGTGGTGGATGGGTCCAGCAAACATCCACTTTCACCGGGGAGAGTGGTGTTCGTGTCCCATAAGTATATAAAGCCAAACCTGGCTCTTTTTTTGTAAACCTAACCATGTGTGTTATTTGTTGGAGGAAATAAAATGCTTTTATTTTGAAAGAGACTGTATGTGAATGGTTAATTTCCTGTGAAAACAGAAGTGTATTTTGAAAACAGACAATGCATGTAACAGGCTGAAGTTGACACGGCGTCCCAGAACGTCAACAACCAACACACCCAGGGTACCTTGGACGTCATATCTGGATGAAACCCAAATATGTCCTCCAGTTTTTTCCTCCTCAAATAAAATACACTAATACACTAATAGCACTAAGACAAGAAAACTCACAGAAAACTGTTCAAACAAACCAAATGCAGACAATAAAACACAGTGAAAACAACTCTCTATTGCCTGTGTTGTGCCTTAATGCCACAGACAGATCTATATTGCCAGTTAATTCAATCTGCCTTCAGCTTGCAGTGGGGTCAAACCACTGTCTTCTTCACTGCAGTGAATTACAACCATTCTATTTATTGACTCCAGTACAGAAAATCCAGTTAAGCCCCTTAAATTTATTAAAGGCAACTTGATATTTTTACCCAGCTGCTGCTGCTGCAGAGCAGAAAGTGCAACTGAATTACTTCAGAAAGACGCACGTACAGATTTATTTAGGTTTTATATCCAGTGGCCCAGGATTGGATAATTTAATAAACTGGGTTCTATTGGATGATAAACTCTGTAATCTATTTAGTTCAAGTACACGCTGGTGTCCTTCTCTTATTACTATAAAGTTTAGTGATCCTTGAGGAGACGATCACTGTTTGTTGCTGCACAAGTATTAAAAAGCAACAATAAGAGTACATAATCATTATAATCTAAAAGTAAACAGTGGCATTTAGGATCAACAAAGGCTAAAACCAATCGTTAACTATACACAACAATGTAGTAATTGTGCGTATAGCGTGAAGATCGCGCTGCCATATTCACTTTAAAGAGATAAAATACATACACACTCACAAAGACACACACACGGTGGACCTTTCATCTGGCTCCATATGTGCTAATGCACGTCCACATGGGAAACACACTGGATGTGTTCACACGAATGCAGCTTGAACTAATGGTTTAACCAGAGGGAGCGGTTGGCGTCCTGCCAGGCTGTTAGAGCACAGCTGAAAATGACCAGTGAGCTTCATGCCCTGCGGGTCACACACACATTCAGGCTTGTACTGCCATACTTGCAGAGACCCTGACCACCACCACAAGACACAACTCCAACCTTCAATATAAACCAAGGAGAGCTGACGATTCAGTTGTCGATCAACTGATAGGAGATGTCAGCGGTTAACCACCAAAGCCACCAGAGCCACTGCTGCTCTGTAGTGCCCACCAAGCAGGACAGATGGGAACTAGCCAGTGTTGCCACTCATTCTGTGGTTACCGCTGGTAATGCTGTCCCAACCTCTGGCGGCATTACTACCAAAACACCATGCAAACCCTGCAGTCGTCCCCCAGGTCACACTGGTGAGTAAGCAGCTTAATTTTGACCTGCAACACCCCTTTAGCACTGTTAACTATGTTATTAATTCAGCTGGCACTGTTTGCAGTCTCAGCAAGACTAGTGGAGCTAACATAGTGAATAATACTAAAGGCTATTTTGCAGGTCATGATTAAGCCACTTACTCACCGGGGCGACCTTGGGCCCCGCCAGAAGTCGGGATGGCATTAGTGGTAGTTGAAGATCGAGTAGAGCTGCTAGCTGACTGGCTCCTGCCTGACCTGTGTTCAGTAGAGACTAGTTGGCTAACCAGTGGAGACTGGAGGGAGGAGAGGGCACAACTTGGCTTGCCATCTGTCTGTCAGCAAAGCCATCAGAAAATAAAATAAAAAACAAGACATTTACAACACAAAACAAAACAATTCAATCGAGGTTTTTTTTTTTTTTTTTAATTTACTGGTTAGGTAACGGTAAATGCTTTAATGGAAGCTATCAAAAGCAAAATTAACTGAAACTGTCATCCTTAGTAGGCTACCAATTTTAATTAAATAGGTTATCTTTGAGTTTTGGACTGTTGGTCAGGAAGAAGAAGACGCCACTTTCAACTCCTTGAACGTGAACATGAGTGGACATTTATCGCTATTTCCTGACATCTCATAGACCAAATGATGAATCAGTTGGTTGAGAAAACAATAATAAGATTAACTGATAATGAAAATAATCATAAGTTGCAGCCTTGAAACCAACTCTTGACACTTAAACTGCCCTCTGAGATGTGAGGAATAAACAAGAGGTGTCTTCACTATAAAGATATTAAACTGAAATTGGTCCTCATAATAACTCAAGCACTCTACACAACATAGGAAGATACTGAAGTGTATTGACATTTTTTGTACTCAGTGACCCTGAAGCATCAGGCTACGTCTACACAGGAACACACACACACTTCAGACAAATGGACTGGAACTAATTGGCAGACTATGTAAATACAGACCACACACAAACCTAGACCGCCACCAGGGCTGCGCCATCCTCTTGATTTGTAGTTTCAATCATAATATATGTTTTTTTAAATCTGAAATTGGATCTGCATAATATGTACACTCGGTCCTTCAACCACAACCTGTTTCTACCAAACTTGGTTGAGTTTATGTATAATTAGAAATCACAAGTTTGTCTCAGAGGGTTTCACAATCTGTCCAATTTACTGTGTAACAACCTCTTCCTTAGAGACAAAAACTCCACAGTGAACCAAAGATACTGTTTTTAAAATATTCTGCTGATAAACACAAGAGCAAACAGAAACAAACAAACAAACACTAAAACCACTGGATGGAAACAAATGACAGATTTAAAAAGATTTTAAAATCCTCTTTAAAGCTTCTCATGAATTTCTCAGATAAAGATTTACCAGAAACGCAGGAAGTGGACTGAACGAGAGACATAACGTTTTTTCCAAAGAGACTTATCGTCCAATCACATCAGAATACATTAACCAACAGGAGAGGGAAGCTCCTCTCGAATCAGGAGCTCTGAGTCATAAATTATTCTCACTTGTACGACCACAGAAGAAAAAATGAAAGAAAGAGACATACTGTGCTGGGGACGATCGAAATGAGCAGCTTGAGGCTTTTGTCAGTTTGAAACAGTTAGGGATTTGACTGTTAAATACAATGTTCAGTAATATTTAATGTCTCTCAAATAGACTTAATAGAATAAGAACTTGTTTGTGTTTTGTTGTTTACTTCTGTCATGCATCATAATATTGTCTTTTTGACACCAAATGACAGCTGCGGCTTTATTCCAAACAAAATCATATCAGTGCCCAGAAATGCATCAAATTCTAACATGCACAGCAGCTTAGAAATAAACAGTGTTCCCAACTAGTGCAAGTAAATTCAATGGAAGATCACCCTGCTCCAAAATGTAAATTAAAACAATGTGATTTCACATATTTACTGAGTTTTAACAGCTGTCTCAGCACTTTCTCTCAGCTTACAGTGTAATTCTGAGTGATACATGTTTTAATGTTTGGATGTCAGGACAAAACAATATGTTGCCTGCTCCTGCCAACTTCAGTCTCAAGATAATGACATTGGCCTTCAAGGAGCCACAGAAGGAGACAAAGATGTCAGCAGACATGAGCATATGTGATCAATACCCTGTGGATCTGAAGGTCAGACTCAGTTTAATTAACAGAAGGTGAAACTTGACCACTAAGTTAAAGCAAACAACCCAAAGTCAATTAAGCTTCACTTAGAGTTCAATTAGCTTCACGATAATTGTCAATTAACATGTTTTAATTTAAATATTCAAGCACTTTTAGTCGGCTGTAATGTGATTTTGAGCATCGACCTTTGAGGCAAAGAAGTGAGTTTACTAGACCTCATTATCTCTGCTTGAGGCTTGAGAATACATTATCTGCTTCTAACATAACACACCCAAATCGTCACAGATTTGGGAGCACTGTTTGATTTCGGGGTGGTGCAGACGCCAGGTTTTGACAAGAAAGACGAACAAAAACTACAATATCTGTGGTTCTGCTGCATCAACAATCCAACCAACGTCTGACAATGTTACAGGAGTGGAATTCTAAATTTGTGAAGTACTTTTACAAGAGATGAAATAAAGATGAGTGGTAACCAAGGCCTTAAAGGGATACTAGGTGCTTCTCAAAGTCAAGGAAGGGAACAGCTGAACAGCCTTAAACAGCTGAATTTCAAGGAGGCTACGTCGTCGGATCCCATCGAAGGACTGTTTTAATGTCAAGGATCCTTTGAATTCTACTGGGGACACAGTCCTTCCTAAAGAGAATTCTCAAGGATGCATGTGTGGATCCTCAGGGAGCATTTATTACCCACAATTTTTTGCACATGATTTGCAAAAGAAAAGTGAAACGTGAAGGCAGGGTCTCTTCAATGACAGAAACGTGGGCATTTGCTAGCTTGTTCCATTGTGTTGAGCTGGAAGGACCGATCCTGCCAAGGAGGGATCCTTGTCTTTGAGAAGTGTTCGGCTCTTCCCGCACCATAACTACAGTAAAATCGGTGGAATAAATTGGTTTAAAGACTGAACTTTGGTCAGTCAGCTTTTGAAGGTACCTTTCACCTCTTAAAGATCGCAAAATGGTTTGGTCCACCCCAACACTAGAGGCCTTACTCAATACCAAGTACGCCAAGTTCGGACTTGCACACTTGGGAGTTCGGACTTGGCAAGTTCTACTTGGGAGTACAAACTCCCAAGGACGGCTGCCATTGCCGCTGGTCTGTGAGAAATGCATTCTGGGATACCTGGCTGTCAAAACTCCCCACAAGTCACCTCCCGATGCATCGCTGATGGAACGGGCAGAGCGAGTTCACATCCGGTCATTTGGACTGTACTTGGCTGGATGCGGATTTGAATTGGAACAGTATTTGGGCTACAACTGATGACGTTTCACAGTCCGCGAGAACACAAGTACAGGCAAGAACGCAGATTGAGAAATGCCTTAGGATTCGTCTCTTAACGCAGCTAGCTAGTTAGTCCAGTTGCTATATTTTATGCTGGTTTGAGATTAACTATGACCTGGATGACTGAGAATATCCACAGATGCAGCTAGTTAGAGACTGCTCATCCTTAGGGCCTAGAATTTGGTGCTACACTCCTGAAGTGAAACAATATTCAACTGCACACACCCCCCAAACTGCAGTGACATAGATCTGGCTGAAAATTGGCAAATTATCCTTTTAAGTAACCTCTACAAATTGGAGAAAAGAAGGGGCACTTTATTTAAAAAAGTATTTTCAGGTGGAACCCTTTTTTCAGTCAGGAAACAGCAGAACTTTGATTATAAACTTGTCTTTAATCTGAGTTTCTTTAATTTGAAGTTGAGAGTGTGAACGATGTCACAGAGAATGAAATGCTGTGCATTTTTGTTCTTTGTAAAATTTGAAGTATGTATTTACAATACTTAATAATACATTAGTTAAAATAAAATAAAAAAAAATCACTGTCTAAAAAAAGTGAAACTTTTTTTAAATTAATATAAATATTCACTCATATGAATTTACTTTTCCTATGATTTTTAACTGTGACACTTCAACCACTGATGCTCCTCAAACATTTGTCCACCAGCTGTCCATCATCATCTATTCATCCATATCCCTCACCCTTTCATTAGTGTCATTCAGGTTTCAGTTACCCTGCTTTTTATCTTCCTTAAAGAAACCTGGTGACCGACCGTATCACTTTACATTTCCTCACACCAGCAGGGAGTCCTACAGCCTCTAATGCCTCAGAGCCAAGAGGCATGACCGACACATGCCACAGCTCTGGCAATTTCATGCATGACGGGTGTCAAACTGCGTTAATGAGATGAGTCGAATGACATTTTCCTAATTTTCTCTGCACTCTACCACCCTCATACATTTTTCAACATTGCGCGGTGGGCAAACACTCTGCACAGAACCAAAGCTCTAACACACGAACAACACACAATACGCTTACAAGATCACAACATTCCCACCAGGACCTTCTATGAAACTAACTGACTCTATATTGATTTCATGGGAATAAATGTACCAGTTATTATAGAGGATGTTATTTCTGTGGTATTGAAAGCTTAGTTTGAGGATATTTCTGACGTTATTGTGGACTGAAATAACTCAATGTACTGTGAAAAGGCTTCAAGTGTTAAACCAACCAAAGTGCAATATATACAACAGTTCTTATGACATGTAATGACAAGTTTTGCACATGGTTTTTAACACTATGCGTTCATAATAATGGACCCAAATCTGAGACAAAGCTGTGAAAAAGAAGCACAGAAACAGCATAGCTCCAATGATATTGGATTTTTTTGCCAATATCGATATTTCCATTTCTTTCCCACCTAATTTTGGTGATCATTAAGTCTGTTCTGTAGTGGAATCAACGTCATATTATGCATGCATAGTATTATTGTGATAGTCTCCAAGCAGATGGAGACATGAAATAGCAACATTTTCCATGTATGTTTTATTCATTCATTGTGCAAAGAAAGCCTGTTGGCTGATATCACCCAACACTGATGACGTGCCGATATTATCGTGCATCCCTTATACTTAATGTAACATGATGATGTGATGACTTGATGTGCCGTACTTCTGTAACATAAAATACCTCAACACTAACTTTAGGTTTCACACGACACACAGTACAAACAGTAAATGTTAACAGCCTGAAGCCTGATCTAGCATGAGTTGATGAAGACCAAACCAGAGGCAAAAGAAGAGTGAATATTGGACACATATATGACTAAACAGGATGATAATGTTGCTCTGCGTCTGCTAGATATGCAAATACGCAGATGAATACCGTAGGTGTTTGTTTTAAAGGAGTTTGGCTTAAAGCTGTAGCTGTTGCGTTACAGACTCCTCAGCTCTGATTGGCTGTTTTTGTTCAGGCCCAGTAGATTCTTACAAATGCCCCTAGAAGCACTAAGAGGAGGAGGGACATGATTTTTTCACACATTATCTGTCTCATGTACTATGGTCAGGATATAGTGACAGTTTCAGCAAATATGAAACAAGTTATTTTTTATAAAAGTTACCAACTGTTGCTTAAATGTTGCACACACCGAAGGCGATGCGAATTTCCGCGTCATGTTACTCACGTGGGTTTGAACCCTAGAATATTTTGTGTTAACTTTCGTCATACGTGCGTGAAATCGATGAACGGATAAATGAAGTTCAGATTTTTTAACTCTCACAAATAAGTGTATGACGCGAATTTGTGCTACTTGCTCAATCCATGGCACTTAATTTGTGTCATTTGCATCGTGTCCATCGTGCAGCCCAGCGGGCATTTGCATCTAATCGTGTCTTTACTTTGACTGTGAAAACAACATAAAAGTTTCTAGGGTAATGGTATCAGTAGCAGAAAGTTACAAATGCAAACTTTACATTTAAGTTTTAGCTATTATTCACACTTACTCAGAAAAGGTATATTTAACAATATGCTACGATGATAATAATGATGATACAGGCTTTCGATTTGATTGCAGTAGAAATCAGCACATTTTGGCACTGAATTAAATTTAAAAGCCAAACATTACACTGAATTAATGACAACAAGCAGCTGTTTTTTGCTGTTACTTTCCTGTCAACATTTTGTTTTTGTTGACAGGGATTTGTTTTTGTTGACAGGAATTTAACAGCATAAATTTTGACGGCCGAAAACAGCTACTTGTTGTGGATAATTAGCCATAAGGAGAAAAGAAAAGCTGCCAAATTCTGAAGGATGCTCACAAGCACACACAGTCCCAAGATTTAAAGCCACCATCAGTTTCAGCCAGATGTATGTGTGTGTTTGTAATGATCCAGCTGTGCGCTTTCGTCCCCCACACCATCTGCTGCCTGTCTCCCCACTAAGAGGCCCATTAAGCCTCAGCACTGAACACAGTGTTGAGGGAGGCGACCTGAGCCGGACCCTGTCAGGGGCCACTGAACTCAACCAGGACCTCTGACAGTGAGAACACTCCCCAAACTGTGAGCCTGTCCTGCGGAGGCCTCACTGGGGGACACTTCTCTGGACACAGAGCAAGGACAAAGCAGAAGGAGAACACACTGGAGCTCGTCTGCCAACTGTTTCTTCTAATAATTAAGCAGATATACAAATGAATGTGTTCTGGTGGAAAACAAAATGCTGCCAACGACGACTTTCCTCCAATATCTGCCTCTGGCAACTAAAGCATTGTCAATGTATTTATTGTTAAATTGTGGTTTCATTAAGGTTTAAAAAAATATATATATACTATCTGGAGCACACGGAGGGACATAAAACATTCACCCTACCTTATTTCATGCCCATAACCTGATAATGCTCACCATTCAGACACAGGTCACGTCCTTATTATAATGTAACATTTACATAAATCACTAAAGGTGTGTTGCGTTTTGCTGCATTATGCCCTAAAGATGCCAGAGAACTCACCCAAATCCTGTGCAAGCAGTTTAGAAACATGCTGATCTGTACCATGAAACTTTCTACCTCTACTGAGCGAACTGACCAAATGTTTTCTGAATTACATTACCAAAGTTTTATCAGAGCAAACACAGCTCAGCAGGCAGAGCAGGGTGTATGCACTGCCAGCTTCAGGGTTCAATTTCCACTATGTTCTATTCTGAAATATCAATAACTGAACACTTAAATTTACTTTAAGTTCTGTTCATACTAAATAATGAGCTGAATTTTTTCTAGCCAAATTAGTGCAAGATTCACGACTCATGGTCTGAGGCTAAGGATGTCATTATTAGTTAATTTGGCTTTCGACTGCCCGACAACCATTTACTTGTGACTAACTGGTTATTTCTAAAGACAAACATGCTTAATGATGTGAGGCTTCATTTTGAGCCGCAAAACCTCTTTAGCATTGTTAAATCTATTAGCACCACCAGCTGTCCAGACACTGCTAACTGTGCTGAAAGAGCTAATATAGTTACAAATGCTAAAGGCCACTTGAGGCTCAAAGTTGAGCCGCTCACTCACTGGGCACAATGTTTCCAAACTGACGCTGTTGGGTCACGCTGGTGTTACTGGCGATAAGGCCCAGCAGTAAATTGAAGAGCAGCAAAATTTGTAAAAACGTATTCTCAAAGAAAAGTTTGTATGATATCCTACAAATTAGAGTCCCACAACTAACACTGCGTCCTAAAGTCATGGATTAACGTAACGTTACAGAGGTTAGGTTTAGGAAAGGAAATATGGCAAGGACATATCTTAAAATGACTCAAAGTTAACACTGTTCCGAACATGTGACTTCAGGGCAAAGTTTGGGTTTTTGTGACCCATGCACTGCCCCAACCTGCCTCCCATCAACACTGCTTGAGACTGCTTCCTTGTGTACTCTCATCAGCGCACTTTTCACATGATCACAGCCTTTCAAAATATGTGAGACATAAGATAAGTGATAATTTGAGAGCATTACTTTTTGTAGACCGTCAATCCCCTGACATCAATATCTGAGGAAGTTCTGAATTTGTTTGCAAGGTCCAAGCAAATTCAGGAAAGAACTTGTTGATGAATCCCGGATTTGTGCGTGAAATGTTTGTCAGACTGTTCGTGAATGATGCCCAATGATATTTAGTAAGTAGACCACCATTTAAGATTATTTATAAAAATGATGTAAGATCTTCTTCAGTTCAGATCAGTTTATGAGTAAAAATCTAAATACAGGACCACAGAGGAGGATCTGAACTCTAAAGGTAAGAAGTTTAACTCTGCTAATTACCATTCAGGGTTAGGGGGTGAACACGTGTTCCTAGTTTAGGACGTGCCGATTTAAGTCTTTACTGCGCTCTGCTGACTCGAGGGGCGTTAGAGTTCGTCCTTGCCAGCTTCTATCCTCACACCAGCTGCTGTCCTACCTTGAATTCTTCCCCTCTGTTTCAATTCACTCCAATTATCTGCCTGCTCCTGTGCTCTCAGGGCCCCTCAAACCAAACCCTCATTACTCATGACTTTCCTCTTCTCTGTGTCTTAGGGAGCAACAGAAATTACCCTTTAGACATCTGGACAGACTTGCTCCTGAGTTTCCCTCCAAGTGCAGGCACACAGATGACTTTGTTTGGTTTTATTTGACAGTGGTAATCAAATGTGCCTGCCTGTTGGTGAGGGGCAATCCAGCTGCCAACTGTGTGGATCTCCAGGTGGGGTGATACTTCACTGTGACCGAGTGCAGCCCCTGTGAATCGAGGTGGGCGAAGGAGAACTAACATCATCCTGGCAAGGAGGACGGCGTTTTCCTGCACCCACGAGACTAGGACACACACTTCTGTACCTCTTGATTAATCTTCCAATTTAATTTAAATGCTAATTTGAGTTTGATGGCAGTCTTGGGGCAGCTCTTCTCTCTCAATAGCAAGATGGATGCCCCTCTTTTCCTCCCTGTGTTGCATTAAGGCTCAGTAAACTCCTGTTCTTTCTAGCGACTGTTTCAGCTCTACACATGGAAGGGCTCAGCTAAACCAGCAGTCAGAGAGCTACGCCCAATTTGCTAAACTGATAATAATGAACATCCAGTGGTCTCTGGGTACACATGCAAGAACACTGTGCAGCTAAGATAGTCTATTTACTCTCCACGGATGAAATCCAACAAAGCTTTTCAGCAATTATCATTTGCATACTCCACCCAAACTGCTGTCACAGGTTCATTAAGGTATCAATCCAGAACTTTGGACGGCACTTGAGCCATTCATGAGTGTTACATTAGTGGACAGAGGGGCAAGGAGGACGGGACAGGGGGAGCACGAGAAAGTAAGGAAGATATGAAGGAAAATATGAGAAACAGGAAAGGCAGGAAAACTGGTGGGGGAAGACAAGCAGATGATGTAGGGCTCTACGATTTCCTCGATGGACGGAAACGTTGAATTTGATACTAAAAATAGAATCAACTATACAACAAATAGTAAAATGTAGATTTCAGAAATATTAAAAGGGAAAACATGGATTCAAATGGATTTCACAGGGCTGTACTGATGATAAACAGTCAATACAAAAAAAGAAATTATAGCTTTCTGAACCTTAGCGAAGAGTAATTTGACTCCGGGTCTCATCATGTTATTGATTTCTAATATCAGCTGACACTGGATGGTATTTCATGGGCACTTGCCCGCTAAATGTCAGCACAGTCTCAGTTCAAGGCTTCTGACTGAACATGAACTCTATGAAAGAGCAGAGTAAGGAAGAGGAGTATTCATAAAGGCTCATTCCGCTCCTTTTTGGTTTTTAATCACCTGAATCCTGAATTCTATCCAGTCACTCGTTGTAAGATTTCACTCACCAGTCTCATGGCTGAGGTCTGCAGATGTGGCGACACCGCTGGACGCAGCTTTACAACAGTCCAACAAGTCGAGAAACATGAGTTTACTCCAAGTAACTGAGCCGTCTGTGTGAGCGTCCTTTGCACTGTGAAAGTGCACGTGCAGACACGGCTGATACAGTGGGTCAAAGATAAACCAGGAAGCAGCTCTGAGGGGTCAGATAGATGTCTTGGATGTTTGAGAACAAACAGTTTGGGTTTTCATTTTCACTTCCTCTTAAGTGGTTTCATGAGTTGTTTAACTTTTGAATGACCCCCCCCACACACACACACACAGTCATAGCTCTCCCTCAACAGCCCACTTCAGCATGAAACTAGTCCAATCAGTCTTAATTAAAGCAACACTATGCACGTCAGATATGAGCTTTGTGGAGTCTGATGTCTGAGTCACAGTTCCTGCATTGAAATTGGGTAAATAAGCACAGCGTGTGTGCTTGGATCTGTCAAACTTCAGATCAACTATAAATGTCTTTATTCTGTATCAGAAGACAAAAGCATTCACACTTTTATGAATTTGAATTAAAAGAAAAATGGGTCCCAAAATAAATCAGAAGTTTTATTTTGTGACTTTTTAAGATTGTGATTATATGCATAAATAAGCCAACTATTTTGATAATCAATTGTTTCAATAACTTTTCAAACAAAAAAAATCATGAAAAATGGCATTCTCATTCTCTACCTTCAGCATTTCAAATAAGATGACTTGCTGCTTTTCTTCATCATATATCAATATTAACTGCATATCTTTGGGTTGTGGACTGTTGGTTGAACAAGACAAGAGATTATAAGAGATCAACTTGGGTTCATGGAAGATGCAATGGGCATTTTAAGTTGCAACCAGCAGCTCTAGAGCGTGCTCTGTCGGCTGGTTGGTTGGTTGGTTTGGCGGCCACAGTTTTTGCCCTACAAAGCTGCTATTTGGCACAGAGGGGTCATGTGCGCATGTGAAGCTGAATCTTACTCAATCCCAGATGCCAAGATGACCAAAAAAAAGTTTTAAGCTTCAGGGTTACTTTTGCAGTTCGTCGCCCACTGACTATGCCCCGCCCACAAGTTCCTGTTCGGCTCATAGACTTTACATTGTGATGATGTCACAGATTTTTAAATCACTTTTCTCAGCTTGAGGAAAGTATTACAAATATCAAACCTCCATGGTTAAAACATTCGTAACATATAGAGTCATAATTTTAGTTAGTTTAACATACGCCTCTTTTATAACAGTGGTCTATGGGGAAAATGCCTTTTGGGCCACAAGGGATTTTTTGCTGCAATACCGCAAGTGGCCATTGGGAAAAATTGGCTGCAGAGCTCAACTGCTTTCCTGGGGACCTGGTGTGAAAGTATGTGTTTGTGTTAATGCTAACTGGCTAATAAGTAAGCATGGCAACGGCTGGGGTGCCTCGCAAAAAAACACATGACTTCTGAAAGGATTCACAGACTTGCCCCAGACTTTGCAGAAAGATCATGAGTCAAAGGACAGCTGATTAACTGTTCATGCCAACTGGAAGAACGTGACAAGGTTAGGATCCATGTGTGTACGTGGTTGCAGCTCTTCCAACTTTGTGCTTGTCTCACTATTTTTGACATTTTATAGGCTGATGATTTATTGAGAAAAAACTGCAGGTATCTGTACTTAAAATAATAGTTAGTTGCAACCAAAGAGAGAGGTCATTCCTGAAGGAGGAAACCCAGCTAAACACTTGATGTCAGTCGGTACCCAGGCCACTCTGAGCAGAAAGAAATGTCTGAGTGCAGGAATAAATGTCAGCTGCTGTTTTGTTCAGATATTGGCTTGAACTGAATGTCAGAACACTCAATAACACAAGCAATCAAGAGTGGTCCCTGTGCGCTGAGTACTCATCAAAAACTGACCTTTCAGTACTGACTGACTGTCCTGTCTGTCCATCTCATTGTCCGTCCGTCTGTCTGTCCTTACTGTGTGTATCCACAGGAACTCTCAGGGTGACTCAGTTGAGATTTCAATAGCAGAAAGCCATAAAAACCTGCGGGACTGTCCAAAGAGCACCTGGAGAGAAAGTGACTCACCTCACAGCCGTATAACCCCTGTCACTGACAACATGCACTTGTGTACACACACACACACACACACACACACACACACACAGCGATTGCAAAATCTATGGCCAAAGAATCTCTCACGCGCACACAAAATACAGCACCTTGAAAACATCAGGCCAAAGATATAAATGTCAGGAGCGGCTGCAGCTTAAAAGCAAAGTTGGTACGGAGTTTAATGGGGGACAAAAAAAGAAGAAACGAAGAAGAAGAAAACACATGGAGGACAAATGGGAAGAGCATTGATGATCATTTAATAGAGCACTCCTGACAGTCTCGATTATGTAATGAGACTCCTTGAGTGCAAATGCAAACTTACAAATGGAGACAAACACATACACAGTTTTACACTTGTGCCGTTAAGCCTGCGTTGCCTAAATTCCTCCTCCCTGAAAGCAAACAGAAAAACTCTGGTCGTCAGCCCTGCAGGGAGCGCTGCAGACAACATACTGCTTTAATACTATAAGATTGTATTCTGTTTCTCAAATGCAGACAAGTCCAGTAAACTCTCTGGTATTCCCATAGTGATATATGCTCTAACACCAGGAAACAGCACCATAAAAATCAGACACATAAATCTTCCTGATCACACAAAAACAACATGTTGCCAAAGACGTCAGACGTCACATCCAGGAGATCTTTACATGATGCTACTGAGGGCTAAACATTAAATAAACTATTATTGTGAAATGTGATAATGTTAAAATAAATTACTAAGTGTTAAGCTCTGTTGCATTACGTTAGAGCTTCATGTAATTAGTCACACTAAGATAATAATTGATCTCTTCACCCTTACAGCTAATTTTCTGCACTATATTTCATGCTAAAGCCAAAAAAAAGTTGTATTTGGTTGTAGTTTTGTGATGAGATCTAGTTTGTTTCTATTTCCAACCATTATGCTCTCATCTAAAAAGTCCTCTGCTGCCATAATTTTAAATGATAGGGAGGATATGGACATCATGTACCCTAAAAAAGATGAGGACACATGCAGGAATGGGATTATCAAAACTTTGATTCTGAAAAGGTGAAATTATTTATTAAAAAAAACATCATAAAAAGGATGAATTTGAATCTTTTTCGGACCAGTAAGTCAGTGGTTCTTAAATAGTGTGCTTGAGATTTTGGTGCACACTGCTACATGTAGCTACATGCTAACGTCAGGAAACCGTGTAATCTTGGTTTCCGATGTTGTAAATTTCTCCTCAATTTCCGATCATATTCCTGCTGTACCATGTCTGGTTGTGATTAGAAGCCTTTACTGGTGATTTTTTAACAGGAGGAAGTGCCACTAAACAAGTCATTCCTTGGCTGCAATTACAGTGCTACATGTAGCTACATGCTAACATCAGCGAAACATGTAATGTTGGTTGCTGATGTTCATTTCTCGCTGATTTTGGATCATATTCCTGCAGGAACTTGTCAGGTTCTGTTAAGAAGCTCTTATAGGTAATTTCTTTAACGGTAGAAAGTCCCGCTACTTTCCATTGTGGTTATTCGCAAGCTGCAAGTACACTGCTAACATACAAGTACCCACATGTTAACATCAGGGAAAAATGTAATCTGGGTAGCCGATGTTGTAAATTTCAGATCAAATTCCTACGGAACATATACGGTTGTGCTAAGAAGCTTTTATTGGTCATTTCTTACAGGAGAAAGTGCTGCTATAGACAGTCATTTCCCTTCTGTAAGTGCTGCATGTAGCTACATGCTGACACCGGGGAAACATGTCATCTTGGTTGCTGATGTTTTAATTTCTGCCTGATTCGTATCATATTCCTGTTGGAACTGTTATTCTCTATTACAGTCATTCCCTGGCTGTGATGTGGATGAGAGAGGTTTCAAATTAATGGTAGTCCCTTCCAAATGTGATTTAAACTACTAAAATTCCATCTGTTAAAAATGTGAGATGTGTATGCTTCCAATAAATCACATTTTTATTTTCAACTTAAGTGAAAACTTCAAACTAACAGAAAAGATACAACATTTCCATGTGCAGCATTTCAACGTGAAGCATTTCAAAGTGGAGAACAATCTCCAAATTCCAGTTTATGACACTGTAAGGCAATGATTCCCAGTCGGGCCACCACCCTTTATCACAGTCACACAACTTTATTCCTCTCTCACCACAATGCAGCCTCTTGTGTCGTGCATTATTTAACACATGCCACATTTTTACAACCTAACACCCCCCAACAATTTAACGAGTCATGGCCGACAGCCCTGCTTCCTCTCATTCAGGTCGTCAGAGGCAAAGTCCAAGGCCAGAGCTGCTCTCCCAAACAACTCCCTTTGTAATACTGAAACACACAGGCTGGTTGTATTGGCTAATACTTCAAGAGGAAAGAATAAGCTGCGAGCATCTTGAATGTGCCACCTCCGGTTAAATTTAGGTGACTGAGACTACTTGGTGAAGGTTGAGCTTGTGGTCGCTGTCAAAAAAGACCTAAATAAACACCTGAGTTAAATGGTGAGAGAGAGGAGAAAGGTTTTTATCTGCCTTTGCCTCTGAGAGCAGACAGCTGTCAGATCGTCAGTAAAATGCAAACGTGTGATTTCAAGTGTTTGAACAAACAACCAATACAGGTATTTTTCTGGTGAGAGAAACCAGCAAGTTTGTTTTGAGTAAAAACTAGTTAAAATTCTAATTGCCATAATATAAATAGGCAAAAATATGAAACAACTAGAAATGTCTGATGACCAAAGACATGTTTTGTGAGGTCACAGAGACCAAACTAGAATCAGTTCATCCTTAAGTCCAAGAGGACGTTTGTACCAAATTTGAGTAAATTCCCTCAAAGCCTTCTTAAGATATCACGTGAAATGAGACGGATGCAACGTCACTGTGACCAAAATCCAACAACAATCCAACATCGTCAAAATCCAATCAGTTCCTTGTTTAGACAGCATTCTTGAGATATTGCATTCACAAGACCGGACAAACCTAAAAACACCATGTCTCCAGTCACGGCTATCCCTGGTGCAGTGGGCATGAAAAAAGGAATATGCTAGGCTAACTAAAGTCCTAGCAGACATAAAAGCAGATAATTCCTGGAAACATATAAAACTCGTATTAATGAGCATGAGAAAATGACAGGAGTAAAAGTTGCTATAGCTGCCTCGACAGGTGCCATCTTGCTAACCAGTGGCATATCATAACACAGTGACGCCACCTGGCGGCGCATTATATTGCTGCGAGAGGTGCCTTTTATGTCAGGTATGACGCCAAAGCAGCAGTATTTGATGGCTTCATAATGAGAATGGGCTGCATGTACATGTAACCAGAACTACGTCACTTTGGAGACTTTGTACAACGCCAACATTTTCTTCTGGCGACTGGGCCACTAACCTTTATTACTTGCTCCTCTTGTCAACTAATTATTATGTCACTATTTTGTCATGTCATTTAATTCATCATCTGGTCTGGTCTGGATGTCCATGACCCAAAGTTGTTGTTCGATGTTTTGTCCAACCCAAAGACACTCCATTTACAATTATTTAAAACAGAGAAAACAGCAACATTTTAGAGGCTGGAAGCTGCCAACATCTGGCATTTTTGCTTGACAGACCATTAAATGATGAAAATGTTCTTGATTCACTCATCAGAAATATTCACTCAGCCAGCTTTCACTCAGCTGGAAACATGCCGGCTCTTCACTTCCACCCTGTGAGGTCACGTCCAGCCAGTAAAATGAACTCTGCCTCAGAGGATTTGTTTGTAAACTGAGACTCCAATAAAGACTTTATTAAAGGTGGCCATTAAAAGTGACATTACGTCGTGTAAACAGAGTGAACTCACACAGCCACAGGGGAACAGTGTGGAGGACTGCACCAGGGCCGGGATGTGTCCCCACTCCCATTAACCTTAATGGTTGTTTCTGTTAAGCGGCGTCAATAGAAGCTACGAGCATGTAGGTCACACACACGCCTGTACATCACTGTAGCAGCTCTGTGGTGACAGTGGAAACTGCTACCTGCTCTGCTTAAACAGCACAGATATGAAACAGACAGCAAACACAGCGGAGGAACTTCCTGCTGCGCACACAACATACACACATACACACACCACCATCACTGTGTGTGTAAGACAGAGTGTGTCAGTATACGTGAGGAGTATACTCTGCTTTTTAAATATACTATCATCCAGCTCATAAATTAAAAACTTCTCCCTGCTCACTTTTTAAAATTAATTTGAATTCTTTCTCAGGACCGATTTTGTGTATTAATCTTTCAGTTAAGGGGTGAAGTGTGGTCAGTCATCTTGCTAATAATTAAATCCGGTTCAGCAGGCTAAGGAATATTAATCATAAGACTTTTAGCATTAGTGTCCCCCAGCAGTCATACTACTTTATTAGTTTTTTCACCTTAAAATGATAGAATCTGGAGTAAAACCTGAATACTGCCATTTTTAGAGACATTTCAACTGCAAATAGATTGAAGCTATCCAAAGGTAAAGGTATTTAATTAACATTAATTAACATTAAATGCTTGTAAATAAAGGAGCAGCAGCCATCGCTGAAGCTTGACAAAAATATTAATCATAAATTCATAATAATTTAACAGCCCAGTGAGCTGTCAGCTCAGTGACAATGCAGTTCTCAGTTAATCCAGTTGGGTTTTTAAATAGTTCTGAATAAGTTTCTTAATTTTTCATCCTCCAGTTCAACAGGAAAATATATAAGTCACTAAATGTGGAGATACAAGGGTCGTCAGATTCACATTTTAACTGGTTAGATCCGTTTTTATATTGCAAAACTGTGAATGTCATCACCTATATGAGCTGTGTCTCCGTATACTTGACATTAACTAGATGTAGACGGGCTCTTCCTTCCTCTCTCTCATCAGAGTATTTGTGAGCTTTTCCAACTGGCTCTTTATGAAGTTGTTTCCTCCTCTCTCTATGTGCTACCTCGGCTTATTTCAGTTATGTTGTGATGTTCGTGGACAAACTTTAATCCAACGCTGTACATTTAATTCCATGTGACAACTTCACTGCTAATTCCTACTGCACCACAGTTGCATGACTTAACATCCTCACCGCAATGAGGCTGTAAAGCCGTGGTCAGCGTGACGATGTTCTTTAAGACACATAAAAGCTTCAAAATTCATGAGCGGGGTCAGTGGAGAAACGTAGTTATGATGGGCCCTAGTGCACCCTAGTTACTAGTGAAGAAGCACACACACACACACACGCACACACACGCACACTAGCTGCTGTGAATCATATCATCTCGTTACATGATTAAACAGAGACTTGTTATTGGACAACATTGCAACTGCACTACCTGTACTGTCTATATTCACACCCCTGAGTGGTATTTACTGATGTAGAAGAACAAAACGTGACGTCTCTTAAGCTTGTGTTAGCCCTCGACCTTACTTCAAACATCTGACCAAAATCCCATCCAAAAACACACAAACACTAACTGTGAGTGCTAAATTGCTTCCTCATCTCTGGGTTTAGGACTCATTCCTGGAGCTCTCTACACACACTGAGCTGCTACACTTCCCTTATCACTTGACGATAGCCGGCCAAAACGTCCTGTAATCGGTTTGAAAGTTCAAACCATCCAAAAAGTACCAAACGAACCATGGTTCAGTTTGAGCCGGACTGAGACCACGTCTTTTCATCGGACTAAGGTTCAGCTGTTTGGTCTGTGGAGGTTTCACACCTGTGATTCTGGTGCAGAACAAACTGAAAGTTAGAAAGTCTGGATCAAACGAGGTAGGTGTAAAAGGGTCGTCGCTTTGCTCTCAGTCACAAGCTGATTAAGAAAAGAGGTTTTCAAGGCCATTAAAATGTTCCTGCTCTGAGCTTTGAAAGAAAATCTGTGGTTATTTGGGCTTCCAAGAAATATATATCAGTCAGACTGTGATGTACTCGTTGACCCTTCGTGTGTGTGTGTGTGTGTGTGTGTGTGTGACTACGCATTCCCATGCATGACAAATGCCGAGCCTATTCTATCAACGCTCAGTTATGCAACAGTCCATCATCAGGTAATAAAGTGCATAAATCGGCAATGTTCAGTGAGTGAGTGTGTGTTTCTGAGCGTGTATGCCTGCATTATTATTTGTCTTTGTATGTCTGCATATATGCTTTTGGATTATTCTGTTTGTGTGCTACTTTGCAGGTTTATTTGCTTTTTGCTCGCTCTGTTTTTCTATGTGAGTTTACATGTGTGTGTGTGTGTGTGTGTGTGTGTGCCTTTTTATTGCGGTGCCATAATCCCGGTAGTCTTAAGCAAGCAGTTCCTGGCACAGTGGCACCACACAGTTGATAAAGTGACCCGGCCTCAGAGTCCACAGCCATGAAGGGATGGTATTATAAACCATCTATCTGCAAAGCAACTATCTGCTATCTGCTAGATTAGATCCTTTATTCTGCTGAGAGCTGGAAACTTGGAACAATAAAAAGATTAAACATGTTGTGCGGCTCTCCTCACCCTTGCCAGGAAAGCTTTAAATAGAAAGAACATGTTGCAAACAAGCAAAGATATTCTGACCGAGTTGGAGAGGAAGAACTGGTCATAACTTTTATGTGATGAGTTGATCATCAACTGAGGACAAACTTTGATCTCACAGCCGTCCTGACGCTTAAAGGGAAATTTCGGTTTATTTCAACCTGTCTCCTATTGTCCTAAATTTGTTTCAAGTAACTAGTGACATAAAAATAATAGTTAGCATGTTAGCCGTTAGCCTAGATACAGCTGGGGGCGCATAGTAGCGTCAGACCTGTTAAAACGTAAGTGAACGGGCATACTTCAAGTGCAAAGTTAGTCCACTAAACAAGCTTTTTTCCACAAAGACCGCCTCATATCGTTACGATAAATGTCAGAGAACATATAGAAAACCACATGTAAACGTGTTGTCTTACCTTACCGGTGTGCTGCCATGTTTGTTTACCATTTAGCTCTGCTTTACAAAGTGCGGCCATAAGATTAACTGGATTATAATGACTGGAAGTACAAAACAAATTACACTTGTCACCTATAAATTAAGAAATCCCCCAAAAATTGTGAGGAAAATTACTTTATTTTTTGATGCTGGGTTGCTGGGAAAAACATATTTGACAATGGCTGTTATTGTTGGAACCTGCAGTCATGTGGAAGAAGCCCTCAGAGATGCTAAGACATCCTAAAAAAAAAATAACTGAGGTACTCGACGCTAAGAGCTAAATTTAGAGCAGAGCAATATGAAGCTTAGACATTAAGAATTTTAGTTTAGAGAAGAACGTCTTCTAAATTGAAGCCCTATCTTTGATAAAAAATGAATGTGTTAAGTGATAATTCATAAAACTGAATTTAAATAAATTTGTTGATTTTCAGACACTTAAAATATATTGTTGCTGAACTGCTGAATTTTTATTTACTCACCACATGATGAGACACTCTTTCTGATGCTCAAATTATAATATACAGAATATACAAATACAGTATTCAGAAAAATGAAACAGACAACATGTAATTTGGGAAAATATAAAGAGGATTTCACAGGGCCCTGCAGCTGTAAAGTGGGCTGATAGGTCTGTGTGTTTGCTACTGTGTGTCAACCCTCTGACATTACGCATAATCTGATTTATAGTTAATTTAAAAGCATTGACAAATGGAGCTATAATACGGCACTTCATTAGAAACCCTGCACCATAAAACCTCACACCTCGCAGCTGCTTGCTGTTTAACATCATAAATCATTGCTTATAGATTTGAACATTTATATTGCAGGTCATTATTTGTTGTCTGATGCAGAAGTTGTTCACCTGCCAATTACAACACATCCAGGAATTTGTGTCGGTGGCATTTCTGTGGAAGACCAGGTGTAGTTTCCCATGACACACTTTTCAGGACACGACTCTACACGCCAGCCGGAAATTACTTGTGTCTCCAAAGTAGCAACTGAACAGTCATTTTATTTCCTTACTTTGTTTTTTACTTGTACAGGAGAGTGAATGTTTCCATATTGATGTGTGCTCCTGGTCGAACAGTGTGAGGCCTTCTCTGTCACAAAGTGGTCCAGCTCTGATGTTTGTAGTAGGAACAGTCTTCAGAGTAGACCAGTCAACACAGCAGGAGCTCAGCTAAAAATAGGATCCATTACATTAGCTCATCACCAGTGTACTGGCGGGGCCGGCAGCCTGACTCACTCCAGCGGGTCAGTAATGAGACACCATTCACTGGGCCTTGAATCAAACAAACACTCGGCAAAGCAAAGCTAAGACAGAGGGATGCTACCTACACACACCTCTTTATTGGTCTTCATTCTACACCAGAAAGGTTGATTCTCGGTCTCGACGAGGTTTCACCCCACCACATAGATTATTTATCCCTCCAGAGCGGCTCTGCCTCACAGGAACGTTTGCATAACTCAAACCCCATCCTGCCCCCTTAAAGTAAATATCTCCCTGGGACGCTCTCACACTGTTATGTTCAACACATTCCAGGAGTTTTGCTGTGATTAAATGTTGTAATTTATCTCTAAACCTGCTTTTGTCTATTTAAACTGCATTTATCAGTTACCTACTTTTTCAAGAATTACAACACAGAGAGAACGTGCGTCAATTTGTTGCATCAAGCTTTCTGTTTTACACAGAGGGTGGAGAGATCAAGTACAATACTGACCAAATGAGGAGCAGTGTGAACAGATGGGAAAAAAGAAGGTTTGGACTCTAATTCAAAGGCACTGGCTGCATCACATCATGGACTAACACAGAGACACTAAATATTAAAGGAGCTATATGTAAGAAATCTAAAGCAAATAGTCGTAAAATCATCCTAATATGTCACAGAGACTAAGGAATAATGTTAATATAACATACTGATCTCACCGACAACAATAGTACAGCCACAATATTCACATTTTTAAAAAAAATTACGGCCTGCAAATCATGTTTACGTTTTGAATTTGTGTTTTGGCCTGTTGCACCACCCACTGCCGTCATCACGCAGTCAGTAGAGTCTCAGCATCAGTTACAGTTACGACTGAGCTACAATGGCAGACAGTGCGACCAAACCCAAACGACCTCATTGTGATTCACCAAAACGCCAAGACCAAACTCAAGGCAAAGCGAACTTGCTCGAACGGTCCACTGGAAAACCGAAGATCAAGGACACAGCGACGCAGCCCTGCCACGGCATCCGCCCGTGGGCAAACAAATCAGTCTCCATCGTGCTGTGTCCAGCAACCTCGAATCTCGAGGCAGTATTTTGAATTTGAGTGCAGTAACCGTTTTGGCCACATTCTTACATACGGCGCCTTTAACAAAAAAGGTTTTCCCACTAATGAAGCCAGAAGAAAACAGAAAGAAAACTAAAAACCCAAATTATTTGCATGACTCAAAACCACTAAAGGTGAGAAAATGTTATAATGAAATATAAATTTGAGTTAGCTGACCCTTAAAAAACTATTTATGTTAATGTGTTATCTGTGTCTGGGAAGGTGGTCAAACTACAGTAATCGTACAAACTAATCTCAATAAACAACATGGATCCATGTAATTTACAGACCCTGATCAGGGTCCAAATCGACTCCGCCAAGCTCCAAATTTGAGTAGATTTTCTGGCAAGTAGGGCTGTTCATCACACTGGCAGGTAAATGTTTGTACCAAAATAGTCATATAATAAAACAATTAAAAAAGCATGCCAAGAGTACGTGCAGTGTTTTTGTAACATTCACTGTCTGGCTGCTTCCGTCCTCTGTGTCACTGATAACTTTCACAATCACACAGTGACAGGGACTTCCTGGTGCATTCAGGTACACCTTGTAAAATCTGAAATACACATTGCTTATTGTGGCAAAGCATGTGGACGCCAACGAGGGCTGCAACTAACGATTATTTTCATTGTCGAATAATCTGTCGATTATTTCTTCGATTAGTCGACTCGTCGTTTTGTCGAAAAATGTGCTAAAATGTTGAAAAATGTCAGTCTGTCTCTCCCAAACCCCAAAATTATGTCATCTAATGTCTTGTTTAATACTCACGCCAAAGGGCTTTAATTATTATTATTATTTAATTTAAATGTTATTTGTGGCAATAAGCTTCATTTTGTGGTGAAACGTTTGTTACAAAAACCCCCAGTGTTACCTAAATAACATAATTAACGGCTCAGAACACCTGTAAAGCTGGGTGATACATGCAAAGTTAAAAGTCCCAGTGCTGTTATACTGTATATCAGAACTCATAAAACACATCTTGTCCAATCAAAGTGCTTGGTCAAGTAAAACTGCTGCATAATGACAGTTACATTGCATCAGCTATGAGACTGTGGCAACAAAACGTTCAACTGAATCCAGCTGTTGATGGCAGAGTATTCTTATTTTCCAACAGTTTTAATTTTTTAAATGATGTATTGGGTGGCTTACATCACATCTAGATTTAGCTTAGTGTGTTATTTATGACATCATAATAGGTCACGTCCAAGAAAAGATTGTGTTGGTGAGTTTTAAAACCCTAAAATGGGCTCATGATGTCATTTCAACAATACAAGTGAAAAAAAGGTCAAACAATAAGAGAGTTAGTTAAACAATGAGCTAAAATTAAATCCATAAAGAAGAAAGTTATGAGACAATTAAAACAATAATACACCCTCTTCAAATTAAGCACTGTGTGGTGAGACTGAGCGGTAAAAGTAGATTACAGGATGTCGTACTGAGACCGATCCACATTTCATATGTCTAATTTCTGCTCTTAACGGGAAACATGTCAGAGCAGAGCCATGCAGAGGGACTCGCTTGGTGCCAGCAGAACAAAACATGGCATTTCTGTTATTTTCAGGCAATAAGATTCTATTTTCAGACTAATGTCCCGACACGAACGTGACTTTTATGCGCTGGGAGCCGAGCGGGATGACAGCCGGCAGATGTTGTCAGTGTCACTCACATTGAGAGCGGTGAGTAAGAAGGAAATGACATCTGTCTGTTTTCTGGGGAGAGAAAACCTTGAAAAGCTCCTTGTACAATCTGATTCAAATGGGATGCGAGCGCACCACCAGCTGTGTGTCAACCTAACGTGTGGCAGGGCGGCGAGGGATGATTTGAAGGACTTGTGGATAAAGCGTGGCTGTTTTACAGAATGTTGAAGCAGAGCTGGCTGCTGCTCAGGGCCCACATTAATGAAACATCTTGTTTAGTGTTCAAGGTGTAGCTTATAAATTAAAATCCTCTTATCTTTTGTTATGCATAACATTCACTGTAAAATTAGACAGACCTTCAACTTCAACAGCGTCAAAGCTGAAAGGAAAGTATTTCAATTTAGTTGCTTTTGCAGCCATAACCAAGAATCGCCCTCACCCCACTTATTATCACACTAATAAATATAATGCTCACAAAAGTCCTGCAGTGAAGGTCCCAGCAAAGTGCACGACTATTTCTTTTTCTGCCTTTGATAGAAAATGGTTTCAGACAACAGAGGCACTCGAGGGGCGCTTGATTTATTCTGCCAGACACTTGAACAGCGACATAAGTGTGCATCAGGTGCACTTGATCGAACTTGTCGGGTGAATGTCTCTTCAGTTGCAGCTCGCCAGACTGAAAAAGGAGCAGGGACGAAAGGTCGAGTCCATTTTCCTCATTGTGGATAAAACCTCGGCTCTTACAAAAGTTCATGTTTCCTGAAATTTGCTGATTTGATTTCCAAATTACACAAATTGCAGTTGATTATAATTGATTGGCTTCCGTGGGATCTGCAGTGTAATGAACTTTAATCAGCAAAGGATGTGGACATCAATACTTCTTTCTTTTTTTTTTTTCTCGGTGTCTGATGACAGAAGTCCCTGATCAAGCATCGGATATTGACGACTTTGGCGCGAGCGAGACCAGGTTGATTGTTAACATAAGGTCTACCTGGTCTCACAGAATTGCGATAAATGTCCACCACCTCTCATGAACACATTACGTGATGGCACATAATATGTTAAAATCAGGTGCACGACTGAACCAATTACAAAGAAAGCTCAATTAGGATCCCTTATCCTGGTGGACACCTGAATTCTTTGGTTTAACAGTTACTGGGTTTCCATCCAAATGTATCACAAATTTTAAGCGAATTTTGTGAAAATGCTCAAAAGAAAATGCAAATTTAAGCAGGTTTCCATTCATTATAGTTTTGTGAGTACTGGGAGTCAACAGGTCGAGCAGTAGGTGGCGCTTCTCGTGAAAAATATAAATAAAAATGCAAAAGAAAACCCGTAGAAGAAGAGGGCGCCGTCAGATGATGTCACTGAGAGTGTCTCATGTCCACAACTGATGACAACAACTACCGGCACATCCATGACTACGACGAGATGTGGAGATTCCTCGGGAACTTCTTGGCTATTGCAAGAGCTCTCATCACACTCATATCAGCGTTGCCAGCGTACATAAGTGTCCTGAAAAAGAAACGAGAAAGACTACACTGTGGACTCGTGGAGCGGAAGTGAAGTAGAAGTAGGATCCGGTAGCCTACATCATCATTTATTCGCTAAATCTGCATTTTCCTAATATCGATACGCTGACTTTTCCACCCCCTCCAAGCAATATTTTGGCCTTTTTTCGTATTTCTGGCATTTCCATTCAAGTTTTTTTTTGCAATTGTTGAATATGCAAATAAAAATATGTGGATGGAAACCCAACTATTGTCACACAGTGGGCGGTGGTTAATGTTTCGACCCCATAGGTAGTAAAATAGTGAGTAACTTCACGTAGCGAGGAGGTTGGGTGGTGGATGAGTCAAACAATCATGGACTTTCACCCAGTAGACCACAGTTTGGGTGCTGTGTGAAACTAATGCTGTGTTCACACAACGAGCAACACAGCAACAAGCTGCAATTCATTTTCAATGGAAGTGACACAAGGCCACAAACTGATGCCCAATTGTTGCTGCCGACGGACGTCATGCGCTACAAACAAAAGTTGAGCTATTTCCCAATGACGCAGTGAAGTGTCAACCAATCGTTATTTAGCTTTATTAGCTTTCTGTAAACTTCGATGCACACAGGGAGGCAATGGGGCTGTGAAATGAGATGTTAAAGTAGCGCTCAGACACTGATCATGAGCACAGATAGTTTCATGACCAAATCCAAACTTTTAGATGAAATTCAGTCGAGGTGCTTTGTTGCAAATAGCAGATAAACACAATGGCCACTCTGATGATACAGCTCATCATCATGCTGTTGTGTTTGCGATTTAGCGTGAACACAGCAAAACATTCCTTGTCAACTTCTTTAACTTTACATACTTGCATCTTTTATGTAGTTACATCAAATTATGCAATGTACTTACGTTACTTTATAACAGCACGTACATCCCGTACAGGATGTAACAAACATAGTTATTTTAGCAGAAACCAAAATCTTTTTCTGCACCTAACCATGTTGTGTTGGTGGTTAAACCCTACCGTGTTGCCCCATGCGTAACAAATTAAGTTATTTTAACTGTAACAATGATCCTTTTCCCAACCTAACCAAGTAGTTTTGGTCCCTAAACCCAACCGTGCCCCCCCTTACTCCACCAGAGTAACTATTTTAACAGAAAGTACCATCTTTTCCTGAAAAATCCAAACATGCTACCACCACTTAATGGAGTAGCAAGAGGTCGTAGTCATTTAAGAAGTTCTGTGAGATCATGCTGCATAAGGTATGTAATAACACAACATGCATGGCATGCATTTTATTTTTAACGCGTTTTATTTAAACAGCTTACTTATCAAAGTAGTCTGAGTTAAGGCAGCACTTGGTCTTGTTTGTCTGGCAGAGTGTTTTTCCAGACAAAATGTTTTACTGCCTCAGCTGCTTTGAAAACAAGAAATGCTCTTAACAAATCCATAACTAAACAGTCATAAATCCATGTACTGCTTCATAAGGTTCCTCACAGAGGGGAACATAAGCTCTAATTTTAGAAAGGAAATAGCTTCACGGGATCAAAATAACAAAGGAAGTTTTCTCCTTTCAGTTTCTCACCAGTAATGATTTTAATTTCAAACAAAACGGATCATGTTTTTATTATTTATAACCCAACTGGCTCTCAGGTCACAGATATCCCACTGTCAAATCAGTCGACTAATTCACCAGATAGTTGTTAATATGTTAGCGGATGACAGTAAGCTCTCCCAGGGAACAGTGTGTGATGGGAACCATGTCTCCTTAAATCACCTCCTATTGGAGCGCCGCTAAAAATAAGCCCTCCAACAGAGCGCCTCAGTCCGGTTCATGCAGCCGGCACACTGGTCCGCTGGTTGGAGGAAAAATAATGGATGTTTTTATCTAAAACCTGGCAGAAACACTGCGCTTAAATCAGCTTTTATTTTCTATGGTAAAACCATGACCTCTTACGGGAAACAGAATGAAGTCTACATTAATCTAGATGATTACTTCAACAGTTAAGAGCAAACAGAGTAGAATCTGAGCATCAGTCCAGACTTCAGTTCAGCTTTCCAGGAATAAGAAACTGCCAAAAGTATCAAAGGAAACTAAGTGGATAATCTTTTGGTTGGATGGTTGGTTGGTTGGTCGGGGTAATGTTCTCGCTCTGAATCCTGAAGTTAATGACTGACATTTTTCACAAGTATTTCAGTGTCATCATTTCAACTCGTTCTCCAACAAATTTTCAAGTTATTTTCACATAAGCAGAAGGTGTTTTGAATGAAATATTAACAGTATATTGTGTTAACCAGTGTCTTCTACCAAAAGAGAGCCAATTAATGCCGTCAGCTCACCGCTCACCTAAAGCTGATATTTATGCTGGGCTGCAAAGGGGAATGTCATTAGCTTTGCAGGTATTCTGTCCAAAGAATGGGACAAATGTTTTTTACCTGATGTTGGCAATGACTGTACATCCGAATAGGAACGTGAATGTGTGTACCAACTGACAGACTGACACTGCCATCCCCAAAGTGAAGCCACTAGCATTGCTTAAAGTAAGCAGAGGTCATACAGCATCACTGCTTTTCTTTGGGTGTCATCATGCAGTTACAGCCGTTAATACCAGGCGCCAGATGCATAAAACTGTTAGTTGATTCACAGAGACAAAAATGTGCATGTGCATTCTTTTTGTAAGATTTAAGAAGCATGCCCGATTCTGTTTTAGAAATCTCTATCACTGTGGAACTGGGCACGTGCACAAGCCTTATTTCCACTGCCACCAAGCTGTCAAATCCAGCGCTTGGACAGTGACTTCTGGCATCAGGCATCAACGAACAAAGCTGTCCTTCAAAATCGGCATAATAAGCAGCCAGTTGCTGTTACAGGTTGACCGCATCAGGAGAAAACACAGCAGGAAAAGAACTAAAGTTAAGGCAGCGAAAGTCCGAGCAGAGTGGCTGGGAGGAGTCCAACAAACACCGACTTTCACCCGGTAGAGGTGTTTGCATCCCGTTACATTATAAGGCCAAACCCTGCTTTTTTTTACTAAACCAAACCATGTGTTTTTGTTGCCTAAACTCAACCATGTGCTTTGTTGTTGAAGGAACAAAATGTCAATTTGTGGTGTTGTACTGACGTAGTGCTTTTATTTTGGAAGAGACTGAATGCAAACTGTACATCTCCTGTGAAAACAGAACAGTATTCTGAAAGAAGACTTTACACAGTTTTGCCCTTTTTTAATGCTGATGATGATCTTGGGATTTACGTCCATCTGACCGCTGCAAGTGGAGCTGAGTGAGAGTTCAAGCTGAGTATAAAACTAAAGACATCTTGTGATTTCAGGCAGTGTGTGTGTTTTTTTCAGGGAGTCAGGTCCTGAGGTCTTATTGGTGCCATCTCAGCCTGCTGTTATTGACTGCCCAGACAGCCCTGCCAGGATAAACTGATGAGTTCTCACCAACCTCACAACCCAAGGTAAATACCCGGGCCGTTTGCAGACGGGCGTTCATGGCGAGATGTTCAAGTGTCTGCTCCGTGTTGTTCCCTCTCTCTGTCTGACCTCCTCCTTTCCAGGGTCCTGCAGAGCTGAGAGACCAGCTCTCCTCTGGCTAACTCTCTCTTCAAACTAATTTGACTCCTCTCAAATCTGCCTCTCTTTCCACGTGAGAGGAGAGAGTTTTCTGTGGGTGGTGCACGACCAACAGCGGGTGCAGTCAGGCAAATGGATGGGCCTCTCAGGCAGAGCGTACCGGTCCTGCACACGAGTGAGACATCGAGCACCCACTGTTCTCTTTCCTCCATCATCCTTTTATCCTTTGCCCTCTATCTGCCTACTTTCTCAGTTTTCCCTCATCGTTGCTCTTTTTAAGGCAAAATGAATCCAAAATCGATTCTCCCCTTTTCTCTGACATCTCCTTTATTTCCCTCTACTCCCTCATTGGTGTGCATGAATACTCATTTTCAGTTGAGCTGAACAACGGGACCAAAGAGATGGAGACGGATACAAGTAGGTCATCTGCAATAAACTGCCACCAGATGACTGTGGACCAGGACACATGCCGCAGCTTTCGCCGCCCGGAAAGCATGAGGTCGGGCAGGTTGCATCTGAAGTCGCTAAGCAACCATAACCAGCACTGTATCAAAGCCTTTTTCCTATTTCCAGTAGTCCAGAGTTCAGCGCTGAACATTTTCCAGAATTTTTTTCCTGAGCCAGATGTAAAGCTTTAAAATGACCACCCTCTATTATCTGCTATCTGAAAAGGAAGCAATCCGTCAGCTGTGATAGGTTGTTCCTCATCACATGACATTTGGACTGCAATCCAAAAGATCAACTTTGTTTATCTTGTAGCTGCCGCGCCCTGAAAAATAGATGTTTGTGTGTGCTATTAATTGCATCGCACCTTCTGCCCTTCCATACTGAAAACAATGGATCTGAGAGCACAAAAAATGTGCCATATGTACGGGTCTCACAGCTGCTATAACAAGTACAAACACAAAGTTGGCCTTTTGTTGACTGAATCAGTGGTTACGAAAGTTGTTTTGTTTCTGCTTGTGATTCCTGAATACACAGCAATGTCCACCTGCGAACTCATGTAGTTGATGTGTGTGCCTCCTGAGGATCAATAATACTCTCCAGCCCCTCAGAATCATCTTGTGACTCCTTGCTCAGAGCCCCAGGTTGGGAACCTCCAGTTAAAGGGACAGTTTGGATGAGATGTCCGTTGGCACGACCCCAGTTTGGAGAAGCAGGCTCAAGGCTGCTAAGCAACGTGCTGCAGTGGATGAGGTTCAGCAACAAAATGTATTTTAGCCACCTGTAATCAGAGTATTTCTAGCGCTTTACCTTTCTGTCAGACAGCTCGTTTCAAAGGGAAAGCTGTTAATGGCTTCAGTTCCCCACCTGTGCTTTCATGAAAGCCTCCAGACTCCATTGACAAAAACAGTCATTTTAGCACACTGAACACAGGAGCTGTTGGTCTATCACTGCTTTGATCAGTTAGTTCATTCGTGTTATTATGTGACTTCGGTGAATCTAATCCAACCCCTTTTAAATGCCAAAGTCTCAATGACACAGACAAACTAATTGTTCAAGGCAGCAGTAGACCAGCAGCTCCTGTGTTCAGCAATGTTAAATCAGCAGTGTTTTCTCAATGGAGTCTGGCTTTGAAGGTGAAGAAGTGATGTAATGGCTTCATTTTCTCGTCGGGCATTTTTGTCTGACATTCAGATAAAGTAGTGACAATACTCTCAATATGACGTACACTTAAGCTGATATTGATTTTTTAGGTGGCTAAAATACATCACTTCAGTCTGCTTCTCCAAACTGGGGGCAGGTTAACTACCATCGGTGGTATGTAACATGCCGTCTATGGATATGTTTTCATGCCTCGATCCTTTTAACTAAATGTGTCAAAAAGAATAAGTCTGTAATAATCCGTTCACCTCTGGTTTAAAGTCTGTGTCAGACAGTGTCATAGGTATATTTTTGGAGCCGACCAAAAAAAGCAGCTAAAAAAATCCACCAAAAAAAGCAAACAAGCCAAATCAGACTAACATCTCTGTGTTATAATATCAGTCCATCTTTGCCTGCTCTGTTTGAAACCACATCTCTCGTCTCTTTGCCTTCCTCTGCAGCCTCCTTCACACAAACACGGCAAAGCAAACTCTTGGAAAGGGTTTCAGTTAGGCAGGGCCAGAACAGTTGGGGGACTGATGAAGAATGAAAGCCAGGTGGCACAGGACTGAGCCTCTGCACACCGTGCCAGCCCGCCTGCCAGCGTCGCCAAACCGGGAGTTTGGCAAATATTCTTTATGTGCACAGCTGGATGAGTTTGTAAGTCTCTGCAGTGGCAGCTGCTGAAGGAGTTCCCCTTCCACATGCATCCTGACACAGCTCTGTCTTAAACATTAACACAAGGAGGAATTTCAATCTTCACTGTTGACTTGTATCAAGTACTTTGCCTGGATGTCCACAGGAAGCGATTAATCAAAATGTTAAAAGCCAGATATAAAGTGCAAAAACTACAGAGTTAGAAAAGGTTTAGAGTAGTTGTTTCTTGCATTTGTAGCTGCCAATATTCAGCGGTTGTGCAGCTTTAGGTAGGTCTGACATGACACTTATGTTATCAACTTACAGTATGATATATAGACATGACCTCAATTATTTAGCTGACCTCAGTATGGCCCGTTGTGTTTACATGTGTGTTTGTTTACAGAAGAATGTCACCAACATTTTAGCCAACATGTTGCCAGAAAAAACCAGTAGGGTTTTCCCATTATAAGACTCTAAGACTCTTCTCTATCCCCGCCTACTTGCACAACTCAAGAGACTTAAAAGAGACACAGTCTTGATAGCCGTTAGATTACCAACCTCTTTCAATGAGCCAAGTAGTCCAGCGTTTCTAGTTTTACCCTCCAATAATTTCATCTTCCACTACTTGAGTCCACCAGCAAACTGCCCAACTCCCAGGACATACATCCCCGGGAGCCGCCTGCCGAACACCAGCCAGATTATGGAGTTAACTGCAGCAGAGATGCACAATGTTGGATGTTTTTGCTGATACCAATGACGTGCTGATATTTCTATGCATCCCTAAACTGCAGTGCTCCAGCAGCTTCACTTAAGCTTCTCTATTAGTCACAAGGAGCATCACTTGGTTTTGTTCTTGTTGGCTGAATGTGTATTAAGTCGCAAACTAAGTATTTTTGGGCTACTCCTATAAAGGTACAATAATTATATATATATATATATATGTATATATATCTTGTATATACTACCATGTGCCAATTTCTTTTTTTCACATTCCAATGTCTGAATATTCTTAATAATTAAAAGTTTACTGGTGTTTGAAAGGGTGCACTTGCATAATTATGCTACTATATTATCATTACATTAGTGGCAAAAACTGGCCTCATAATGACATTGACAATGGTTATCATAAGTATTTCTGAGAAAATATATTGTCAGGCAGAAGAAGTTATCATGACATATTTGTAATCACTTAATTATTTTTATTTTTAAAATGGTATTTACCTTACTAAATTATTTGAAAAATACTACTATTTTATTCTACTTTACAGAAATTATTTTGACCCATCTTCTTATTTTAGAACAATTAAGGAAAATACATATTTCACAAAAATAAAAAAATAAATAACATAAATTTATAAAGTAAGTAAGTAAGTAAGTTTAGCCTATAATTGTTAAAAAAAGAAAATTAAACATCATAATCCATTATTGTTATCTATTGACAAACTGATCAATCAACTAACTGTTTCAGCATCTGCTATATGTCAGACTGCTAAACCTATTGATTATTTTGGACAATAACTGGACTTAAAGGAACCTAATATTGCTCACTACACAGTCTGTTCACCCAGAGTATGTTATCTGATATATTACGAATTTAGTTTACTAAAATATATAAATGTGAAAACTTAGAAGTTTGTCTTAAAATACAGTTGTGGGGTTTTAGACTGCATTGCACTGCAGGCTTGTTGTACTGCTGCTCTATTGTAGCTCTATGAGAAATATCTGATGCTCAATATTTGCCTCTTTTATTCAGCTATATCACGCCTGGTAAGTGGCAGTTTCACAAACGGCAGATGGGCTGCATTTATACAGCACTTTTATCCTGAGAACAAAGTGGTTTACGGAGCCTTGCAATCACCTGCACACCCACACATATACACTTATGTACTGATGATGATAGCTGAGCCGGCATGCGAAGCGCTGACCTGCACATCAGGAGCAGATTTAAGGCTCAAACATGAACTGGGAGCACTGTTTTTTTAATGGGAGGGAAGAGACTGCACTGGCTGTATGGGCTGCAGTGGGATTATTTGTCCAAGTGTATCTCTCCCTGGGCAGAAACCTGATATAGTTTGAGCATTATTGTACACTTCCTAATTAAAAGTTGATTTTACTACACTTAATTCTCCACGCTCACCTGGGGAGCTGATGATTCAAACCACGTTAGTGTCTATCGCCTTGCAGGAGTGGAAATAATCAAAGTCATCCATCAGAGCGCACAGAGATAGTTTTTATTGCATCAGGAACAACAGCAGCGAATAAAGACTTGTAAAACTCTGTACATTCCCCAGACAGCAAAGAATGTCTGCAAGGTAGTCTTATCTCTTCATGCACTGCTGCAGTGCCTTATTAAGCCTCTGTTAAGTGAAGTTACAGATATTAAATTACAGCGTGTCTATCCTGAATGATAAATTACATGCTCATTATAGTTTATCTACATTTAACATCTCCCATCAGACATTACTGCCCAAATACCAACAGTGAGACGGATGTAGGTAGGACAAAGTCTAGTCTATTTTCAGCTGTTGGTTACATAACGTTTAGTAGAGACACATGTGACAGGAAAATATATGAATCTGAAAACACTAAAGATTTAAGAGTCCCTGTGGATCTAACGTAGGTTAAATGTATGACAGTGGATTTTAATAACTGCTATTACTCACAGATTTTGCTCTACTACAGCTGAACTACAGTTGTTTGGGGAAAAATAAAATTGTACTGTTACATGATAAATACAAGAAAGACGTAGAGGAAAAGTCCTATAGCAGCTAGGCTAATTTATGCAAAATGAAATATCATGTTGAAGGCCTAACCTTATTATGTTAGCATGTTGCATTCGTGGGGAAATGTGTCTAGTAGAGGACAATAGTTTTTTCTGTAAACTTTTTAAATTATATTGAAGCTGGATTTTGTAAAGTCACTTTTGTTCCTGGTTTCATATGAGTGGAGGAAAAGTCCACTAGCAGCTCAGCTAATTCATACAAAAGGAAATGTCATGTCATAGGCCCGAGCTAACAATGCTAGCATGTTGCATATGTGGAGAAAACATGTCCAGTAGAAGACAAGTAATTATTTTTTCTGTAATGTTATGATGAAGCGGGTTTTTGTAAGGTTACCTTTGAGTAGAGAACAAGTCCACTAGCAGCTAGGCTAATTTATGCAATGTAAATTATCACAGGCTTGTGCTAATAATGATAGCATGTTTGATATGTGGGGCAAGTTGTCTAGTAGAGGATGATTGCTTTGTCTGTAAAACTTTTGAGGGTTACCATTGCTAAATGTTGTGTTTGTTCCTGGCTTAATTTGAGTAGAGAAAAAGTCCACTAGCTGTTATGCTAATACATGCAATGTAAAATGTCATAGGGTTATGCTAATAATGTTAGCATGTTATATTCTTGTCTATCAAAGGACAGTTGTTTTGTCTGTGAAAGTGAGTTAGAATGGAGCTGAATTTTATACTTCTGGTTGATGTTGTCGCTATTTAACTGTGTTTTCAGTGTATTTATTGAATCAAACTTAACTGCACTTCACGGAAACTTTACCTTCACTGCTGCGATGTTCAGGGTCACAAGAACAATGCTGGAGAACACAGGGCTGCATTAATAGTGAGGCTTGATGATTGAAAGCTAATGTTTTGTCACAAAGAAAATGCAGTGTTGCGAGACACACTTTCACACTGGTATTGCTGTCATATTTAAGATGTAGCTTTTACATGGGGTAAAGAGGAACCAGGACAATTTCTGTGTGTTTGTGAATCTAATTCAGGTTCTTAGCCACGTTATGCCAGGTTCAGACTACACATTATCTAACCCTAGCGACAATGAGTGTTGTACAAAATAATCCATTCTTCTACTCATGTAGTGTGTCATGGTAGATGCCACATTTGGGACGCCTCCCGACATCCTGACCGAAAGTCTAGAATGTCTGATTTTCTTTTTGTCTCACACAACTTCGATTATAGATACAAAATGATTGTTCAATGAAAAATAACTCCTCTGTTTTCATTCCTTCAAGGGTCACTCTGACTGATTACAATATTTTTTTTTTAATACCATGACACCATGAAACAGTGATATTTTCTGAGACGATTACTGTACCATCATCGGAGAGAGATTATTTTGTGTGGGCTGAGAGAGCAGGATAATCACACAGCAGCTCCTGCTGCAGCACGCGTGAGCTCAGAACCTCCAACAACAGTTTTTGTTTGGAGAAACGTATCTGAGATCAGCTGAGAGATCTAAACCCTACAGCATCTCCTTAGAGCTGCTTATCACCAGCCGACC
Source organism: Epinephelus awoara (assembly GCA_035609425.1). Lineage (NCBI taxonomy): Eukaryota > Metazoa > Chordata > Actinopteri > Perciformes > Serranidae > Epinephelus > Epinephelus awoara. The sequence goes on from CM069299.1 coordinate 39,667,553, forward strand.
AGCCACCGCTTCAACAAAAGACCAGTTCATAAACTCACTGATGTCAGCAATGTGACGAACACTGTCGATGCATCGGAATGCAACTGAAGCAAACTCACATGATACATAACATAACACACGCAGGCAGGCACACACTGCAGAGGTGGTTGGACACACACACATGTGGTAACACAACAGGCCCAATTATCAACATGCTCCTATATTTAGAACTGAAGTGTCTCCTCATGTACAAGCACACTGATAAATCCCATTTCTTTGTGTGTATGAACCACACACACACACACACACACACACACACACACACACACACACTCTACTCCAGCTCTTGTGGTGTGTTTACTCTGCAGTGGCTCCCACAGCGATTTTATCACTGAGCCACATCTCATTCCCTTCACTGAGTTTCCTGAAGATTTACATGTTTATCTCTGAGGGAACTGACCAACTAATAAACCTGCACTGCAACAGCTTCACCTCAATGTAAAGCTCCCTTTAATTATTCAGCTTGTATTAATTAGGTATAAAGTAGGTATTGCTTCAGTCTGTTCAAGATAACACAAACAGTGAGAGCTGGAGGAAAAGGTGAAGGTGTTGTTTAAACAGCGCGCACGGCACGCTTGAGCGCATCCGTCTGAGGCTGTGGATCAATGCCAAGTTTTACCACTTTATCTCTATGCCCTCTCACTTGTAGCTGTTTTTTCGTTATCTTTTGAATTTAATCTGAATTATGGAACCGTTTTTGTCAACGTTTGTTTCCCCTGTTTTGTACAATAAATTATTGTTTAAAATTCCAACAAGTTTCTTTTGGAGTGCGTGACACAAGCGTGTTTTGAAAACGACCGCGGACTGTCACCTGCTCAACGCATCAGTACCTTCGGATGCCATGACAGTAATAGCCAATAATGTCAAAATATCATTTACAGACCGATTTAACAAACGTTCACTGCTGCCCGACCCACAGGTCCATTTGCGGGTCCCGCAGATCACTACTAAGCTCAGTCTATAGAGTGTGCCAGGGCTGACGTCAAAACCCGGAAGTTTAGCATTGCGCTGGTTCCCGGAAGAGAAAGTGAATGTGATTTTTGCATGGCGTTTTGGATTATGTCAGAAAATAAGCTCTGTGGCTAACACAAGTTTATGATACTTACAGGTTTTGTTCAGCGAGATAATCTTCACATATGAACACCTTTCATACCACGTTTAAAGCTTAAATGCGATCGCCAGAAGTAAAAAGCTAACGTTAGGCTTTAACGGACTACATGACTACTCCACGGTCGCATGACTCTTTACATTGCCATCACTAAGCTTTCAACTGATTTCAGCCAGTTTATTTTCAAAACATTGTATAAGCACCTTGTTAGCAACCGTTTTTTTTTACGAGACGTAAAAGCTTCAAAATTCACAAGTAGGGTATTTACTGACGTGTTTTATGTCGTAGAACAAAACCGGAAACTCGCTTAAGCTTTTGTTAACCACAGACCTTATTTGAGGCATTTTACCAAAATCCCATTTAAAAAAAGTGCTAAAAGCGCTAACGGAGTTACCTCTATAAAGGCTGTACACAACAGTAAGGCTAGACATTATATTCTACTCAGGCCGGCAGAACCAGCAGTGCATCAGCTCTACAGTGCACGGCACTGCTGATTAACCATTTTATTGCAGCACAGACTGTCTGCCAGCAACCAATTACTTGCAGAGGCTTCCTACAACTTGTTCTGATTTAATCAGAAGATAAATTAAACAGGAAGACTAGCCAATGTGAAAATCAAAAGAAAGTATAGAATAATGTACTGAAGGAGACTGTTGTGCCATCACATTTTTTTGTGGTTTGAGAGCAAAGATCTGGTCGCCACTGTGCAAAATGCTGTGATACAATTAGGTCCGAAAAAGCCCCGGAGTCCGTCGCCCCTCATCACGTTCATTACTACATTCTTACAGCCGGAAACACGGCTCTCTCTCGGTGACAAACAACTGTTTTTATGGCATGATCCTGGCAGGAAACTCAGTGATCTCCATAAAAAAACAACCGCTTTTTGTGACACTTTCGCCCGGTGGAAAAAAAGCGACAGCCCACAGCTTTCTGGGAGCGTCATCATGTCACAGCTAAAATCAACACAACCATTTAGTTGTGGTAACAGATGCTTTGTTACTGTACATTACTCTGTTTAATTACCATCCCATACTACACTGTTCTCTATCCGTATATCCTGAATAGTTTACATCAAAGTGCGTAAGTAAAGTGCAAAGTGTAGCCCAGCATTTAATTCACACACTGACAGTAATGCATCTCTAATGGATACATTAAAGCCCAATTTCTCTTTCCCTAAACACATCATTTCTTTTTGTCACATTTATGTGCTTTAAAACTGACAGTAAACATCTCATCTTGCTTGATTCACATCCATAGTATCCTGACCAATAACACTGTTTGTGTATTTTCCCTGGAGACATTTTGCATTTGCATTTCAATGTTAATGAGACCAAATGAGTCCTCAATCACTTTAACAACTGGTTTGTGTGATTTGATTATAATCCTTGATGCTTTTTGTGTGTGTTTGCAGCTGCGTTTTTATATGATCAAGATGTGATTACAATCTGATTAACCATGATCACAGATTAGATGTAAATACACTCTGCCACACGGAGACACAAGCTTTCTCTACAACACCTCAAAGGAAGTTTGTTCAAAAGAAAAGAGACGTGAAACATTCAACATACAAAAGGTTAAAAATGCAGGAAAAATGTTTGAGGTTTAAAGTGTCTGGTTTTCTCTTTGCCTCCACCTCTCTGTCTCTGTGTCTCCCAGTAAGAGCCCCAGTCTGTGCTGGTTAAATCAGTCTGGAATAAACAGCTCTCAGGGAGGTGTTTTAACACTGGCTTGAGTTTCACGCTGAAATTCCTGTCTGCATTGCTCACACACATTAAAAACCACCAACACTGGGTGGACAACAACTGTACCTCATAACTCCAACACCCCCGACCCCCTCTCAAGATCACTTCATCTTATCTGGATAAAAATACTCACACACAATAAAAACCATCTCTGTTCTTCCAAATGTTTTCACCCATCCATCTGTACTGGTCAGACGTTTATGAAAAATAAACAGAGCAGAGCTCGGCGCTTGACTCCTGGCCTCTTTAAAGCGTCTGGGTAAACAGTCGGTGCAGTATGGACCAAATAGGTCCAACGGTGCTCCAGAAAGTGCAGCACTTCTGCCGGTTTCTGAGCAATTGAACACTCAAAGACAACAGGTTTTTCTTTTTATCTTTCTGTAGGGTAAGACGTTGCTAAATGAAACCAGCACAGCGTCTAAGTGGGTCGACTCTATGAGAGGTCAAGTACATCACTGATGGGGCTCTTCCCTGATGAGTCTTAGTCACATACATGCATTTGCACTCATAACCTTTTTCCCCAGTTTTTGAGGAAACACAAGCAACCTTGACTGAGAGATGGTTCATGCAGAAGTAATTTTATCACACTTCATTCAGAGTTAATAGAATGAAATAAAACTTGCAAAAGCCATCGTGTTTCGTCTTTGTGTTCCAACAATCAGCAACTCTGGTTTGGTTGGAATAAAGCCCTTATTCACCCAGGAAGATAGACCTTATTGATACTACTACACTTAACGATAGAGGCTGAGAGGCTGCAGGATGATAATGACTTAAACCAAAATGCTAAAAAAAGTACCAATCAAAGAATGGATACCGCAAGAGCTTACCAGTACTACAATCTTTGATAATCTAGCCCCGGGCTCATTAAATACTGGGTTTCAGTACCCATCCCTACAGTTAGATGTAAAAATGCTGTCTCTGAATGAGCTAAAATGACTGTTTATTTAAATGGAGTCTGGTGGGCTTGGCAATAGCAATTTCTTTCTGGCCTTCTGCCTCAATATTGGATCAGTTTCTACAACTGTTGTCCCATTAGTCATTTAGACACTGATGTGGAAAGAACGATATCCAAAGTCGGGCCAGATGTCTCCGGACCTTGCCCCCAACACCTTTGTTCAAAACCCGTCTTCTTCGTGAAAAATGTATCTTGGAATCAAGAAGGTAGTACTCAGGGAGTCACTGGAGACACTTAGGATCGGGTGCAATTGAGTTTAATGTGTTCACAGGCAACAACACATGCAACTCATGAGTCAGGCTCCAGAACCAGACTGAAGACTCACTCTCTGCGCTCTTCCTTTTATGCTTGTGCAGATTCTAATGAGTCTCCACCTCTTTTTCTCAATCCTTCCCACTAAAGCCAGAACCTAATGGTGTATTGCCTAGACATCTCTGGACATGACTCTCTTCATAATGGTGTAATGTCTTGGGCAAGTCTGGTCATGCAAAGTCATGGTATAACTTGTTTTTCCAATATATTCGGGCCTAATCCTACTCTATTTTTTATTCTATCACAGTATTTCTAGTGATCAGCATCAGATCGGACTGCATGGAAAAATGCCAATCCGTTTCTCATACCAACTGTTGTGGATCATTCTAACTAACCCAATTAAGTAGTTGTTCTTGTTAGAGTAATATCGCTTGATCAAACCTTTTCTAACATGACTGACAACAAAATAAGTGAATATGTATAATACGCGCTTGGATCGGATCGGTATCAGCCAAAACTCAAGGCTGTAATATCGGTATCAGATCGGAAGTGAAAAAGCCGGATCGGGACATCCCTAGTGTTTACCAGGTATATGGATAAGTGCATGTTGATTAATACATTCCATCACATGGCTAAGGCTCATTTTACAGTCCAGGTTGAAAAATACTCAAGTAACTCCAAGGTCTCAGCAGCTCTCCAGAAATACAAAGTGTCTTTTTTTAATAAGCCTTTACATTCAATTACTAATAACATTGCTTTTAAGCTTTATCTAAGCCACAGATCAGTGCTCCCTTAATTAAATTTCAAGGTAAGCATTCAACTCAGAGACAGCTGAGTGTTACTACAACTGAGGCTGATGAAAGTTGAGTAAACCTGACACTGTAGAGCTGAGCATGACAAGCTGAATCTGACGCCTGGGACACACTGCATACTTCTAGCTAAAAAGCTAGATGAATGTTAGCACACTGGCCCTCCAGGCTAACGACACCACCCCATAAAAACACTGTTACAGAAGCTACAGTGAGCAAAACTATTGACATCAGGCACTCAGTAGACCCCAGCCACAAAAACAGCGGCAGAATGACCACTCCTGTTGAAAGCCGAAAGGAAGTAAGGAGCACGAAAGAGGGTCTACTGGGGCCACAATCCAAGACCAGCCTTGGAACATGGAACGTCCGAACCATAGCCAAGACCACCAACGCAACATCAGTCTGACGCCAAGTGCTGCACGATGGATACCATGTGGATGTTCTACGATGGCCATCAAACCTCGTGGCCTTTCACCTTGGCATCACTCTGGCCAAACTTCATATATTTGCTCCTCTAGTGGAAACGATCTAAGAATAGCAGAGTGCTCTCTCCATTTTCATCCATCGACAGTTTGGTTACCTGCTGTGTGACGAGCATACAGACGCTACCACTGCCCTCTATTCTACCTGTGTGTCTGCATGTGTGTGTCTGACTGAAGTGGGTTACTCAGTGTCCAGGGTCACTGGGCCACAAATAATAAATTCATAACAATAATACCATCACATTCTGCCTTCAAGCACACACACACACACCAACACACACGCACACAACCCACTCAATAAAAATCAATGTGCTTGTTACAGGTTGCAGCATCCAATCAAATATTTCCAAAAGGCAGTTTGTGTGTGTGTTTCATGTATATTTTGGATCACAGTGAGCTTGTCTGCTTTTATTCGTATCACTAGCAGGGCATGTGTGTGTGTGTGTGTGTGTGTGTGTGTGTGGGTGCATGTCCTCCGCGTGTAGACTGCAGGTGGGCAGCCTTCAGAACAATATTCACACACTCTTCAGGTTCTTTGAAGTGAGCTTTGATGTAGAGCAGCTGAGAAACACACTTTAGGATTACAGCGATATTTCATTTGGCCGGAGGGCTCTCATTTCACAACACACACACACACACACACACACACACACACACACACACACACACACACTTCCGTCAACTTCAGATGTTACAGACATCTGAGATGCTTGCTTATATAGAGTGATTGTAGCAGTTAGCTCCGACAGGATTTCATCAGTTCTGTATCCATTTATTTGTGTTACCTTGGAAACAACTACAATTCCTAAAGTCTGATGACACATTTTAATGGTTTGTTATGGTAAATTCCTGCATGGGGAAAAAACGTTTTTTTTTTTCTTTAGTCAAGTACAGCCAAAAATACACACTCTCAGGCACCGAAAAGGGAATTAACACAGTCGGAGCTCATGAATCCTAAAAATATCTCATAATTTGGAACCATATTTGCTTTAGTAGGGAGACATAGTAATGCTTCATTTTACGGTTCTCTGATTTGTTAGGTAATTCGATGCATATTATACGGGAAAGGAATCGGTGTTTAATTGGTACATTTCTATTTATTAATTCCAGTTAAGACAGAGAGCGTCTGTTAGTCATTACAATCCATAGTAGATGAGATATTTCAGTCTGGACCACAGTGACAGACAGTGACAAAGCATTACTGAGGAAACTGTCAATTCCCATCCTGATGACTCACTGTCAATATGTAAATGTAGACATTTAATGCAATCTGTCTGGAAACATCTCTGCACCGACCAGGTCCTAGAGACGCCATGAGAACTGGTACAAAGCTGATACATAAATTCTAAAAAATTGATGGTGCTGGTTTTTCTCCAGTACTAAAGTCTAGTCTGCGCTGAGTGCTACAGGTTTGGCGTTTTATTCTAGTCACTGAAAGTTTAAAAATGGGTAAAATGTTGTGCTCATCACTGTCACCTTTCACCCAGCCATCCAGTCACAGTGGAGAAGAGCAGGACAAGTTGCCTACCACAAAGACCAACGCTCACATCTTACATGTGCAGGTGCTGAACAACACATTTTCACGCTGACCTCGTCACATATTGTCATGGACTTTCCACGTCCAGATATGATGTGCAAGGTACCCTGGGTGTGTTGGTTGTTGACGTTCTGTGACGCGCTGTCAAGTTCTGTTACATGCATTGTCGCTTTCAAAATAAAAACACTTCTGTTTTCACTGAAAATGTACAGTTTGCATATAGTCTCTTTCAAAATAAAAGCACCATGTCGGTACAACACCGTGAATTGACCAGTTTTTCCTTCAACAACAAACAGGCAGTTGGGTCTACGCAACAAAAGCACGTGGTTGGGTTTAGAAAAAAACAATGTTTGGCTTTACATTCATACAGGAAGCCAACACCAGCCTCCCGGGTGAAAGTCAGTCGTCGTTGGACCCATTCACCACCCCTCCCAGTCGCCCTGCTTGGACTTCCACCCCATAACTTGTTGTCTGGCACCTCGGGGCGCCGTTAAACAATAAATGATGCTAAATGAATAAATGATCCAGGTTGGACTGGAGGAGTCAAGGATCAAACTGCCAATCTCCCAGTTGGAGAATGACCCACTCTTCCTCCTGAGCCATGGCTGCCCATCAACATTGGTATCAACTACAAAATCTGTAGCATCCTGACATGCCTATCTGCATCAGCCAGGTTCTGTATTCTTGTGTCACGATGTCATGAGATTTCTGAGTAAAGAAACATTTCTGCAGCTTCAGGATTTTTGTTTATGTGTGCTTGTAATCTTCCCTCCAGAATTCTTCAGTAGCAGTTTGTGCTGTTTCTTGCTGCCTTTTTCCCCTCTGTGGCTCCGTCCTGCTCCGCATGGCTTTTGAGTTTGATGTTAGAAGCTTGTTAAAGTCAAAGCGTACCTCCCCTGGGTGAGCATCTCCTCAGAAATGGAGTGGGGATCATGGATCGTTGCTCAGGTCACGTCACAGTGTAACGTTTGTTGTGTGACTGGAGCAAGCTGCTCACAGGCCTGACTTCATGACAGACGTGAGAGTCTCAGGTCTTCAACATTTTTGGCTCACAACCGAAAAGGACGTCACTTAACCTTTCCAGAAAGAGTTTGCTGAACATACTGACTTTAGCGTCGCAGCCATCGTAAGATGATAAACTAAATGCATTACAGACTCTAAATGTTAATTGGGGATGAGAGCAAATGCTAAATGGGTAAAATGTAAATGTAAGTGAGCAGACTGAGTGCAGCAAAATGGAAATGTGTGTGTGCTTACGTGTTTTCCAAATTAGACAGAGGGAAGGTCAGCAGCAAACTTTGTTTTCTATCTGTTATTGAGACAGGAAAGTTATAAATCACAATCAGCCCAACGTCCACTCCTTTGGTGCTTTGATTCCCTCCATCAGCATAACTTGAATAATGAGGCACGATTTGACAGAAAGGCTGACTCATAGGTCCTGTTGGTAAAGCTTCCCTGACTCCATCCTGAGGAGTGACGATGCTGTGTGAGCGCCAAGCACTTTAAATCAAATCAAAACTGCCAACAATCAGCAGGCCCACAGATGAATGGATTTAACCAGTAAACCCATGAATTAGCCTCAGTCTGTGCGTGTAATATAAAATCTACTTATCACTGTTACATTTGAGATGGTTGCATTTATGATTACATTAGTTTCACAGGAACAAGCAACTGTTTCTAGGGCTGTAGGTCTGGCTCCAAAACTTTAAGATGGTGACGGACAAAACGCCAAACTTGAGGCTTCAAAATAGGAGTCCACAAACCAGTGGGTTATTTTTATACAATCTATGAAGCTAAGTCTTCATGCTGACAGCATGGCTACGACCAGGATTTAAAATGTACCGAGGTCAGAAGTCCAAGTGCCCCCAGTGAGCTGATCTTCCATTAGAATATTCTGATCAAATACTAAAACTTTAACATCTAAAACAGAATTATTTAAATATTATTATTTTGATGTTTCATATTATTTGCATTCAGTCAATTGTTAGAGTGCAATCTCTTTAACAAAAACGGGTTTATACTGAACATAACCTTTCCCTTGGACATGATCTCAGTGTCCTCTACAGCAGGGCTGCAACGATTAGTTGACTAATCGATGACGAATCGACTATTAAAATAATCGGTGACTATTTCAGTAGTCGACTAATCGGTTTGAGTCATTTTTCATAGAGAAGTACTATAAAAGTCCCCTAAAATACTCTTATTGCAGTTTCTTACGGTCAAATATTGGCAGCTTTCCACACTCTCCCATGACAGTGAACTAAAACCCTTTGGCATGAGTACGAGACAAGACATTAGATGCCATAATTTTAGGGTTTGGGAGAGACAGACCAACATTTTTTTACATTTTAACACAATTTTCATTCAAATGATTAGAAGACTAATCGAAGAAATAATCGACAGATTAGTCGAAGTCCAATTTAGAAAGAGCATCTCCGGTAGCAACTAGATCTACAACTTCCTGTTAAAGAGGCCTCTCTTGTAAGTCTTACGAGGTCTGACCAAGAACGCTTCAACAAAACACAACTTCAACTATTAAACCAAAAGCAAAAAACATCCTGCAAATACATCGTCACCAAAACAATATCTCCACATAAAAAATGTAGCCTTATGATTAACAACTAGTCGGGGAAGAATGAACACAAAGACCTACGAGGTACTGTCCCCTGTGTTTCAGCTTGAAGAAAACGCCTGAGTCTTATTGGAGGTGAAGGCAGACTCCACCAGCCTGCAGCCTGTATGCATAAATAATGAGGGGAATGCTTTTGCTTTCTCACATTTTGGGAATTTAGCTGACGCCCTTATCTAGAGGGACGTGGAGAGTGTGTGAGCACAAAGAATTCAACTCTAATAACGCCAAGTTTACAAGAAAACAGTAGCAAGGAGCGCACAGGGCAGAGAGAAAGATCTAAACTGCAGCAAATAAATGCTCATATACAACCGGAACTGTTTTGGTAGAATTTATTTCATGAAATTTTAAAGGTTTTATCAGGTGATTTGAATCGTTTCCATCTATCGGAATGTAATTATTATGTTTTATGTGTACAAAAGTTTGCTGTCATACAACAGAGCGTCAGCAGAGTCAGTGTAACAAACACACTCGCTATTGACAGGATGTGCTTAACTTAGGGGGGTTGTTATATCATCTGCGGTGGAGCTGCAGCCACTTTTCTGCCATGACCTCAGAATTAACACTTTAGTAACCTTCTGTAGTGTTGCTATGTTTATTATTTACATCACGAAAATCCAGAGGTCATATACAGTGACGGCTCTCTGTTGTGGAATCTAGCGGAGTCCTCCAATAATATGGGTAGTAGCACATAGGCAAGTCTGGTAACACGTGCTTTAAAGCAAGTATATCTCCTCCCTTAAATCTGTGCAACAGTTCATAGAAGCAGCACAATAATATTTTATGTTATATATATATATTACACCATTTTCACACTGGATCAATTTGTTTTGGTCTAAATCTGATTTTAATTGTCCCACTTTCTTCTAATGATGATTATATTCACAATATGCTTTCCCAATCACAGTGCAGATCAGGGAACATTGCAGTATTTTTAGGCTTAATCACCATATACAATATACATCTAAATATTCTGAAATCTCATCTAAACTACTGTGGAATACAAAAATATAAAACGTCTATAAAGGACTGTGAAAATAAAGTTAAATAAACTACTGTTACAATAAAGTTACATATAGTACTTTTATAATAATGTATTGCTACAATAAAGTTAAATTAAGTATAGCTCTGATGACGTTAAATAAAGAACTGTTATAATAAAGTTAAATAAAGTATTGTTGTAATATAATAAATCCAAACAGAACCAGTGGAGCTTTTATTCTGAAGCACACAATTTATCTTGGGCAGGAAGTGTTGATGTCTCTATTGCAAACTTGAAACTTCTTGTCAACTATTAGCTGTTAGCGGAGAGGTAAACTGTTAGCGGCGCTGTGATTTATTCATTGTGAACAGGAAACAAACTAACAGCTCTCCACTTATCAATGACATTTGCAAGTCAGACTGGTGCTCCATGGTTGCAAAATGCGACTATGTGGTCGCAGTCTGAAGCTCTGCAGATACAAAAACACACATACACAGTATGATCGGTATATTACCAGCCCCTTGTACCGTAGTTTGCTTTCAATGACAGGAAGTGATGTTGGTGATGATTTTGACATTTGCAGATAAAGGTTGGCAAAAAAGCAACCGCACAGTACAGTGTAAAAATATATAAGAAGGAAATAACAAGATGGATGTGAAAGAAGCTTAAAAACTGTTCCACAACTCTCCTAGGAAAGGAAAGAGGCATCAAGTTGATGTGCTTTTACATCAGGAAGTGATTTTGTCTGTCCTGTCTTCTTCGTTTCTCCCTGTGGGAGTACATATTGTGTTGTGACTGTACCACAGTTTTGATTTCTGATCAAATTATTGAGGTGAACCCAGGTGTAGATGCAGGACATCAGTTAATTGTCACTCAGCCTGAAGAACTTTACCCCACCCACTAAAGATTATTTCAGCTCTGCCTCTGAGACATATCTGTATTACTTAATCAAATCAGTGTGTAGCGTTTGATGTAAACGACTTTAAAGAGAGCATTATCACAGGCTAATTTACTGCTGGAGGAGAGCACGGAAACATTTAGGCGGAGAGATCCAATTAATCTGCACCCAAAAGTCATTTTTGGGATTTCAGCTCTGCTGGATTCATTATTGCATCCTGGTGGGGACACATAAACACACACCTAATGTAACATAATGTACATACACACACCAAATATAGATGCATACATAAACAAACAGATACACTTTACAGAGGAGTTCATTGTGCCCATGCTTACACAGGTAGGCAAACACACACAGGCATGAAACACAGCCATACAGAGCTGCACACATATCTGTACACCTACACTTGTGAGGACTATCACTGACATAATTCCCGAGCCCCTCATTTCCCTCAGGCGTAGGAAATGATGTGGCATACACTTCAGCGTCAGATTTCAGCTGTTAATTGCACCTCCACAACATTAAGTGGACAGTTCATGCTTTAATTATACACACCATAATCATGTTGTCTATTAAGTTAAAATGAGACGACTGCCAAAGCAATCACCAGCAGCTGAAGTGATCGTGTTTGCATCATTTCATTCACTGTGATAGAGAGTGTGAGCAGAAGGTTTGCAATTACATTTAACGTGCAGAACCAGGAACCTGCTCAAACTACAATGAACAATTGACCTGCCATGACGTCCATTTACATATCCAATAAAGTTTATTCAAACAAGACGACTGCAACATCAACAGTGTTGACAAAAGAGGAAGGCAGCGTTACTTTGTGCAGTTCTACTATGAGTGCAAGTACAGAAGGAAAAATATGGAGCCACAGGCAGCAGAGGATAATATGAAGTTATGAAGATAGATTTAACTGCAAGATTTTTTTTTATAAAATTCTTGCTGGAGTTTCAAGGCTGTATCACCTCTGACCACACCCAGGATCACTGATAGGCACCTTGTATACCCACAGAATGAGGTTGCAAGCCGACATTGTCAGAACAAAAACAAACATAGTGACAGTCAGAGTCTCTCTTGATGGGATATTCAAAAGTAGCAGGTTTGTGCATTAAGTCCTTGTCGAGCAAGAGCAGGGGTTTAGTGCTGCAGAAGCGCACCAGAACGACACTCTACTACTTTTTTCTCCATGAGAGCAAGTTGAATATTCGCAGTTCACATAATGCAGCTGAAATTCATACACATTTTGTAAACATTTGAAGATCCAACCATCACTAAAGCATATGTTTCCAAGAAAAGACAAAAACTAGTGGAAAGGTCAAAGCTGTCACATTGACATTTAAGATTCTTTGACTGATTCACGTTGTCAAGTCATGCATTGAGTAACATGCAGGAAAACATTCCACCTTAAAAGGTGCGAGTAGCTGCCAGCAGTAGTCTTTGAGGGGCACAGTGAATTAAATTGTTTTTCAGTCTATAGCTGCTCACTGTTAACAACATGAAAAGGCAGCAAAACACCCTTTCATTTTATTGTGACAGGTGACTGATGCATGAAAACATGCCACAGTATGAGCAGTGGTTACATAAGCTTCACTTCAGCCCTGAGCAGAGTGACAGTTCTCTACTGAATGCAGTGTTCACAGCGTTACCTTTCAGTATCAGATCAGTGTGCTAGGTAACTCAACAGAGCGTGGACAAGAAATGGGGACAGTATGGAACAGCTCTGTTGGCGCCTTCGACAACTATTCACAATTGAAATGCAAAAAAAGTGCTGTAAACTGTAATAACAATAGAGGTGAGGAAGTAGACTAAAACACAATTCTGCTTTTTGCTCTCTCCTGATCACACAAGGCTAATCTTCTGTCTCTGTCTGCTTGTGAGTGTGTGTGTGTGTGTGTGTGTGTGTGTGTGTGTGTGTGTGTGTGTGTGTGTGTGTGTGTGTGTCCATACTTGCCAACATTGGGTTGTGAAAAATAGGGAGATTTTTTTCATCTGTGTATCGGCCCACGGAACAAGGTTCCTTCGCCAGGTGTGCGTATAATTGTCGTCATTTCTTGCCTTGTATTTTAAACCTGATGAAGGGAACTTGTTCTGAAAATGTTGTTTCTTTGATATTCAATAAATGATTCTGTTTACCATTGAGGACAATGAATAAATGAGCAGTTTTAATTGTTGAAATGAGTACCAGAAGGCTAAATAATAAGGCGGTTACACTGCAATGCATTTAGTATGCAGTATTTATTGCACATCAAATTAAAAAGTGTGTGCCACTGACTGTGCAAATCAACATTGCAAGCCTCACAAAACGCATGGTGGCTGGCTCTACCCCAGGGGAAGGTCTCGGTCCACGCTGTGTTGAATCTGGAAGCAGTGTCAGGTGTCTCTCTTTCTCTATCCATCTCTGTCTGGGCGCTGAACTGAGCGGAAGACAGAAACCAGCGAGTGACTGAGTCACGTCACCGGCTTGCCTCATACGCGCAGGCAGGCCAGGGTTGCCAGATACTGCGACAAATATCCCTCACAATATTACTTGTTTCCTTCACTGTAAAGTCAGGAGATTAGCAGGGGAAATTACTGACCTGGAGCATCGCGGGAGATAGGGTTAAAAATCGAGAGTCTCCCACGTGAATCGGGAGAGTTGGCAAGTATGTGTGTCTGCTCCTCTAGCAGTGACACTAGGCTACTACTAAAATAATATGGAAAAGCAAACAGACCAGACGTCAAAACTATTGCAGCAGGTTAGTGCTGCAGCAGTCATTTTGGCTCACTTGGATGCTGACAGAGCAGCCAACACAGGGGCCAGAGGAGCAGCTGATGAAGCAGCCAAATGAGCAACTAATGGAGCGGCCAATGGAGCGGCCAAAGGAGGGCCTACGTAGTGGCCCACAGAGCTTCCCCGATGCTTCTGTGGCCTCCAGGCTTTGGGGCGCTTTGCAGCACTTTGACTTGTCTAAACCTGGTGTTCACCCTGATTTGCCCTCAGGTACCGAAATTTGTCACCAACATGAATCAGAACTTGGTAGTGCTGACGTACCCATTAAAGCACTGAGTCCAGTACCCAACAGTGATGTCACAGGGTGCTGAAGTCCACTCACACTTCAGGAAAGTAGGAAGTCAAACTACTGGTCAGACAGGACAAGATTTATGAGGGGTGTAAAGCTATTCTTTAAACAGCCCTTGATATAAAGGAAGTGAGGCCTGGAGACAATGCCCCAAAATGTCTGTCTGATACTCCATCTGCACTGGACATGTTTCCATCGATCTCACATCTGACATCTGACAGTGCAGACAAACTTCAGTCTTCATTGATACATCTGTCTACACCCGCCACATAACAGCTCACACGTTTAACTGAGTGTTTGTATCAGACACTGAGGAGCTGCTGCTCACGTTACACAACCGGCATGGACGAGGTGTCAAACTCAAATTGGTCTTCACGTACTGTAGATAGAAGCATGAGAGCGCACACACACACTATTAGAGATGAACATATATTGACCCACACTGCAGCAAAAATCTATTAGAGAGAAGAAACTCATCCATCATGGAGTTCTAACATTTCTAACACGCTGTCATCAAACTTCTCTGTTGCATTTTTGGCTGAATGAAGTTGTCACTGCTCAAACAGAATCTCTCTCTGTTCTCAGACTGACTGCCTGCGGTGATACACCAAAAATAAATACAGACTCTCTCTCCTCAACTCTAAACCACCGTCTCTCACTCTTTCTGTTTCCCCTTTCTGCCCTCCACTCTCGCGCTCTCTCACATCCTTTTCTCTTGTTCATGAACTTTTACTGCCCTCAGCTCGTCTCTCAGCCACCACTACCTCTATATATCTGTGTGTTTATGTGACACTGTCTTTAACCCCTGTTGCTCTATAATGCCTGTTTGTCATCCACCTACTCTCTCCTTTCTTTCTTGTGTCCTTTGTTGTCTCTTAAGTGAAAACAATTGCACAGGTCCTGACAGTAATTCCCAGGAACAAGTGCGATGAAAGACTTACAACAGCTTTTGCACTAATATTCTTTAAGTGTGCCATCCTCCCAAACTTAATGACAAAACAGGCTGTTTGCCATCGTCTTCCAAAAATGACACGTCTGAAAAGAGGAAAATTAAATCTAAAAAACACTGTGTTCGTACAACCTTTAAAAGTATGTGTGTTTCAGTGTGTGGGGTGGATTTATGGAGCAACTATAAAGCATTTTAGAAAGATGTACAGACGCAGTATTTTTAGGAGGTATGCAGACGAAGAGGGGAGATGCTGATGGCTTGGTTTATTTATCTGGGCTTGGTCGAGACAGGGTTTGTATATTTGATATGTTGGACTGTTGTTTATTTATCTCTGTTAATGGTTTTAAATCAGTTTGTTGACAATGTCCCTTTTAAATGAGACATGGATACTGAGAAGGGGTGGCATTATGTAATTGTTCACTTTTTCCTACTTTTATATTTTGTCTTGCTCAAAATAAAGTCATCCATTCAAACCCACATCTTTCCTGACTCTACTTTGCAATCAGGAGGCTACGTCCAATAATGTCTCTAACTTTCCAAAACACAAGCCAGCATTCACACCTAATTCATGTATTGTGCAGGTGTGTGGAGGTGAGGAAGTGTGGGCATGGTTTGAACTTCTCTTTCAAACTCTCTTTCAAACGTCTTTCTCTCACTTTCAGTGTGAACAACCAATTGCAGCGCTATGAATGCCTCCAAGAGAGACCGTCTTTATGACAGCAGCTTTTCAGTGAGTGTTTTTGAGTGTGGCTGTTCAGGAAAGTGACTTTTGCCTTCCACCATGCTCAGACTCAAAGCAGAGATGCAGCAGTCACATGGTCAGAGTCTTGAACCCAAAAAAGCCTGGTCCAGGGAGCCCCGGTGAACAGTAATCTTAATAATCAATTCATTATTTAAGTCATTTATCGACCAAAAATGCCAAACATTTACTGGTTCCACCTTCATACATGTGAGAATTTGCTTTCTTTCTTTTTCCGTTTATATTTTTGCACATATATTGTAAGCTCAATATCTTTGGGTTTTGGACAGAATAAGCACTCATCTTGCACTCTGACAAACTGTGCTGAGCTTTTTTTCATATTTTAAAAAATGAATTACAAGATAAGTTCATAACTGCAATACCCACAGCTCCACTCATCTCTAACTCATCAAACTCTGCACCTGATTGAATTGTAAAACATATACCGGTGACAGTAAATCTCTCTTTAATGTTGAGTCTGTGCCCGCTGGGAATCATAGGCTCTGTTGCTGAATCAGTTAATCCACGTTTTAAACAGTTTTAAATTTGCCTTGTTTGTCTGTTTAATGTCCATTATGTCTATTTTCATGTGAAGCACTCAGAACTTATACTGTCCTTATTGTAAAGCGCTTTGTGCTGCATTTCTTTTATGAAAGGAGCTGTATAAATAAAGTGCATTATTAGCATTTAATCTTGTCGTATCAATCTGTCAGTTTATTTGCGATAGAAAGTCAAAGCACATCTCCAGTAAAATGTGATCCTTTCAGCTTCTTTAACTTGGCCACTGCATTTAGTCCCTTGTTGTCTCTTCCTACATCGCAGCCAGCTGCTTTATTATTGTGCATGTTTTCAGACTGCAGCCCAAACGCCAGGACGATGGGGTTGCGTAAGAGCTCACCGCTTGCAGCGAGCTGCTTTGCAATGTCTATGGAAAACTGCTCAAAGCTGCAGTCGTTTGATTCTGCGGCCAAACAAAAAGTTAGGAATGGGTGACGCTAGAGACCTGCAGCTAATCAGTAAGAGTCCTGTGACTGCTGTCACATGTTGACCTATGTTACGAAGAATTTCTTCCAACCTGAAACACAGAAATACGCCTTTCAGATGCAGGAAAATGTCATTATTTTTCTCTTTGTTTTTGGACTGATTTAAGTGTAGTTTGGTTATAGTTTCCTATAGGCATGTTTACTGCAGACTGTAGGGCAGCTTCTAATTGGCTCCAGCTCTGTCATCACTGGGGGCAGCTGTCGCAGTTTGTTTACAGACTGTGACCTCAGCAAGATGGCCGCCTCTGAACGGCGTACTGCAGTGATCTGCTCAGCGTTTATTCCCCCTGTGGCGCAGGGAAAGCAGGAACTCATGGGTGTGCAGATGGATGCAGAGATGGTCTTGCTTGTTCATGTGTTCGGGATTGTAGCTGGTGCCAGGCTCCTCCCCCTTTTCCTCAATGTTTAGGCCTACTGATTTTTACATTTGAAAACCTTGACCAGCCAGGGTGCAGAGTCAACAGGAGGAGAGTGGTGAGTTGATTTCCTCATCCCCATCACTGTCCAATGCCAGTCACAAAAAGCACAACACATATTTGTAAAATAGACATAAGAGCATAAATTTGCATCCATTTTGAACAAACGTAGCAGAGCTGACAGAGGTGACTGTAAACGCCTGCGTCATTTAGACGTACCTTCTTGTCTCTGCTGTCTTTATTGTGTGAAGCTAAAGGTTAGAAATGAAAGTAAACTGTGTTGACAGGCTCCACTACTACACACACACACACAATTATGTTCACACTGTGATGCTGAGGCTGATAATGCAATCAAACAGACCTCTTCACAGACAGCGCTCCTCGTGTCACAAAACTTTTCTTTCCTGAATTCTCTCCCTCTTTGTTTTTAATCCTCATCATCTCTGGAGACGCTCTGATTCCTCCCACACTGTCAGCCCTCAGCACCCCGAATCCTGTGAAGGACGGCGTGATATCAGAGCCTCAGAGTGTTTAGCTGAAGCTGCGTTCAGAAGCAGATCTGACAGCGGAGCGCGTCAAGGACTGGAGGTAATTACCTCTATTCAGCAGCTCAGATGCACACAACGGGCTGAGGGGATCGGAGAGATTTCCGCCTCATTCTGACACAGCTGAACAATATGCAAATCACGGTCTGGTCTGCTTGTTGCACAGAACACCGGCACTAGTCACAGCATCTGTGAGTTCGCTCGATTTTCAGGACAGGTTGTGTAAATGCCAGTGCTGTAATTGATATGAATGGGAATCGAGAACTGAGATTTTCCACTCCATCACAATCACACGCCTCTGGGATTATCGATTCCAGTTGTCGATGCCAGCATGTTTTTCTGACAGCTGCACACTGCAAAACAATGACGTCAAACTCATACATGTACACTGCTTGAAACTTGCAAAACGCTGGAGAGGAAGAACGATCAAATCAGCAGAAATGTTGGTGTTGTACATTCCTGCAAACCATGGATACCTGACAATGTATGTAATTATGTAGCACATAAATTTAAACTTAACGTCTCAACAAAGTTGTGGTTAATGTGTTGTTGGGTTTAGACACAGAAACTGGACTTTGCAGGAGCGTACAATGACAACATTTCGTCTGGCAACCAGGTTGGAAATGAATGGTCCAAAATGTGGCTTAATTTCACAAAGATACATAACAACAGTGCTGCTGAAATCTCTCTTAAATGAATACTTGATGTAAGGGTAGAAACACCATTAATATTCTGAATCATCTTTCTACTCAACATGGGCTTAAATGCCAGGAATGCCACGTATTTGACACTCTACACACAAGCATGTGCCGCCGCTTACCAACTGAGCAGCACGTCAGTTACCGAGGATAAATATTATAATTCCACTGGCGCCATGCAGTCAGGCTTAGCAGATTGTTTCTTTGACTAAGTAAATCTAAATGAAAATGAATTCAGTACAAATATTCCCTCATCTGTGCGCAGACACAGAGATAATAGAAAAAGTTGCATTGATGCTGGAAACCAGTATGAAAACACTTTTTCCCCCACACAGAAAACTGATCAGGAATCAATAAGGGAATCAGACCGATAAGCAGAATTGATAAAGGCATTGTAATCAATAAAATCTTATCATTACTCAGCCCTACAGTAGTATTTAATAAAACTTAATTTCAATAGCATTAATCATGCAGCCAAACGTTCGAGGCACTTTGCTGTCAACCTGTCAGGTGATGAAGACTACGGACAATGAGGGACAGTATGAGAGAGAGGAAGGTGAATATTGATTCCTCCCCGATGCTCTTTTGTGTGTGTGTGTGTGTGTGTGTGTGTGTGTGTGTGTGTGTGTGTGTGTGTGTCCAGCAGATTGACTTATTGACCCAAACTGCTGCGGGATTGTTGCATAAGCTCATTTTGATCATTCTAAGCAGCAAAGGGCAAAAGACACAGACGGGAGTTGGGAGGGGGGTCGTAATCACGTGTGTGTGTGTGTGTGTGTGTGTGTGTGTGTGTGTGTGTGTGTGTGTGTGTGTGTGTGTGTGTGTGTGTGTGTGTGTGTGTGTGTGTGCGTGTGTGTGTGTGTGATTTCAGCTGACTGAACACATGTTCTTTTCTCCCTTTATTGACCCCTGTTTGAACTTCTGTTACGACACTTCAGGATAAAGTAAAAAATAGATTTTCATCAAGCAGCACGAAGCTGTTTCTGACGTCACGTCACATCCACAATATGTCAAAGACGTCCGGCAGATTCCATTTGTGTCTATATGTACATTTACAGTAATCGTCTGCGTATGTCATGCCAAGTCCGATTACATTTTTAAAAGCATCTCTCAGAAATTATGGAACTATTTTGGATTGGCAAATATTTAGTGAATCACTAACCATCCTGAACTAGCCTGATTCTCAGCCTCGACAATTCCCACTGCCATCTCTGATGCTTTCAGTGTTCAGCAAAGTCTGGTGCTGTGCTCACCAGCTGCTGTTTACACTCTTAGACAAACAACTGACCAGTGTAGATTGGATTAAGAATGAGAAGGTCATCTTCCTGTGCCCAAGCCAGAATAATGGCAACAAAGCACCTTTCTAGTCTTGCAACCACTTAACATGCTTTTACACTACATAACACATTCATCCATTCACACACACTCACACACTGGTGGCACAGCCATTGGGAGCAATTTGGGGTTCGGTGTCTTGCCCGAGGATACTTCCACATGTGGACAGAAGGAGCTGGGGTTCAAACTGCCAATTGGTTCGTGGACGACCTGCTTTACTCCCTGAGCCAGAGCAATGAGTGTGGATGAGACTGACTCAGCTGTACTGAGAGAAATATCAGCTCTTCAGTCTGCATATTTCTTCAACCATTGTGAAAAGTGTTTACCTGCTTCTCCTAAATACTGAGGCCCTGCATAAGCTAACCCCTCTGTATCTTTCTGAACATAACTACAAACCCTCCGGCACTCGCAGATCCTCTTCTGCAGTCCAACTCACATCACCATCTGTCCCCTTGACTACAACCTTCAGCTGTTCTTCCTCTGCCTTTGGAAGTTTCTCCCACAAGACATTCACACTATTGATTCCACCTTCAAAACCTGTCTAAAAAACACCTTTTAAAGCTGGCATATTTGGTATGATCTAATCATGATCCAGTCTCGATGCCAGGGATCAGCATGCCCGGGGCCCCTGCCTGTCGCTCAGCTCACAATGCACCTGATTCCTGTCCCTGCGGATGGTGGGCCCACAGGGCGATGGCTCCATGTTACTTACTGGGGCTGAGCCCGACCTGGCCCCATGGCCCAAGGACGGGCAACCAGATGCTCACTGGCAAGCCCCTTGCTTAGCCTACCGTCCCCGTGACCCGACCCCAGATAAGCAGATGAAAAATTATTATTATGATTACGTCACTAACCACTGATTCGTTAAGGCAAATCAAATAAAACATTTGTACAATATCCATCTATTGCACACAAAGTACAGTCAAGGTTTAGTTTTGGTTCGGCACCAGACAGCAATGGATCATCATCATCACCATCATCATCATCATCATCAGTAGGTGACAAAACTTTGAACACACTGAGGGCCTAATTCACAAAGAATGAACTGCGGGTGCTGATAGCGCCTTGAGTGCCTTGCACTTCACTTGCACCCACAGTTTGCTCCGTCTTAACGTCCTATTCACAAAGCATATTGCACTAATGATATACCAGCGCAAACACGCCCACAAAGTTTGGCAGCTGAGTGCAGTTATTAGGGTTGAGGCTGTGGATTTGACCAAGTTTGACCACTTTATCACTATTCCCTCTCACTTGTAGCTGTTTTTTCGTTATCTTTTGAATCGAATATGAATTATGGAACCGTTTTTGTTCACGTTTGTTTCCCCGTTTCGTAAAATAAATTACTGAAAGTTGCTTTTGAAGCGCGTGACAGAAGTGCGTTTTGAGAACGACTGCAGACTGTCACCTGTTCAACGCATCAATATCTTCAGATGCCATTAAAGTAATAATGGTTATGATAATAATGTCAAAATATTATTTACAGAGTGATTTAACAGACGATCACTGCTGCCACGATCACTGGAAAGTCTGGGCGAGAGGCTTCCACAGAGGAGCTTTCTAAAGATGTTATTTACTTCACTCAAACTGCGTGTGGCTATTAGCGCTGGTGTTAGTGAATTAGACGTTGTTTATAGTGCATAGAAAGGGGCCATTTTTGCGCCAAATACATGCATATTACCTCATTTAAATACGTGCAAATAACACCGGAGCACCGAGACGCAATCTGCTTGGCAGCGCAGTTAGTGGAGCATTTCACCCTCTGCGCGTGCTGTGTGAATTAGACGGTATCTGTTTACTCCATTTTTACCGGTTTAGCGGCCGCAAAAGCCACGCAATGCTTTTGTGAATTTGGCCCTGAGTGTGAGACAGACCAAAAACCAGATACACCAACTGCTTACATCGTCACTTTTCCCTGCAGGATATGAACATCCCATCCGTGCTCCACTGGCACTGAACAGTGTGGGTCAGCATTATGTTTGCCCAAAAACAAAATCATTAATTCAGAATATTTGCATATGTGCATAATTTATAGAATACTGGGGAGGAATTTGTATTTTGCCAGCACACTATGGCACAAGTGCTCATCCTGCAACCAAACGTTGTAAAGCTTGTGAGTTCATTACTCTCTAAAAGTTAAGTGAACGCCACACAAGTACAACATCCAACGTTTAACACAGCACACATTTAGTGATATTCGATACTCCATCTCCTCGACTACCCTGTGTGCCAGTCTAAAATAATCAATCATTTCCTCTGACATGAGTATTGAATGTTCTATACAGTACCATAACATTAAGTGACTCTAAGTATAGCTTATGTTTGCACAAAGAGGACAGACAAACTGTTCATCACTCTGTCTTCAGTTCAGTGTTGAGTTAAGCACAAATTATCCCAAAATCTGTGAGTCAGCACCCAGACTTAAGCTCTCAAGAGACACACACATTACTCATAATCAACCCCCCTCCACTCTGCAGCTTTTTAAAGCTCTCACCCAATTTCATCTTATTGTTTTGGTCCATCAGCTTAAAGCTTTTAGCAACCCCCCAAAACATCACTGCTCCTCACACACGAGAGAAAACAGCCCGGTGGTTCACTATCGCTCAGCAAGAAAGCGTGGAGAGTGAATCTGTGAGCTAAAATGTTTGCTATAAAATCTTGACAAGTTTGAAGAGTCGAGGTTTGTTACTGTAAGTCTGTGTTGAAGTCTGTATTCTGCCCTCTAGTGGACGAAAGTCACTTAATGCAGCTTTTAAGTGAAGGGAAATAAAGAATTGGAGCAGCTGACTGGCTGAAAATGATGGTTTGGTACCATCCATCCATGAATCCATCTAAGTGTTGTTTAAAAGCTTTGGTTCACTTGTACTTGTGAAAGTGTGGGCCTAATCTCATCAATATGAAAACCAAATTCAGACAACCATGATTCCTACAGATAAATCTGATGGTTATTTCCATTAAGTTTAAATTCAAAAAACATCATCTCAGTCCAATCAATTTCTTCCTCTTGTGCACATCTCTGTCACGCAGTTAAAGGAACAGAGTGTAAGATTCAGGGGGATTTAGTGCCATCTAGTGGTGAGGATTGCAGTTGAAACTTCTCCTTGTTACAATTCCTTCAGTGGTCATTGTTCAGGAGGTTTTTATCGGAAGCTGAATTATCCACAGAGGTCTCTTCCTCTCCAAAACAAACAGACCCGGTCATTTTAACCCATGAAAACCCTGAATAAAGCAGTTTCACATTAAGACAATCAATGTTTCTTTGTGGTGCTGCTGCTTGCGGAGAGGCTGCTAACTACGGTGTCGATGTGTAAAGACCAATGGCCCTATCTAGAGCCAGCGTTTGGTTTATCCGCTCTGGGTTACTGTAGAAACGTAGCAGTGCAACATGGCAATCTCCGTGGACGAGGACCCGCTCCCTGTGTAGAAAAACGACTCATTCTAAGGTAACTAAAACACAAAAACTCTTACTTCAGGTGTTTATACACTAAAGAAAACTTACTTAATATATTATTTTCCATTTCTGCTAATATACCCCTCTAAAGCCAACACACTGGGTATTCAAGTAAAGTGTCTTGTTCTCTGCAGCACTTCCTGAGGGGTTCCCACGCCTGACAAGACATATGATCACTCCTGGGGGTTCTGGGTCGTCCCCTGGGGTTTCCTCCCAGTACAACATACTTCAGAAACTGTCAGAACTAATGATTCATTCTCTTCCAAGAGTTGCCAGAACACAATATTTTATCTCATGATTTCTCTCTGATCTGGTGCCAAAGAAATAAAATGTAATGCAAACATAAAACAAAGACAAGCGAGCTAATTTATGAAGCGGTAACAATCACATTTGGCATTATACCTCATCATTGACATTTGAGCTCAGTTATAATACTGTTTCTGCCAATCAGCTAATCAGTCTGTTAATCATTCCACAGAAGCCTCGTTTCAACCGAAGAAAACAAAATGTGGGTTTGATTACAGCTTGTGTCACGGCAACAGAGAGGACTGCACAGGACTAGAAACCATTTTCCTTAAAGGCTTATTCAAAGCTCAGTGCAAACACAGCCCCAGTCCACATGCAAACACTCCCAGACAAATGTATGCACGTACACAACCATGCATCAACTCAAAATACAAAGAACACACACTCACAATACAATAAGCCCGTCCAAAATAAAGCAACAGCACAGCTCGAGTTCTACAGAAAAGAAATGAAAGTCGAACATACCCGGCGCATCTGGAGAGGAGCTTCTCCTTGTTTAAGTGTAGGAGGAGAAATTCACATCCACAAGTCGATTCAAGAAAAACTCACAAGCTGCTGCTGCTTTGCAACTATTTCTTATTTATCTCTTCTAAAAGAAGACATCTTGTTTGTGTGTGCCCTCCTGACTATAAGTGCATTGCTCCAGTGTAAATGAAGGGTGTGTGCATGGGCGTGTGTTCGTGCACGTCTGCAGGAAAAGAAACTTCTTTTTTTTTGTCCGTGTATTGAAGCCAGTGTTTCAGAGTCGATCTCTGGAGGCCAGATGCCCACGCTGATGTATAATTTACACCTGGAGTGATTTGCATTGACTGTAGAAACTGCAAGTACTCTGGCTGCGCTCTAATCCATCTCACATGGTGCTTTATCTGCAGGCTGTGACTGGTCGTGGGCGAGCTGGAGAGAAGGTGAACTGTAAATGATACGGCTGTGATCCTCCGATCATCGTATCAGCCAATACAACCACACACTGTACCTGCACCTTTGATCAAGGCACGCTGATTCCCTGTGTGTGTCCATAAATGTTCCATAAATATTACGTAACCATAATTATCAAAGCCCCTGAGTGACTGCAGAGTAAAATTAGCCAAGTACAAGTGAAATGTTTTAGCTACAAATCACACGAGTACATTTTAGGACCGATCTATGGCTGGCAATTTGTCAAACACTGAATATCAAGCAATGAAATGGAATAAAGTGCAGCCGTTTGTGATATTGTACAATCAAGGAAGAGATGAAAGACAGATTTGGAAGAAATCTGACAATAGAGTTATCAATAGACTGTACAGTTATCTTATCAAATCTAAAATTTTGCAGCCAGGCAAGCACTGAGCATTCTATGTACTCCTACCTCAAAAACATAAACATGCAAAAGTCATAAAATCCTTACAGCCAGGGGCGTAGCACCAAATTCAGGGCCCTGTGCAAAAACTGTCTCTGTGAGCCCCCCGCCCTTCCTCTATTGATCCATGTCTCTATCATGCACCTTTCTTTCTTTTCTTTTTGAGATCCCTGAGCTCCCTTTTTTAGGGGGAAGACATGTGAGTGTATGTTAGTGCTCCAGCAGCATGAGCAGTCACTCACTGAGCTGCGATACGAGGCAAATCCTAGTGCAGAGGCAGGCTGAATTATTTGTGTCTTAGAGGGGTGAGAGGAACGTCAGAGAGCTTTCACCATTTTTTTAATCAGCCAATTGTAATTCAGTTATGGTACTAATTACCTAGAAAACCAAAACGAACAAAAAACTAACTTTCCACTTCAGGCTTTTCAAGGGTGCCCCTCCCTTTGGGGCCCTGGGTGCAGTCCCCCAACTATGACACCCCTGCTTACAGACTTTAAAAGCAATCTGCAATATGTTTTATTTGCATGACATAAGTCATTTGTGAAAGCAGGCGTCACCAGAGTCTCTTTTGACTCCGAAACAGTGGAAATCCCAGCTTAGGATAAAACTCAAGAGCGGAAAAGAGCAGCTGGAAATTCAAATAAAAACCTCATTTGGAAAAATTAAACTCAAAATAACTGCAGCATCCCTCACAGCGACATGACAGCAGGAGCAGAGAAAAACCACATAAGCACATAAAAAGCAAAGATGACTTAAATAAGAATGAAACACGTTAACAATCAAGCAGTTAAATAAAACCACAGAAACACAATAACTCCCACAATGCAACATTATTCCATCAGTGACTGTTCACTTACGGGATCCAGCGGCTCTACAGCCTCCTGCTCCGCGCACACAACATGTGACAGCTGACAGTCGATCCACTCTGTGGATCCATAGCTCTCCTTATCGATAGATTAGTGCAGCCTCACACCCCCGGAACCACATGTATGGAAAACTGTGCAGCCTATAATTTACATTTAAACAGATCGATGGGGGAACACGTGCAGGTCAAAAGAGCCACCTTAACTACAAACTGCAGGCTGAAATGTTTCGTTTACGCATGTTACTCTGACAGTTAACGCGCATATTGGTGCGTTATGGGACGCAAGTGAACATACAAACACCATCACAAGTTGCACTGCCACCACAAGTTTCTATAACGATACCATACTGATATAAAAAGCCACACATTTTTACAATAAACTCGCAGTTTAAAGCACATTTGTTTTATGAATTTATATCTAACGTGGATGTAATTCCATTTGGGGATTCCACATGCCTCCAAGGTGACTTCAAACTCACACAGGAGGACCACAAACTTCAGATAACAGCTGTAATATAAGAATTAAGATTGCTATTCCTCATTTGAGGAAGGTCACACTTCCTCCTGCACCTTATCTGCAGAGGTCAACCGCTCGCACTGGAGACAAACGGGCTGCAAACTGCGCACAGTGGGCTCATAATCTGCGAGAATAAAGCGGATTTCAACTCACCATTTCCTTGTGGAGACGCCGGGTCCTGAAAGCATGTCACGACACTAAATCCCCATGAGCCACAATCTCATTGTTCTTCAGTCCGAGGCTCAACGCGAAACTAATTACTGGACCTTAGAAGAGAAAGTACAGTAGTCCGAGGTCGCTGGTGACGCTCGGGGTAGAGAAGTGATAAGCGGATACAAGTGGGAATGTGGAGAGGAGTCCGTGCGCAAAGAGCGGCGAGGAGCGACTGGCGGTGCGCGCCTGGAGACACCGGGGAGAGACACCGTGCAGAGAGGGAGAGAGGGAGAGCCGGGGGGGAGGTGGAGAAACCTCGTGGAGAGAGTTCGTGGGGAGGTGAGGAGACCCCGCAGATTTTTGGAGAGCCGGCGTGCAGCCTGAGCGGAGTGAGCAGCGGAGATGTTGCGCTATGCCGCTCCGCCTGAACTCACAGCCGACATTAACCCGCTCCGGTGGAGTCCCTCCTCTTTAGCCCTGAAGTGAAGGAAGCATCCGTCCATCCCTCTACCCCTCTCTCTATCTCTCTCTTCTGTCATTGTCACTCTGCATTTGTCCAACATGATTCACGGCTCTGTCGAGTGAAAGGAGAGATTCTGTAGGTCAAAGGCGCGCATGGGGATGTTCTGCGCCCCGGTCCTCTTATCGCTGCTGCAGGGAAACACAGAGAACACAAGACCTTTTCTTTCCTCACTTGACTCGATGTAACGAGCCTGTCCTCACTGTGACCCTTTAATGGAGAAGCCTAAGTTTGACCTTGACTGCAGATGATCTCTGTGGTGTTATTAATCTTTAGCTACTGGTCCTTTTCATTTGACCAAACATGCTGCTGTTACTAAAGACCAGAGCAACTGTAATTAACTTCAGAGCAATTAAAGCAACTAATAATTAGGATGTGACTGCATGGTCAGAGGTCACAGGTCACCGTAAGCAGGTGTCAGATACTTTCAATTATTTTTTTAACAACTTTGCCATATAGAGAAAATCAAACACCACAATATTTGTCACCAAATACCTCAATATCAATATTGCATCAATAATGTGACTGTTGGTGCTTTCTAAATATTTAGACCATGATATTTTTGATTAATAATCATTCGTAATGTGGGTTTTCTAACTTCTTCTAACTTTAACTTCTAACAGTCTCGTCCCAGACAAGAATTCACAACTTCATATTGCTGAGTTAGTAAAGAGTAGAGTAACTGTAATTAGCTTCAACAATCAATAATTAGGATGTGACTGGTCAGAGGTCACAGGTCACCATAGGGTGTGAGAATTGTGCAGCATGGTCAACACCAACGGCAGGACTGAATTTTTCAATTTTCTTTTCTTTTCTTTTATTTCATTTATTAATGTTAATAGCTAGGGCTTTGAGATATGGAGAAAATGAAATACCACTTTTTTATTTCATTTTTTTTTACCAAATACTTCAATATCAATATTGCAACAATATTGTATGGTTCACAAAATATTTACACAATATTTTCATATTTTTTGATAAACAATCATCAGTTTTGTGGATACTAAAGACTAAATGAGTAAAGGCAAATAATAGAACAATCTGCTAAGTTCTGAAAACTGCATCACTTTACTGTAACACACTCACACACATCACATTAGCCACAACTGGAATGGAAGGTGGAATGGGCAATTTTAATTTGATTTTTAATTTCTATTTATAGCTTATTCTATTTTATGTCTATTTTAATACCAATGTGTTGTTGTTGTTGTTGTTGTTGATGATGATGAGGGGAAGTGTGGTAGTTGTCATTTATAAGCTGCTGGACAGTTGAATTTCCCTTCGAAAATGAATAATATTCTATTCTGTTCTATCAGGTCCTACCAAAAACTTCAAAGTAAAACTTACTAACACAATCATTTTGTTTCTGTGGTATTTAAATGTATAAAATAAATATGATTCGAGAAATATTTCGTTCTGCTTTAATGTTTTAACTTCTTGCCCTGTGCCAGTAAACAGCCTCGTCCCAGGCATATTTTAGGACGACTCGGGGGCAGTTTGACAACCTGCTGTCTATCAACCGCTACCACCAGTTTCTCCTCCGTTGTTTACCAACTGTAAACTTGTTGTCATGACCACCACAGATGCCTGCCTCTCAAATCATCTGATTGGACAATGGGGGGCTGTTTTGGTAAGCAACCGGAACCAAGGCGAGAGAGACAGGATCCGGAATTCGATAGATGTGCCTTTCCATCAAAATAAAAATGCGGTGAAACTTTTTAATTTAAAGAATATCATTCACAAGAAAAGCCCCAAGCCATCAAGTTAACCTTTTTCTTTTATTGTATTTAATTGTATTAGAAGTTATTGTCTATTTCAATTGTCTGTTTTATTTAATAGGCACTTGATCCTAGTTTTGTTCATTATACCTGTAGTTTGTAAATGCATTTTTTTCAATAAAGCTTGGGGCGGAGGAGAGAGGAAAACTGCGTGACGCTCGTCATGTAGCATGCTCTATCAACCAAGTTTCTTTAAGAACTTCTTCTAAAACAAACTGTTGTACGTCCATGTTTAAATGATTAAAATGTATTGATTGTGGCGACAGTCTTCACTCTTCTTCACTCTTCAATTACAAAAAGCCGCCTCCATCTGCTAAAATACTTTCTGGTGGACTGGGGCCTTATAGAATTGGATGTAGCTACTACTGACAGAGGCAACTAAAAATAATATCACGGGTACTCAGAATAATCGACAGACTTCACAGTCTGAAAAATGCTGGAAAAGTCTGATAACTCACAGTGAATGAATGTTTCTGGGAAGACAATGTTTTTTGTTAATTTTAATATTACAAACCAAACTGTTTTAGGGTGGCAGCAGAAGTGTCCACAGCAACAATCTCTTAAAGGAATATTTCACTGTAAAAGACGAATCCAAAAACGGAGAAATTCCTGATGAACTGGAGTAAAATGGATCCGTCAGTGTAAGACGAGATGAGCAGTTGATATAACAGTGGTCATTTGGGGGGATAAATATTCTTTTAACCTCAGTAAAACCTAAACTATGTTCTCGAGTAGATAGCACTAGTTAGAAAACAAATTTCTCTGTTTTGGGCTTTTTTCTTTGGTAACTTGGTGAACTGTCCCTCTGACACCTTCAGGCAGAGTACACTATATGATTTATAGTCTCACATTTGGAGAGCTGTTGAGTTTAATTAGATTCTCACCCTCGTGAGCAGTGAACACCACTGTGTGTAGTATCCAATTATTTTATAACAAGACCAACTTTGGCCTCGCCAGACTTTAACTCTAACAAAACGCTTGGTGCAAAAAAGGAAGATCAATCGATACGTGTTACTTGAACTTTAGCAGATTCCACTGTCTGTAAGTCAGCAGGTAGATAAAAGAACGTATTGTGAGCGGGACGTTTACACCCTGTCATCATTAGAAAAAGCTCTGGCGTTGAACTCCAGCATTCCCTCTACCATCTACCATCTCTGACTCGTATGTTCACTTCATCATCACATCTTTCTTTAAAACTGAACTGATCTGATCTCTATTTGTTTCTCTCCCTCTGTGAGTTTCTGTCTTCCTCTTTATACCATCAGACTCTCCCCTTCCAGGTATCTCTTATCCAGGCCAGTTGATCATCGATATGTCACCTTAGTTTGAGCCGTTACTCTAATTTTGCCTTTGGGCATTCAGTGCCGTCTTTAATGCTTGAATGCAACAGCAAGACACATCATTTCAAGTTGTTTTAAGGTTCAGTCAGTGGTGTCTGAGACTGAAACTCAAAGAGGAGTGAAGAGACTGTCCTCCCCCAAATAGATAGATAGATAGATAGATAGATAGATAGACAGATAGATAGATAGAGCTCAGCCTGAGTCTTTTTCCCTCTTGATGTTCCAATAAAATCAAAATCAAACATCCATCCATCCATTTTCATCTGCTTATCTGGGGCCAGGTCGCAGGGGCAGCAGCCCGAGCAAAGCATCCCAGACATCCCTCTCCTCTGCAACTATTTCCAGCTCCTCCTGGGGGACCCCAAGGCATTCCCAGGCCAGACGAGATATGTAATCCCTCCAGAGTGTTCTGGGTCTGCCCCGGGGCCTCCTACCAGCGGGAGGTGCCCAGGATGCATCCTAGTCAGATGCCCGAACCATCTCAACTGACCCCTTTCGACACGAAGGAGCAGCTGCTCTACTCCGAGCTCCCTCCGGATATCCGAGCTCCTCACCCTATCTCTAATGGGAAGAAACTCATTTCCACTACTTGTATCCGCGATCTAATTTTTTCGGTCACTACCCAGAGCTCATGACCATAGGTGAGGGTTGGGACGTTGATGGACGAGTAAATCCAAAGCTTTGCCTTCTGGCTCAGCTCCCTCTTCCTCTTCCTGGACCAGTGCAGCGTCCACATCACTGCAGAAGCTGCACCAACCCACCGATCCATCTAACCTCACTCGTGAGCAAGACCCCGAGATACTTGAACTCCCTCGCTTGAGGCAGTATCTCTCCCCCAACCCAGAGAGGGCAATCCACCGGTTTCCGACCGATAACCACGGCCTCAGACTTGGAGGTGCTGACTCTCATCTCAACTGCTTCACACTCGGCTGCAAAACGCCCCAGTTGGAGGTCACAGTGTGATGGAGGCAACATAACTACATCATCTGCGAAAGGCAGAGATGCAATTCTGAGGTCCCCAAACCAGACCCCTTCCTCCCCCTGGCTGCACCTCCAGATCCTGTCCATGAAAATCACAAACAGGATTGGTGACAAGGGACAACCTTGGCGGAGGCCAACACCCACTGAGAATGTGTTCGACTTTACACCAAGTATGTGGACACAGCTCTCACTTTGGTCACACAGGGACCAGATGGCTCGTAGCAGCGAGCCTGGCAACCCGTACTCCCACAGTACCCCTGACAACACCCCGAGGGAGGTGGTCGTAAGCCTTCTCCAAGTCCACAAAGCACATATAGACTGGATGGGCAAACTCCCAAGACCCCTCCAGCAACCTCACAAGGGTGAAGAGCTGGTCCACTGTTCCACGGCCAATACAGAATCCGCATTACTCCTCCTGAATCTGAGGTTCGACAATTGGTCGGAGCCTCCTTTCCAGCACCCTGGAGTAAACTTTACCCAGGAGGCTGAGCAGTGTGACACCCTGATAGTTGGAACACACCCTCCGGTCCCCTTTTTTGAAGATCAAACATGTTTAATATTATTGTAAGTTTTTAGTTTTGGCTCATACAAATTACAAAAAAAGGAGGAGAAACTGGCAGAGTTGTTAAATCAACAAGCCAGTGTTTAATTAAGCATGTATTTCATCCAACAACCAGCACTAAGTTTAGTGAGAAATCGTTTTCTTCTCTTTATACAAACATAGTTTCTGAATAGATAATACTGATGCCAAATTGACAAGAATACTGTCGACATATGACGCATTTTATCTTGTGTCTCTGGAGCTATTTGTTTTTGTGGACATGTAGGGAATTGTTAATATGTCATGTTTCTTGAATAGAAAAATAAATAGTTTGGTTTAATGTTTTCTACCAGGAGCAGGATGGGAAATTATCTCAAAAGAAACCTAGTTGTAGTCATGCAAAATGTGACCCTGCAACATCTCCAGTTTTTGCTAATCTTAAATTGACTAAAAACTCATGTTGCTTTTAGATGTGAGAGGGTGGCAGACTTTTGAAAAGACTTTTTTTCCTACTGTATGGTAGGCATTATGTGAAAAACAATCAGTGTTTTCAAAGATATTGTGTGTGACAAATTAATTCCACCTTTAGGCCAAACTGTAATTTTAAGAGTAACAAAACAAATCAATGACACAATACAGTCCCTCAAGTTTTGTCAAAATTCAATCAGTGTTGTCCGATGCATGACGGCTGGACAGATGGCCCAAGGCCGATCTATTGTCCCGCCCACGATTTATTCATCAGAGACACAAAACACTGAGGAGAGCTAGCAACACAACAGTGAAGAGGCAAGCCTCCTCTCACTGTGAGTCACAGTCGGGTCTATTTGCCAAACACTGTATGTCCACATGGAGGGAATTTGAGGTGGCATTTGCTCTTGGCATAAACACATATGCATAAGGAAATGAATTAAATATGGACTGTAAGGTAAAACTACATAAATACAGAAAGTGGAAAATCTCATAGAGATGATATGGACCATGCAGTACCTTGTGTATAGGTCTGTCTCTGTATCTCCGTCTGTCTCCCTCTGCTGCAGAGCATTTCTATGTAACTCATCCTAATCATCCTAATCATCCATTAACAAGCTTCTCAAAAAGCATCAAAAACCAATCCACGATTCTGCTTTAGTGAGCTAATTTGATAATTCAGTCAAGAGGAGACTTCATGAAAGCAGACCGACTCCTGCGTAAGTTAATTTGAGCTCCGGTAAGGAGAATTACTTTTACTGGTTGTGTTTCTAAGAATAGCTTTATAGACTTGGTTTACTGGTATTCCTGTGCTGTTTTTGAATGTCATTTTGTCATTTAACCCCTTTCGAATCAGATTTTATGTCCAGATAATTTCAATTGCTTAGCTAGCTAACCACAATATCTTGTTAACAATCACTGTCCTTTTGTTACCAAGCTTTAGACCTCCATGATGGTGCCAACTGTGGTCTTTAGGAGCGATGTGGCGCAGCTCTCTGCACTTGTTTAAAACTTTTATAGACAACCAACACAGTATTTTAAGAACAGTGGTGCATGCATTATGTCCAAACTGATACCTGATCTTAAATTAAAACTTTTTAATCTTTTTATCAACATAAAATTCGACTCCAACAGCTCAAGCGTGAACCACTTAACACAAGATTTCAGCCTTATTGGTTATTATTCCAAAAACAAACAAACACACAAAAATTTCCTTAAAAAGACACCCAACATTTATTGCCACGGATGGATCACTGAATGGGCCTATTAGAACCAGGCCCAGGGGCCAAAAGTGACCTTCACTTGCAAAATATAACTCAAATTAATACTGACTGGGAAGAGACACAAAATGACCACAAAGAGACTGCAGACATAAAAAACTAATTTAAAAGGAGCAAAAAAGAAACCAAAGAAACACAAACCAACAACAAAGAGACATAAAACAACTACAGTACACAAAACAACTACAGTACACAAAATGACAAAAGAGAGACTGCAGACACAAAATAACTACTTTAACTGGGGGAAAAACAGAGACATAAAACAACTACAGTACACAAAACAACTACAGTACACAAAATGACTACTTAGAGACATAAAACAACTACAAAGAGACATAAAACGACTACAGAAGAGACAAAAAACAACCACAGACACACAAAATGACCACAGAGAGACTACGGACACAAAAAAAACCTAACGGGGGAAAAACAGAGACGACAAATCAACTACAAAGAAACATGAAACGACTACAAAGAGACACAAAAACAGCTTGAGAAGAGACAAAAAACAACCATAAGACACGAAATGACTACAAAAGGACTACAGAGAGACACAAAACAACCATAAAGACACACAAAAAACTAAAGAGATCACAAAACATCAACAAAGAGTCACAAAATACCCACACAACATGAATTCAAAATGACCACGAGACAAAAAACAACCACAAGGAGACTGCAGACATAAAAAGGGGTAAAACAAACAAACAATAAAGACACTACACAACTAAAAAGAAACACATAATGACTACAACCAGACACAAAATAGCCTAAAAAGTTACACAAAACAACCACAGTGGCACAAAATGACTTCAAAGAGAGACAGAACAACTACAAAGAGATATAAAACGATGAAAGAGACACAAAACAGCGACAAACAAAATTTTCATAGTAACACAAAACCACAAAAAAAGATGCAAAACATCTTACAGAGAGACACGAAACAACTACCAAGACAAAAAAATTACCACAAAGTCTGTGCGTATTGCTGCAGTGTAGGAGAGGTGTTGGGGCCTTTTGCATATGTGTACCCAGGGGCCCATAAGACCGTCTCATTTTCCACCTATGATCATTGCTGATGAGCAGATGCCAGCTCAGTAAACTATTCACCAAGGAGTTCAGGATTACAGTCAAGTCTGAGTCATCAGGAGAGTTTTGTTAACAAGGGCACACTTACTGCTCGTTCAATCACACAATAATTACTTTTAATAATTTTAAATCTTTGATGGAGACGCTCCATCTCAGTGCACTGTGATGTGCATGGTGAGTGTGCAATAAAGGTTGTGGTTCAAGGTGTAAAGTTTTTGGAAGCCATAAAAGTCAGTCCAGCGTAAAGCATATCAGAAATGAACAGTTGCACAAGCACACCAGCTGTATTTTTGTTTTATGGTTCTCCTCGTGCTCAGAAACAACAGAAAAGACACACACATCCCAACGTCCAATGGAGTGTGTGCTGCACCAAAGAAACGTCTGGCAAAGTAAAAAACAAGCTGCCGACACAACTGCAACATAAATGTAATGAGTGATTCCTGCCTTCAGTCTGGTCCTCAGGTCTGCTTCATCCTCTTCTTCCAGATTGGCAGAGTTGACACAACAATGGTGGATTGTTGCCTTCCTCTGTTTGGTTGATATCCTCCAGTCCTCCATGTTGCATCACCACTTCAAAATCTGTTTCCTCAGGTTCAGAAAGTCCTTCAAACAGCTGCTTGCTCACAGACAGTATGACTCCACGCTCCAACATGGAGGAGGAGTTAGCTCTGATCCTTCTTCTTGCACCACTGGAAGCCTAATTGTGTTTGCGTGGAAGATTAACTAGGCCTCATAGGTTGTTATGCTAAGCTGTTAGCATGAAAACTGGTAGCCCTACTAGCTATGCCAGTGTGTTAGCTTGGACCATTTAATTACTTAAGTAGTAGCTAATCATGCTAAATGCACAGCTGAAGTGTTAGCTAGTTATGCTACAGTGTTAGCATGACAGCTACTAATTAGTCATTGGTTTAAGGTTTAACAGCTTAAGTGTTAGCTAGTTATGCTACAGTGTTAGCATGACAGCTGCTAATTAGTCATTGGTTTGAGGTTCAACAGTTTAAGTGCTAGCTAACTATGCTATATTGTTAGCATTAAAGCTGCTAATTAGTCACTGGTTTGAAGTTTAACAGTTTAAGTGCTAGCTAGTTATTTTACATTGTTAGCATGACAGCTACTAATTACTCATTGGTTTGAGGTTTAACAGCTTAAGTGTTAGCTAGTTATGCTATAGTGTTAGCATGACAGCTGCTAATTAGTCATTGGTTTGAGGTTCAACAGTTTAAGTGCTAGCTAACTATGCTATATTGTTAGCATTAAAGCTGCTAATTAGTCACTGGTTTGAAGTTTAACAGTTTAAGTGCTAGCTAGTTATTTTACATTGTTAGCATGACAGCTACTAATTACTCATTGGTTTGAGGTTTAACAGCTTAACTGTTAGCTAGTTATGCTACAGTGTTAGCATGAAAGATGCTAATTAGTCATTGGTTTGAGGTTTAACAGCTTAACTGTTAGCTAGTTATGCTACAGTGTTAGCATGAAAGATGCTAATTAGTCATCGGTTTGAGGTTTAACAGCTTAACTGTTAGCTAGTTATGCTATAGTGTTAGCATGAAAGCTGCTAATTAGTCATTAGTTTGAGGTTTAACAGCTTAAGTGTTAGCTAGTTATGCTACAGTGTTAGCATGGGGCATTAACTTCCTCTCTGTCCCTTCAGCCACTTCCTCAAACCTGTCCATTGCTGTCCTCTTCCTGTCCACCAGATGCCCTCTGACTTCCTGGACTTTACTGGTCCCAGTCACCTCACTCCTACATCCAGCCACTCCCCTCTGCCCTGCCCACCTTTCCCTCCAGTTCCATGGTGTCTCTCAAAGTCAAGGATCCTTCCTTGGTAGGACGAGTCCCTCCAACAGAGGCAAGGCAAGAGTCCTTCCTGGCATTAAGTGAGCACATATTGGACCGAGTGTCCCCAGGTGTGCGTCATTAGCCCTCAGCAGACTGAGGAGGTTTCAGGGTACTGTTATAATTTTGGCACTATTATATTCCTGATAGTAAAATTAGAGAGACTATACATTTCTGTCATTGTTATTTAATATTTTTGACATTGTGACAGTGGAGCGGTTCGCTGTAGTAGAACATCCTGGTATTTTTGGCATATTGTTTTGGGTCCTGCAGGAGTTGAAATTTGTTCATTAAACATTTAAATTAATTTCATTGTAAACAGTGAAGAAAGGGAAGATTTCTGTGAATGTGTTGGATGTGAGCTTTATGGAGGGCTCACTGGCCTGTAAACTAACCTCCCCATAGATAAATAGCATCATATAGAGTCCTAACTACCCAAATAAGAGGTGCATTAGAAGTTGGAATAGAAGTATAGAGAGTGTGACCAAACTTTCATCTCTCCTGATATCCCCAAATGGTTCTGGGCTGGCTGGATCTCTGTGGTCTGCTGTAATAGCTTCCTGTGATGAGCTTTCACCATTTTCCTCTCATTTCACAAAATGATGATATGTAAGCCTGTTTTTCTCTAACCCAATTTCATCTCAGCTCATTGTTCATACCTCTCAGGTAGTTGTCACTGCAGCCTGTGTGCCGAGCTCAGTCACAGGACACTTTTTGCAATCTTTATGTAGTTTTTATGGAATGAATAAGACGAAAACGCCATGAAATAGCTATTTGTCACATTTTGGAGAAATAATAATTTAAAGCTTCTCATATCTGTTCTGTTTTCAGCACAATTTCATCCAGCTCTGCATCCATAAAAAGTTTCCGCTTAGGAAGACTAAACTTTTGGTATCTCTTGGGCAGTAATGACTTTTGTTATCGCAATTCAAAGGAATATTGCATAATGTATTCTCATATCTGTAGAGCAAAGTTTTAATTCTGTTGACAGTCAGGATGATAAAACTACAGTAGTCTGTACTCGAATAAACTGACCTTCAGTGTAAAAAAAAACAAACACTGAAAGTGCATTTAAAGCACTTAACAAAGACACTTTGTTAAGTGCTCCTTTTAATCCTCTTTTTTAAAGTGCAGTTAAAGCACAGTTTATGAGGCTAATACAGGAGCACACTGCAGCTGCAGGAGTACAGAGACTCATCACACATCCTCAGCATGTTCATTGTGAAAGGACAGCAGAGTATATTTATCACTGCATTCAGGGTCGTTTGACTCTGTGTTGTTCCAGTGTTCATGTTTACTCCTGAATCGATATTTTCGAGATATTTAAGGCTGTAAGGAAAAGCAAACACTCTCACAAACATGACCTCACCGCTCATTTATTTTTAGTCATCAGTTCAGGTTCAAGAGACCCTTCTCACTACAAACATGCTCTCATGAGAGCCAAACAAAAATGAAGTAACAGAGTGCAAACCTTGAGGGAAAGTGTTTGCTTCTCTTTGTGGATTTGACATGAAAGGACAGCTTTTTTTGTTTGTGTCTGACGGCAGAAGTCACTGACCAAGCACCGGTATTCAACGACTTCAGAGTGAGTAAATCTTAATTGTCAAAGCAGCAAAGTTACAGGTGCTACTAATAATATTAGGGATGCTTGAGCCGTATGCACGACACCAGGATGCTGGGAATGGCTCACCTACATGTAAGGCCATCATTAACGTTATTAATATTAAATGTTTATCCCAATGAGACATTTTTAAGTCAGTGCTTTGAAAAATTGGATTCACTGCATTGACAAAATGGATACGAGATCAGAGGCCAAAATACAGAATATAAAATATATATTCACTATTGTTGCCAGTGATCATGCTGCTTTGAAGCCAATTAAAGGACCAAGCCAGCAAAAACGTCCTTCTTGTCAAAGGAAAGATTCGAGCGCCGTCTTCTGTTCCTCTTTCAGAGAAACAGCCAAGTCTAACTCGTTCATTGTAGCGGCCAAAGCTGTTTCAAACAACTGGTGTTCATCCGTAGCCATCTTGCAGTGTTTACTGACTGATTCCGGACTTCGTCGTCACAGCGCTGTTGTCATCTGTTTAGCTCGCCTCTGGCCCGCCTATATCAGATACAGCGATGTGATTGGTGCAGCTCGGGTCCAAGGGCATGGGTAATGAGCTTCATTACTGATTGCCAGAGTGACTTGCTGAGCAAATTCAAATTATGCTCTCACGAGGACTCTGGATTTCCAGGGAAAGCCTTTAAAAGAAGTGGAAAAAATGTATAGACTCATACAAATCTAATACCTCTCAATATGTACACTACAAAGAATTGTGTGGCGCTGTGTTTATCTGCAGAGCACTCACCCCCTCCGTCTATATTTTCTTCCTTCTTTTTCTCTCTTATTTTGCTGTTTTCGGCGCATAAATGGCAAAAAGCCCCCGGACCAAAGCAGCGTGCAGGTGAGGTCAGGACTTCATATAATTGTCGCAATCAGGTAGTAGCAGCTATGAAAATCATGGACAAATGTAAATATAGTGAAAAGAAATGCCAAGTGGACGAATTCGGTCCAAAATGAGAATAAATCATGAGATGATTTTCACTTTCACTAGGGAGCCTTTTTTCCATCTGACAGGTAGGTGCTGACGGTTAGCTCAGTTAGGTTGCTAAAATATCGGCTGTTTCATCACAGCAATTGTAATGTTCCTACAATAGTAGTCTGCAATGTAACTACAAGCAGTGTAGGGGGGAGGGGTGTTTACAAACATCCTTAGTCCACCTTTATCATTGCAAGACTGGGCATTTGGCCTTGGTGGAGGTCTGCGCTCTCTGAGTGCTCTTCTAGTTCATAATGAGGCAGAGCCTGAGACAGACAGCCTCCACCATCACTACATTAGTTTAGTCTGTGCCCCAACATAAAGGTCGATAAGGAAAATGTCAGTGTAATGGAGTGAGGGGTATCCTAACACTGATTTCAGGTTTGGCATGAGAGTATTGATAAATTCAAAGATATCAATACCTGACCTTCTGAGCTATTTGAAATGTGGCCTATTGTACACTGTCATAGAAACAGTATACGTTGCTCACTGTGTTTAAAGGTGTGTTATTCCCCTGTGGAGTTTGATGACAACATGATTTTAAATTATAATCACACGGTTAAATTATTGGCACAAAAACGTTCACTTACTCTCATAATGACTTTATTTTTTACTTTATTTTCCACGTGCTCCATCTGTCAGAGCTTCGTGGGTTCAGCCACTTTGTCGTAATGCGCCTGCTGAAAACGAAATTCATATTTGTGACCTGGCTGTGACTTCCTTCAAAATAGACTTTTAGCTGCTGCAGACCATGAGAGAAGCTCTCTGTGATCCATTTCAGTGAAATGACTTCAGACAGTGAAGCTTTCAAACTGGGTCACATCTCATCCCCAACAGTTCAGACGTGTGCATCATTTCAAACCAGCAGTTCTAAAACCTTTTAAGGCCTGCGATCCCTTGAAATGAATACATGTCTACTAATGACCCCCCGATCACAGGAAGGCCTAATGGGGAGTGAATGTTTCAACAAAAGCACTTTTTCCTTTCAGGCTGAGTCATTTGGTGACGGGATGTAAATTGTAAATTGAAAACTATTACATGTTGGAAAAGAAAAAAGCAAAAGCTTTAAAAGGGGGGATTCCATCAATCACTTTGCAAACCTCATAAATGATCTTTCAACTCCCGACTCCTGGGTGACGATAACAGATTCATACATGCTTTCTTTTCTATCTGTAACCAGGTGTATCCCATCTTCTTGGTGTCTGCCTGCAGATCCCTTCACCAGGTGTTTCTTGGCCAACCTCTCTTTCTCTTCCCCTGAGGATTCCACATCAGAGCCTGTCTGGTGATGTTTGACATTGGTGTTCGAAGAGTGTGCCCTATCCATTTCCATCTTCTTCGTCCAGTTTCATCTTTAGCTGGAATTTGCTGTGTCTTCGTCCAAAGATCTTCGTTGGTGATCTTGTCTGGCCAATGGATTTTCAAGATTCTTCTCAGGCACCTGTTTATGAAGCTTTGCACTTTGCTAGCTGCGTTATTTGTTGCTCTCCAGGTCTCGTCTCCATAGAACAGGAATGAATTTATGTTGGAGTTGAAGATTCCTGTTTTTGTTAGTCGTCGTATCTCCTTTGAGCACCATATGTTCTTAAGTTGTAGGAAGGCTGCCCTTGCCTTACCTATTCTGGCTTTGACATCTGCAGTGGCTCCTCCTTCTTTGTCGATGATGCTGCTCAAGTAGGTGAAGGACTTCTTCGAGAAAGCTAGTTTGGAAGATGGAAACTCTTACCTTAGCAGCTGGAATATTCCCATCACATTGATTCTGTTGGATGATAAGAACACTGTTGCCGCAGGTAGTCGTACTGAAACTCTTTCCACTGCAAAAAACACATCCTCAAAACTCCGGTCTGAAACACCTACTACAACCGACAGCAAAACAACGTGAAGCTCCAGGAAATACACCCCGCCAAAGGTGAGCCCTCCTCGGCTGCTGACATCGGCTGTAGCTCTACACTGCCTAAACAACCAAAACTGGATTTTACTCATGGACAGCTGCAGCTACAAAGAAGTAACAAAGCTTGTGGATGGATATGTGGTGGATGAAATGCTGCTCCACTAGTGCCTCTCCAACTTTGTTGGCAGGGAGCAGTAAGTAACCTTACATTATTTCTTTTGAAAAGAGTAACGAGTATGTTGGTGAAGATTCTCAATCAACCAGGTCATGGTAATCTTAAGAGCTATATCTCAGGCTTCAGAACTGAAGAGGCCTCTTGG
The DNA here is from genome assembly GCA_035609425.1 of Epinephelus awoara. NCBI lineage: Eukaryota > Metazoa > Chordata > Actinopteri > Perciformes > Serranidae > Epinephelus > Epinephelus awoara. The sequence continues at coordinate 39,709,039 of CM069299.1, forward strand.
ATGAGAGGTGAAATATTTTCAAGAAACTCAAGCAGGTCCAGTTGCCTACGATACAGCACTTTCATGAGAAATATATATATTTGTATTAGAGTAACAAGCCCAACACTGCTTTAAGTGAAATGCTAAGCTCATGTCGTAAACATGGGCACAGTGAAAACTCTAACATGCTGATATTTAGGATCTCATTATCTTAACAACATCCATAACTCCTTTACTGAAAGTAATCATATCTTCCATTCAAGCTTTGGTTTTGTCCCACCTGGATTATTGCTCAGCAGTTTGGTCCAAAACCTCATTAGGAATTATAACTCGTCCAGAACAAAGCAGCATGTGTAGCTGTTTCTTGTGGGTTGAAAACTAATGTCACAAAAATGAAGAAATGTCTCTCTTGGTTTGAAGTGAAAAACAGATGGCTTCATTCGGAATATCACAATAACAAAGACATTTATTTTATTTTATTTTCACAAAAAAAGTCCTTTATTACAGATACACACAATTATTTACCAAGGCACGCTGCTGGAGGTTGTTTTACTTTTCCAAAACACAAAACCACATCAGTTCAACATACAGTAACAATGCAAGAATGGAATTCACGTCTTTCATCTTCTCCTTGGTCAAATACAAACCACTGATGCTCAACAAGGTCTACGATGGAGCAACAGAGAAACTAAACAAGAAGCACACCCATCGCTGCACAATGCAAGATATGCAAGGTCCCACGTAACATCACCCACCGGGTAACCAACCCAATGCCGGACTCTGGTCCAGGGTGGGAGGGGTCAGCCACTGTCTTTCCTGGAGGTTTACAGGTCCTGAAGGGGCAGCACATTGCAGCCAATCACCTTCACAGCAGAGTGAATAATAGCTGCAGTCTGCTCTTGTCCTCGGCAGTGGTTGCAGCATACCAGATGATGCTGGAGGAGGTGAGGATGGACTTGATGATCACAGTGTAGAAGTGCACCACCACTGTCTTTGGCAAGCTGAACTTCTTCAGCTGCTGCATGAAGTAGCCTACAGCCTCTGCTGTGCTTCAGTGAAGGAGCTGATGTTCCCACTTGATTTATATCCAGTGGTAGTTGTGTGTACATCCACTGCTAACAGGAATTGCTAATAGCTAATTCATTGTACTTTTAATAGTGCCAATATTTCAAAATAGGGCTGGGTGCAAACAGAACAACACTGCCGTCACAGTTTTGGCAGAGAGATCCTGAGCAACCACAGAAACACAGCATGTTCATGTCATTTCATTCACATTTTTTTTCACAACTTTGCTTTCACCCCGGTGACCCCGACTAAGACGTTGGCAAACATTCGCGTTTGTCTTTCCACTGAAATCACTGCGTGTCTGTGAGTCTTTCTGAGCAACAGCACCATTTGTAATAATTAGAAGCCATGTCTGGGAATCTGAGTGAGACCAGCAGAAGTTTTGTGGAGGCGGCGCGGTGCTGGCAGAGATAACGACCGTCAGACAGGACTGGCCAGCTTTGATTGTCACTGCAGAGGCCCATATCAATTTCTCTTTCAGGCTTCGCTCCAACTCCCCGCCTCTCTTTATCCCCTCTGTCTTAGTTTCTCTGTTGCTCTTTCTTCTCCTCTTGTGTTTTTGTTCTCGGCCTTTGCTCCATTTCTAATTATTCTCTGTGTGTGTTCTCTGTCTCTTCCCTCTTTTCTTTTCAGCTCATTTTCAAAATACTTCACTGGCATCTCTGCCCCCAGAGGCACATATATACAGCTGTTGTGTGCAGCTACATGAAAGTCTAAAGTTCCTATGAATTAAAAAAAAAACATGTTCCCAGTTTAACCCCATGTCCACGTGTCATGTGTGATTTAATCACTTATCCTTTGTTATATGCCAAATATATGTAAAAATAAAATAAAATAGCATCAGAGTATTTTACATCAAAATCCCTGCCTCTTCTCTGTCTGTATAAACAGGTGAAGCTGTTTCAAATGTTTGATGACTCATCCTTTACTCAGAGGTGTTTACAAAAGTTCCTCCAATCAATGAGGCTTTAGGAGACAAGCTGCCAAACTGATCATATAAAACCAAACTTTGCATTTATAGGTTGTAGTAGCTAACACAGCAATATAGAGAGTAGGTGTGTAACAATACATGTATTCGTACTGAACCATTCGGTACAAGGCTTTCTGTTTGGTTTCGGTTGCTGGTGGCCCAGGTAGCTGATTTGGTTAGACAGACTGAAAGATCTGTTAGTGATAGCTGTTTAACTCATGTTTATATGACTGTGGCATTTAACAGTGATGTTTATTCACACATTTATTAGACTAAAAGAGTTCAGAGAGCTCGTGGGGCATAGCATGCTCGCTGCTAACACACAGTCAATGACATGAACAACACTGATACTCTGCACTTTAATGTCAGTAGTAATGCAGTATTTGTATAGTAGGGAAGGGATTGTGTTGAGGATGGCTCCAGGGCATCGTCACACAGACTGTGTGGCCACTAAAAAAATCCTGAACACAAAAAACTAAATGTGTATAAAACACATATGTCACTTGTTTCTTGCTGTAAAGTGAGGAGCATTTTAACTTATGGTTACCATGGTTTCCAGTGTCAGTGGCTGGACTGTGGGCTCTGAGCCTGCTGCTGGTCAGCATCCATCTCTGCTCAGCATCTCTGACTCCAGAGGGACGCTCGCTTGGCCAGTTTACATCATCCTTTCAGGGCCAAATCATCTTCTCATTTACTTGGCATTTTGGTAAAGCCCCGTCTGTGTCCCCTCAGAATAATGCTTTCACTTTTGTTTTATTTTTCTCTGTCTCTGTTGCATTCTCCCTCTGATATCAATATCAGTACTGCGGTGCTCTCTCCATATGGCTCTTTTTTTTATTCCCATTGCAAGTGTAATGGCTGTGAAATGTGTGCAACCGCATGTGACAGAATTTCTATTTGGAAGAAAAAGTTATTTTGTTTTGGAGAGAAATACTGATTTGACTTTGTTACTGCTCTATTTCCCTTGTCACAGTTTGTCATCTCTGTGATGATTCAGCTTTTATAGCAGCTCCTGGTGACGTTGCTGCATCGTCACAGCTCTGCTTTTAACTTGGTTATCAAATACTATGACCAATGAAATGATGATTAGTCTGAACATCCAAAGCTAACCACTCAAGTTGAACATAGTACCTGTTAACGACATTTTAAACAATTTGCATCAAGTCAATCACCAGAAAAAATGTTGGCACTGTACGTTTCTGTGAACCACAGATTTGTTACATTTCTATGTAACAATGTGGCAGATACGTTGAAAATTGACATTTATGTACAAAGCGCTACGTTAATTTATGTCTCAACAATGCTGTGTTAACACGTGGTTGGTTTAGGCACAAAAACCACTTGATTAGGATAAGAACCAGTTTTGGCTTAAAATACACAGTCTTGGGCAACAATCCTTGCAGGAAATGCAGTGATGTCTCTGTAAAAAACAACAGCTTTTTTGGCACTATTCTCCATAGAAAAACAGCAGGGGCCACGCCCACCCTCTGGGTTCCCCTCAGGTTAACACCGTTAGCTCCGTCAGCATTGTTGCCATTAGCCCCTTTTACACCACCTGTTCAAGGCAGGAATGTTCTGCCATTATTCCGAGCCCTCTGTTTCCGTCCTCACGGTGTGCTGATGCTGGACGATGGGTCGCTGCTGCTGCTCGCTGTATATGCAGGTAGTAACAGCATTGAAACAAAGTCTGTATAAACAGCACAAGAAATAGGTCGGGATCATGGGCGACATGGGTGTGACGTTTTGACGACATGCTATGTGAGCAACCCACCGCAGGAGATTTAGTGGCTGATAACAGTTAGCAGCTAACTCAAAGGAGCGTCTTACCCTCTGAGCAAAGAACGAGATCAGCCGTCATATAACAAGGACGGTAAATGACCATTTTGCCATGTTAATGCTATTGTTATATGTCACACTACAGGCTGACACTCTTCTGTTACATGTCACCCTGTCACGCCTCTTTTGATTCTGTAATGTCTGTATGTGGTCTAAAATCACACACTGGAGTGGCATGGTTGTTTGGTTAGTGTAAAAATGCAAAGGCATTATAAAGAAGGGACTTTGCTGCAGCACTCTGATCACGATCTCCTTGTGAAAAGGACTACTGTCAGCACTGTTCACACTGTTAGCATTGTTATCTTATAGCCACCGGCCGAGCCATCTCCATGTTGAGAGCCATGTGCAGACAATCTCTTTGTCACAGATAAACTCTGAATATTGTAGACAGCTCCTTTAACACATTTATAGCATTTATAGCATTATATGAAGGTGAAAAGATGGAGTTGCACAGCCTCCAGGCTGCAGCACCATTACTACCCTTTTAGGAAAATGTTTCTCTGTATCAGCTGTCGGAGAACAGCAGTGTTGCTAGAAGCTTCTTTCCAGCTGCTGGTTAACTCGGTCAGTAATGAGCAGATTAAACCTGAGAGGTCATGAGTCATGCTAAAATTCTCACTTAGTGCCAAGCAAGAATGTTGTTGTGAAGAAAATCATCTGTGCTCCATGCTGACTGCAAAATGGAAACTGCAAATTTTCTCCTAATGGGATATCCACTTTCTGCGTGAACATCATCAGTATGCATTAAATTCACACCTGTTCCTCTCCACAGCTAACATTATACTGTATGGTAACAATCTCCAGGATCAGCGTCTTCATTTGATGATGAAAAGTGAAACCTTTCATTTTGATCACACTGTTTGTCTCAACCAGAGCACTGAGCTCAGCTCCAGTCTTCACCGCAACAGTTTGTGTAATCGCATTAAGCTGACGCCTGCTGTTACTGTCTGCCAACTAAAAACCTGTTCGGCACAGTATGGCTCAAAGTACAGTATCCTGCAGTCAACCAGTAACAGACCAACCACTGGTAGCTACCTCACCCAGTGTGGCTAATTAGGCATCCTGAGTGTCAGATGATAACTAATGCTCATTTATCCAACTTTCAATCATGTAGACATGTTAGTCACCAGAAAACATGCTTATTTTCTGACCTCAAATCTACATTAGGACACCACTAATTCATCATATTAACAACATGTCAGTCATATCTGTTTCTCTTTCTAACAGAAATGCAGTTGTCATGTACCACAGTAATTAAACCCAGTCACTGCTACTGTCTCGTTCTTTTGAACGTCAAGCTACTGTCAATCAAACTCAAGACTTCCTGCAGATGCTTCACATTTAAATCCTGTCAGGACAGGGAGGAAATACAGTAGGCCGAAGCCTTTAAGTCTTCCAGAAGACTATTAATGTAAAACATCTGTACTACTGGAAGCATGGACTTTCACTGACAGCTGGTAAACAAAGACAAGAGGAGGTAAACAGCAAGGAGGAATGGGCTGGACTTCATTACTGAATGATGGTGTTTTCCATTTCAGCTTTAAAGTCAGAATTTCCAAGTTCCCAGTCAGAAATTTCAACTGGAACGCACCCCAAAGTCAGATTTCCAACTTGGAAAGCCGGAGGAACCTCACCAACGTCAAGCTCAAAATCCAAAATGGCTGCTCTGCCCATCAATAGCAATGAAAGCTGTAGGAATATACTTGTTGTCAGCACTTCCGTCTTGTTTGTGTCTCATTAAATCAGTCATATACATAGTACTGTCCAACCTCTTTCTCTGGACCTGTTGTAGTGGCTTCTGACTTCCTTCGATGAAACTTCTGTCTAGTGCTTCTGTTAAAGATAGAAACAGGTGTCTGGTGATAAATGTGGAGGACCAAATTAAGGCAGGAGCAGATCAGGAATCAGAAATGCTTCCTACTGAAATGATACTTGACATTTATTTGTGATTTGTCTCCAATATAATCCTGGTTCTCCTTGTAGTTGTTGTAGTTCACCCTGGACAGATCACCAGACTATCACAGGGCTGACACATAGAGACAGACAACCATTCACACTCACATTCACACCTACGGACAATTTAGAGTCACCAATTAACCTGCACGTCTTTGGACTGTGGGAGGAAGCTGGAGCACCTGGAGGAAACCCACGCTGACACAGGGAGAACATGCAAACTCTGCACAGAGGGGCTCCTCCACCCTGGGGTTCAAACCAGGAATCCTCTTGGTGACAATGCTAACGTCACACACTGAGGGACTGAACTGGTTTCATCCTTATTCTCTTTTAGTGAATAAACAATAAAGCAACACACAATCCAATGGGGCTGCTAAACAAACTTTGCCTCATACTTTCTGCCACTTTCTCTTTCTCTCTGACTTTCTGTCGTTCTCTCTCGGCCACAGGAGCAGCAGGCAGAAGTGAAAAAGTTGTGTTGAAGTTTTGCGGCTGATGGTCTTACTCACTTGATTCCCAATTAATATCCGAAGGGTCGTTGAGTTTGCCATTGTTCCGCTTGAGCAAACTGAACGCAGCGTGCGGCGCAAAGCCAAGGTAATTAGCTAGAATGGGTACACACACACAACTGTGTACTTCTATACTTGTGAAGACACTCACAGACATAATGCATTCTGTATTCCCTTACCTTAACTAAAAAAAGTAAATGTCCAACCCTAACCTGAACCTGAACCTTAAAACCAAGTCTGAACCCTCAAACAGGCCTCTAAAGTTTGTCTGAAGGTGATAACCAAACAAAATGTCCTCACAATCAAGGTCACAAACTTAAATTGGCTCTTACAAAGATAGATGTACAAGCACACACACACACACACACTTTCAAAACACACATCTGCCCCCATACAGACACACACTTATTCAAACATCAGCATCACTTACCCAAACCACCCCTCTGTACACATACACACATGCATATCTGCCCACTTACACACACACACACACACACACACAGCTCAGATACTCTCTGAGAGCAGGGTGTAATTACAATGCTGTCTGCATCACAGATCTATTAAAAGATGAGCTGCTCATCATTAAACTTTGTCTCTTTCTTCTGTAACTTCGGCCTGAAAGTAAACCTCCATTACCTGCAAATACACACACACACGCACGCACGCACGCACGCACGCACGCACGCACACACACACACACACACACACCTCAGACGGGTTTGTTCCCAAACTGTCTTTGTCTGAGTCTCTGTAATCTAGTTTCATTGTTTCAGTGTTTGTTTTGTCTGTCACTGCTAAATGATCTGTATTTTGTCTCACTTCAACACAAAAATAGGCTAATGTCTACACTGTACTTTTACACAACTTCATGTTTATACAGTTTCATGTTTTACAGTAATTATATTAAGAAGTCTCTCTGGTGTTTTCTGATATTTGATCAAAACCCAAATCTGTCCCTCATGTCAGGATTGGAAATTAATAACGCTATGATCACGATATGGATAAACAGGAAGCTGCGTTCATTTACACGTGGCCACTACAGAGCAGAAACATCCAGACAAGCTGAAACACAACGTCACCTTATGGTTGTCATGACACGACATGTTAGCAACAACATGTTTACTCCTACATCCAGCAGAAACAGCAATGTCCAGTAGTTAAAGATGAGACCTTTTTCAAAAAAAAAATAAAAAAAAATTGAACTGTCCCATGAATTACACACATGATGTTGTCAATTGATTTTTCAGGTCAAGAAAGTCACAGTTTGTCAGACCCAACACACAGAGGCGCTGTTTGCGATGGTATAGCAGGTGTTTCTGACCCTATGGGCAACAACCCAACTCAGCAAATACTGCAGCTTTGTCAGTGGACTTCAGCATCACACGCCAACGCACAGAGGACAATGTTCACTGCGGTATGACATGCACCAGGTGGCGGCAGTTTTTGACGCCGCTGGAAACTACTGTAGTATAAAAAGCGACAAAGTCCATATAGGGTGGGCGTGAGGGAGGTGAATGGGTCAAACAAACTCTGGACTTTCACCCAGGAGCCCACTGCTCACTTCCTGTGTGAAAACAATAGTCAGTGGAGGTTGAATAAAAACGTAGTGTGCAAGTATGTGTAACAGAAAACTGTAGTGATTTTGTTTGTCATGTGACATTACGCTAGTGACAACTGTACTTATTTTAAGCCAAACCATGATGTAACTTTCTAAACTTAACCAGGGACTTTTGTTGCCTTAACCTGAGGAAATAAAGTGTTTTACCGAGGTAGTAAGCCTATGTTGAAAAAGACTCAATGCACTTAACAAGCATAAATTGACACGCTGCACCTGAATGATCAAAACTGATGCAGGAAGGTAGCTAGTGCGTCATATTTTGACGTGTAGGTCCTCTCACAAAGCAGCAGTATTCGATGAGTGGGATTAAAACATGTTGGTAATTCATAGCTTAATTCAAATGGGATTAAACAAAATTGTCTCCTCCCACTGACTATCATACATACCTTTTTCTGAAATAAGATTATATGGTGATCCATTGGAGGAGAGATATCACCTCTCCATTTAAGTTGTGTTCCCTACACTGCCTCCACGATCGTCGGTGGTACTGCATCACGAATACGGGTGAAATTAACACAGAGTAAGGACAAAGGGCTCCAACCGTCTTCATCTTCGCATCTAACGTTAGTTGTAAGTCAATTTGTTTGCTCTCCTGTATCTTTGGTTAAGTCTCCACCAGCTCCTGAGAGTAAAATCTGACCCTTCATCTGCTCGATGTTTCACTTCCTTCACCACCTACTGTCTAACTGTATGCACTGCATACAGTTAGACAGTGCTGTACAGTGGGTTTCATTATCTTCTTTTGCTCAACACAGCTGTATGCTGCTGCTTTAAATGAGATTAACGAGAGCTGAGACTGAAGCATAAGGTAAATGTCTCCTAAAGCCAAAGCAATGAGCTAAAAGAGGCTAATGCAGAGCTGCAGAGTCGGTGATAATTCCCATGCTCCTACTTCTCCAGACATCGTCATTGCTTCCCTTTCCTGCGGTCTTGACAACAGTAAAGTTAACTTCACATTTGTCGTTCATTTGAAGAGTATTTTGTGCAGAATTTGTGTGTGACTGTGTTGTAAAAGTGTTTTTCTACCAGTCTGTACCCCGCTCATGTTTGAGTCTACTCATCAATCTATCTTTGTATCCACAATGTGTGTGAGCACAAACTGAGTTTGCACGCATACCTCTGTGTGTATGTTTGTCTGCGTGTGTGTGTCTTCGCACTGAGCGCCTGGATGCCCGCTCACAAACATAATTAGCTCTTTAATCTGAGTCTCTGAGCAGAAACAAGAGGGATATGAAAGAGCTCAGCGGTTCCCTGCTGCTGCTTGTTGCTGGGAGAGAACTGTCTCATGTTTCCCATTAGTCGATTCAGTAGCTGCTGGACATTAAGTTGTAGTAAATAGTACAAAGTGAGCCGGGAATGTATCTGACAGCTGTGTAATGATTAAAAAGAGAAAAGCTTGTTTTTTGCACCAGGCTATGTGTGTTTCATTAGATTTCATATGAGCCAGCTGGGAGCTCCTGGCTACAAAAATGAAAATGTTAACGTCAAACAAACAGCATGAAGAACTGAGATGTTCCAATCAGTGTTGTAAAATGACACAAGCTCATCAGGAAATCATGGCATGAATTGAATATTGTAATACTGCGAAAACATTTTAGGCTGAAGTATAAACGGAAAAGAACAGAAACATCCTCACTCAAATCAGCTGCAGAAAAATGAAGTTTAAATAAGAGAAGGTTTGAAATAACGCAGGGATTATTGTTGTGCACTTTTATTGCTGTTTTATCATTTTGTTCTCTAATTGCTTTTCTATTTCTTATCATTGATAGATAATTCATGTAACGATGAAAATGAAAATCTTGCTCCCATTCTGCTCACTGCTGGCTGTTTGTGGTTTTGCATTCAGTCTCCAATCAAAACTAAACTCTTCTGTTGTGATTACCAAGGTCTGTGGCTCTAAAGGTTACCGCACTCTGAATTCCGTTTACAAAGGCTGAGCATAATTGCGCTGTCACTGTTGTATCCACTGAGCTGTGTGTTCTCTCCTCGTGATGCTAACTGATTGTTATGTTAAAGGAGTCATTGCTATTTTGATGTTTTTATATCAATCTGTAACAGGTAAGTGTTGGAGCTTTCTGAGAAGCCGGTACAGTCCAAGGCTCTAGGCATGGAATGCAGAAGCAAAGACAGGTCAGTGGCCAGCATCTGTCGGACGCATACACACAGCAAACAGTTTGATTGTGTGCAATGGTGCCGTGAGGAAGTTGGCAGAAGGTGATGTCAGATGAGCAGGGAATCCAAAACTAGGAGTACTCACAGGAGAAGCTGACACTATGATCCACAACATCATTAGCAAGTGCCATAGAACATCTGCAATCTGCCTTTAATATCGTTCAGAAAAATCCTTATAAATTGAGACTCGTACTCAGTTCTGACAAAACTTAAATGATGTGCTTTTTGAAGTCAAAGAATACAGATGATGTTTGTCAGATTGTCACGCTAAAGAGAAAGTGATTGAACGAGTATCAGTCTACAAATATCTGGGATTTTTCTTAGAAGAAAATTTCTCTTTTAAACATCACATTGAGTGTCTTACGAAAAAACTCAGGGTCGAGTTGGGTTTCTATTTCAGAAACAAATGTTTCTCCTTTAGTGCGAGAAAAAGACTTATACAAGCAACATTTCTATCAATACTTGACTACGGTGACATTTTATATATGCGTGCAAATTTATCTTCTCTGAAAATGCTGGATTCAGTGTATCATGCAGCATTAAGGTTTGTAACTAATTCAGGTTTTCGTACTCATCACTGTAGCTTGTATGAGAGTATTGGTTGGCCTTCTTTGCACAATCGTAGATTGGTTAAATTTTTAAAAAAAAAATAAAGAAAAATGAAAGAGAGGCTGAATAAATACGAGATATATTAAAAGAAGTATGCACTGTAAAGATTTAACAGACTGAGAGCCCCTTTTCCAAGAACAGACAAAGTGGTAGACCAGCAACTTCTACGTTCTGCAAGGCAAAATTACTGTTTTTGTTGAAGAAGTCTGGTGACTTTGAAGAGAGCAATATAACAGCTTCAGCTCCTCATCAGCAAGGTTAGGTAAAGCAGTGAAAATATTACACTGATTATGAGTAAGAACCTCATACAACCCTACTCCCATTTGAAAACCCTGCAAAGAATGCAGATGGACCCATCTCTTAATACAAAACCAGCAACTGGCCAGGGACTTTGCTAGATTAATATTTGGTGCTTGTGGCTAAAACATAGTTTGAAATATGAATTGGTTTGGGAAATCTGTGGATGGAAAGTAAATGAGAAACCTCATCTACCCTACATGCCCTTGAGCACAACACCAAACCAATAAAGATCAGCTCCCAGTGAACACATGGCTCTGGTTGTACTGGGCAGTTTGATCCGATAAACACAGAGCAGGGCATATCATGATCACTGAGCCAGACTCAAAAACTCAGTCAACAAGACCACAGGGTTACTACGACAAAAAGACTGTGTCGATACTCGCCAAAGTGTCCTTGAGCTCCTTTGTATTGGAACAAAAAAATCTTCATTACACAGTGTCCCTGGAAACAAATCCTTAATTACACTGTGCAGCTCGAGTGCCCAACACAAAACATCTTGTGTTGAAGAGAGGATGGCAGAGTTCTCAGTTCAAGCCGCCACATTTCTAAAGCATCTTTACATATAATTACCTTTTCTCACAAGATGTGAAGAGATTAATCCTTTCACCCTGTTTGTTTACAGAAAATCTCCAAATGACCCAAACCGATTGTCCACGTTTGGCTCAGAGAACAGATCTAATGGTGTAATCTGTGATTTCATCATTAACTAGAATTACTACCTTGTGGTTGTATGTCTCTGTGAACCAGTCAAGTTGCAATCACAGCTTACATCCATGTCTGTAAAAACATGGATGTTTCACACACATCTCCAACCAGGCAGCACAGATGATCTACACAATCAGCACAGTTTGAAGGTGCACATCCAAGATTAATGTCACCAATTCAGTATCTGACCAAATGCCTCTATCTACTGATCCAGCACAAATGGAGCACGAGATGAATCGGTGGTTTGGCGCGGCATCTGCAATGAAGCCAGCGCTGTGCAGGACTGTTGATGGTGAAGAGAGGTCTGAGCTAGAAGGCGAAGCTTTTTATTTACTGGTCCATCTACATCCTAACCCACGCCTACGGTCATGAGCTCTGGATAGTGACCAAAAGCATTAGGTCAAGGAAACAAGTGGCTGAAATGAGTTTCCTCCGTGGGGTGGCTGGGTTCAGCCTTAGAGATGGAGTAAGGAGCCTGGACATCTGGAGGGAGCTCAGAGTAGAGCCACTGCTACTTCGTGTTGAAAGAGGTCAGTTGAGGTGATGCGGGCATCTGATCAGGATCCTCCTGTTAGAGGTTTTCCCGGCACATCCAACTGGTAGGACGCCCGGGGTCAGACCCAGAACACACCGGAGGGATTACATATCTCGTCTGGCCTGGGAACGCCCCAGGATCCCCCAGGAGGAGCGGGAAAGTGTTGCTGGGGAGAGGGATGTCTGGGGTACTTTGCTCAGTCTGCTGCCCCCGCGACCTGGCTTCAGATAAGCTGTTAAAGATGGATGGATGGACCGAATGTCTTTGCCTCTGTTCCTGAGTTATGACGTTGAGTAATGGCCAGAAAAGTGCTTTTCCAGAACATTATGACGTCACAGTGAAGTAGACTTTTGACCTTTTGGGAAAAAAATGTCATCATTTCACAGTGATCTTAACCTTAACCTGACAACCTAAATCTATTCAGTATGACTATGTCCAAGTGGACGTTTGTGCCAAATCTTAAGAAATTCCCTCCATTTTTGACAAACTCACGAAGTGTTAAGAAAAAAAATTTCTATTAAGTATTAAGCTTGGACAAGTGCCCAGTATTAGATCCTTGTGTGTGTTTATGCTCCGCAACATGACCTTTTGCATTTTAAGCTTTATGCAAAATATCTGCTGCACTAACATCAACAGGTCTTGATGATAAATGATATTCGTCTTTTCCATCTTCAGACCCACCAGAAAACAAATCCCTGTGATTATACAGATACTGTAGACATCACTGTGAGATATTCTGCATCATTTGCATCCTATTCATATGCAGACATATTTGCATGCTGAGAACGTCACAGTGAGCTCAGGAGCAGATAATGTTTAAAATCACAGATCAACAACAAAACCAGCAATCACGAGCGAGGAAGTCAAAGGTATAATCATCAGTGTACAGAGGAGAACTGCTGGGAAAAATTCAAGCTTAACACTCATGAAGAATAAATGAAAGGTGTGTAAAACATAACAGATCAACCAGAATGAGAAAGTCGTTGATTATTTTTAGCTTCTAAAAGATGTGAAGTGACTCCACTGCTCGGACTGACCAGTTACTGTCATCTAGTGAAAGTTGCGTGGGTGGAGGCAGACATTGTAAACATTCAGGGCTCGGCCTAAACTTAGAGGGGTCCGTGGGCATGCTCCGCTGGGGAGATTTCTTTTTCTCTGGTGGCAGCTACATGTACATGCACTTTTTTCCTGAGCCATTTTAGAACAGACTTGTACATCATTTGGGAACAACATAGTGCCAAGGAAGAATAACATCTTGTAGAGCATACATCCTATTTCGTATCAAACTGTACCACAACAAATGTTAAGGATGACTGACTTTCTCTCCTGCCATCTAAAAAGAGGCAAAGTTTTTCTAATCTTACTATTTTGAAGTTGCATAACATGGGTAGGGTTGGAATTTGGCGTGAACTGTGTTGGAGTAGAGTTCACAGAACAAATGTTTAGCTGCTTCATTTGACTCAATGCCATCATAATCTGGGCTTCTCTATGTGCAAATGAAGGATACTGACAATTATAAGTAAACGTGGTCTGTAATACTCTGAACTGAATACTAGGCCAACAGAAGAATATTTAATCAATTTAATCAAACTGTAAGCTTTAAACGACATGTCAACGGATGCTTCTATGGCGCACTGCAGGCTTCTGATTCAAAATTCCAGCACCACAGAACCAGCAGTATTTTGGGAAGAGTTTGGTATTTCAATAAAGACAGAGACAAGTTTGTACGCCCTATTAATTTTCTGTTCATTTCTATTTGAGTAGCCTATGACATCACATAAAGCAGGAGGTCAACTGTTGGGTGCATGCTGCTGCTTTTGTCAGCTGGTTGGCAGTGGAACACCATTAAAGCCACTGGAGACCAGCCATCTCATTTAGTCTTTTATTTTTAGTTCCAGGTGGGTTGAAATCACATAAAGCGCAGCTTGTGGTAAATGCTGTTGTTAGGTTTATATAGCGAGTTAAGTTTAATGACCTACGCAGCAAAGATCTATAGTAGAGCAGCTGTTGAAGTGGTGGTTGTTTCTGTTTAGCATTGCAGAATTTTAAGTTTTAAGCTAAGCTAATGGAGCTAACGTCAGCTGTCAACTGTTGCCCAAAACAGTTGCACACTCTCACAACACGTCTACCACTTCAACTCTCCTCTTGAGTGACACCGAGACCCAAAAGTGGCTGATGATATGCCACTGGTGTAGGTCGATCCCTGGAGTGGTATGTCACGAGTGCTCCACTGGCACATACCATTGCCTAACAGCAGATGCATAGACTTTCAGCATATCATCAATGATCGATGTGTGTGAAACTCATTTTCTTTGGCATTTACTGTCATTTAAAGCCATAGAACACATATGACAGAACGGATGTGAGAAAATGATTGCTTCCTGTCTTTATGGTGCTACGTTGCGCTACGTTGTCAATAAAGACAGAAACAAAATCACCATTTGCAGCAGTGCTTGTCACAAAACTTGCTCATACTACTTCACATTTGCAAGATGCATCAACCGCTGAATCACTAGTGGTATACTATCAGCCACTTTTTGATCTCTGTGCTGCTCTTCTTTAGTCACTGCGTCCTCATTTGACAAAATCAGAACAAGGTCAGAGTAGGGCTGTCAATGCAATTTGACATGCCTCTTAATGCTTCTGGTGCATGTTCAGCCATTTAAAACAACAGGTGTACTTCAAAATAGGAAGTCACTGAATAGTGTAGCTCCCTACCATACAACCTTACAATCCTTGTTTTCATATTTTCCAGGCTTTACTTGTCTGATAACTGCTAATCTAACCCATGCTGAGGCCCATTTGCAATGATTGCAAGATTGAAATATGACAGAACTTGCCGTCAGATGTTCTGTTCAGCAAAACTTTTATTCTGTCCCTTTCTAACGTTGTGATTCAAAGTGGAGCCGGTGCAGTGAGAGCGACCAGCAGCAATCTGAATGTGCTTTGATGATTTATTCTGGCACTTTGTATAGAAACCAAACAAATGACCCAAAAATGCTATGAAATTATACTTTTTTTTTTTAAACGGCTGATGTTATTTTACACTTCATGTCCTGCCAGCTGGCTGATGAGCCAACACAATTTATTTTCCATGGCAATAAGCAGTCCTCTGTGTCTTTTTTCTTCTGTACCTCTCTCCCATTTCCTGTCTTCCCCTCTCTCTGCTGTCCAATTTGCTACAATAACAGTGTAAATTAAAACCCAACAATGTGGAGACTGTTTTTCCCCCTTCTCCCTCTCGTTTCTGTTTTAATCCCTCTTTTATCCCTCTGTTTTTTCCTTCACACTGCCTCCTTTCCTCTTTGTCATTTTTTTTAACTGTTGAGACAAAAGAGAGGTGCTCCCTCTCTCTTGCTTTGTTTTTTTTATTCCCATTTTTGTGAATTATTTGATTGTATTCCACTCATCTCACATACTGATGTGTTACACAGATTTAAACTCATATTTAAGCTCATTTTGGGGGCAAATTTTAGAGTCCTGATGAATAATCTGCATGCACTGCACATGTTTGATGATAAAACATCTGTGGTCACTTTCACACTTCTGGACCAAGGAAAAGAAACATTCCTGCTTTGTCTTATTTATGATATTTCTTTTAAAATACTCAACATTATTACTAGTGTTTTTCTTCAATACAACATGCCTAGCAGTAGGGGAAAATAGCCACATGTTCTTATGCTGAGACACCACATATCGCCACTTTGTCAGGGGCCTCTCACGTCTACATATTACACACTAGGTATCCTCCTGCATCTGCCGGACACCACAACCAGGTTTAGAAAAAAAACCCCATCATGGTTTGGCTCCACATTCATATGGAAGTGAACGCCAGGCTCCTGGGTGAAAGTCCAGGGTTTGTTGGACCCACGCCTCCCACTCACATTATAGGGACTTTCCAGCTGCTTATATGACGTAATTACCAGCAGCGTTTCAACCTGACGCTGTACAGAGGTATATTATACTGCCGCGACAGGTGCTGTCTCGCTACCTGGCAGCACATCATAACATCATGGAAAGTCATGTTCAGCCGCATTACAAACTAACGTGACTTGGCGACTGTCTGAACAGCTCAGTCAGTTATCATGGGCATTGAACCATACAGTTTGAAAACAAGGCGCGGCTCCAACTAGAAAACAATGTTTTGATGCATTGGATGTGCTGAATGTGCATTTTAAGGCAGTACAGGAGGAGGTGCACATTAATAATCCTCCAGGACAAACAATGTGTCATATGACTGCAATTGGTTCAGATCCACACCAGAGTTCATTTGTAACCAGACTGAGATCACCTCTTCAAGAAGGTCTCGGTCTGGTGGTTTTGGTGCACACCTGAGTGTGATTGCTGTGTTCACACCTGCCCAAACGAACCACATTTAACTTGAGTTTGATTGAACCGAACCAAACTAGGCAAGTGTGAAAGCACCCTGATACTGGTGCCCAACCCTCAAACTGAGTGGAGCAGCAAAAAATGAGTCGCCTTATGCTGTGTCACTTTACCCTCCATTTCTATCATCGCCTCTGTTTCCATCACAGCTTGTTTTGTAGTTAGATGATTAAAAGACTAAATAGCCTGCTGTCATCACCTCCCTCTGGATACATCACGCTGCACTATGGAGCTTTCAGATGCTGAAAACAAACTGACAAAGACTTTGTTTGAAGCCTCCTTGAGACCTTTTTCCTAAATGTCTTTAAAATGTACAAACATTGAAAAAGCAATTCAGCGCCAAGGCCAATTAAACATTCAGCAACGTGTCGCCAGGCATACAAACTACCTCCTCTGACCTTTGCATTTAAGTGGTCGCCATTAAAGTTCACCAAAAGGACAACTGTTGTCTCCTTTTACCATGCTGGTGCAGACTTTTGTTATTTCTTTTCATTTCCTCACCAGTTTTTCTTTACCTTTCTCCAGTGTAATTCCACCCACCCCTGACCACACCATTTCAAAGCATCTGCTGATTCGCCCATTACTCCCCCACCATTTCATCTTCTTTGCTTTTCCCAGTTACACAAATATTTTCATACTTAGGAGCAATCATTTTCTCTAAAGAGCAGGGAGAAGGTATCAGAGTTTGACAAAAGCCAGAGTTTCACATTTGATTGAGTGTCGGTAAGAAGAGACTTCCACTCAGAGGCCTTTCCCGGCTCCATTGCAGCAGCAGCTGAACTTGGTTTGACTTCCAAAAGTTCGCAAGATTTTCACAAAGTCTGATTGCTGCAGAAGTATTTTGGTGGAGGAATGTCTTAACAAACACCATCTGTGCCGTGTAGGTGGCAAGAGGCAGGAGAATGAATTGTTGCATTTATAATTTTCTCATTTTTCCACTCGGGGAGAAGATGATTGGGATGTCTGATGACTCAGATTTACATACTGTTGCTGTAAGACGCAGCGTGACGCCTCTCAGAATCCAAACTTAAATCACGGCAACTTTTCACACAGTCTGCTCCTCTGTCTTCGTTATTTCACACTGTTTTAGCCTTGCTACTTTTCATTCTTTGTTTCAATTACTCTAAGTTTCACTGCTTTATACTGATTAATAAAAACCTTCAAAAGTGGAATGTTTTGACTTCCCTGTTTGTGGATTTCTGTGGTTCACTCTTTAAATCTCTGAGTAAAGTTTATAAATGTTTATTTAAAACAGACACATTAATATTTCACTTAAAAACAATGGAAACCATCACGTTTACCTTGAGGGAACCTGTCTCAGACTCAGCTGTTTCACCACATCTACCTGTCCTTCAGATCACCAGTTCTTTACTTTTAGGGTGTCTCCTCTGGTCTGAATCAGGGACTCATGTTGTTCCAAAGTTGTATAATTGCCTAAAGTTGGTTCGTGTTCTCACGGCAGCATTTACAAGAGGACCAGATCAAATGCCTTGTGTGAGAAAGCTGCTTTTGATTGGTCAGAATTTCCATGTGGGAAAAATCCAGGAAGTAAAGCAAACGTTGAAGAAGAGAACACTTGCAAGATAAATGTGACACTTTCTAATGTCACAATGGAGGGACAACTACGCAGGTTGATTTTAGCGCTGCTCATCGTGGACTATAGGCCCGTTTCCACCGAAGAAGTTCCTGGTACTATTTGGGGGCAGGAACTACTACAGGAACGTCCTCTCGCTCGGCCCTCTCAACCGCCGTGTCTCCACTGAGAGAGCGGAGTAGGAGGAAGGTTCCTGTGAAGTTACCAGGCTCTGGATGTGATGTAATCGTTACGCGACCGGAGCAACGTAGCGGCGTAGGGACGCTGTTAGCGGTGTCTGTAATAACTCACTAAACTCACAAAGTGGCCCGTGAAATTTTTTTTTCCAGCGGATGTCTTAGTTACAACATGATTGAGCTAACTGGAGTAGTTTCATGTCGTATCCGACAACAGGAGGCTTTTAACAGATGACGTCCTGATGTTAGCTTTGCTGCTGCTGTTAGCTGTCCCTGTCAGCTGCAGCTACTGATGCTTTCTAGACATCGTGATTTCCCAAAACTTAATAAATACCACACACAGCAACACAAAACTGCTTTGCTAGCTCAATCGTGTTGTAACTAAGATATCCGCCGGAAAAAATATGTTTTCACGGACCGGTTATTGAGTTTGTTTACATGGCGGTGGAAGCTATGAACGAGCTAACCCTCGTCTGCTGAGTTTTAAAAATGACGGCTATTTTGTTGCTTTCTGTTAACGTCACATTCCGCCTTGAGTAAATCCAATCAGCACCAAGTAACCCCCAAGCCCCACCCAGGAGTCTTTCAGGGCCGTTCTGAGTACCTACCCCGAAGCAGGGACTTGTTTAGCCCCTGTAAAAGTTCCAGAACTCTGTCCTTCGGGGCTGGTTCCTGCGGTGGAGACACGCACCAACGGCCCCGGCCCCGTAAATCTACCCCGAAGTTCCTGCGGTGGAAACGGGCCTTATATTGCTGTCATTGTTCATTTTAGTCAAACCATACAGTTTGAAAACGAGGCGCGGCTCCAACTAGAAAGCAATGTTTTGATGCATTGGATGTGCTGAATGTGCATTTTAAGGCAGTACAGGAGGAGGTGCACATTAATAATCCTCCAGGACTGTAACATGCTCATGGTCAGGTCGCAACACCTTCTCACCACAAACCAACCGCACCAGAGTTTGTTTGGAACCAGACTGAGACCACCTCTTCAGGAAGGTCTCAGTGTGGTGGTTTGGTGCACACTTGAGTGTGATTGCTGTGTTCACACCTGCCCAAACGAACCGCACTATGGGGGGCAAACAAACTTGAATTTGACTGAACCAAACCAAACAGGGCAGGTGTGAAAGCACCCTTAAAGTCACACAATCTAGGCATTGTTTAAGCCAGTCTGAAACCTAAACTACCCTGTTGTACTGAAGTACTATTCCCAAAATTGCTGAGAAACTTGAGCCTGCATCTCGGGATCTTGTTCACAAGTGAGAGTAGGATGGAGCGGGAGATTGACAGGCGGATTGGGGTGGCGTCAGCAGTGATGCAGGTGCTGCACTGGTCCATTGTGGTGAAGAGGGAGCTTAACCAGAAAGCGAAGCTCTCAATTTACTGGTAAATCTTCGTTCCAACCCTCACCTATGGGCACGAGCTCTGGGTAGTGACCGAAAGAACGAGATCGCGAGTACAAGCAGCCAAAATGAGTTTCCTCTGCAGGGTGGCTGGGCTCAGCCTTAGAGATAGGGTGAGGGACTCGGAGTAGAGCTGCTGCTCCTCCACATCGAGAGGAGCCAGTTGAGGTGGTTCGGGCATCTGGTTAGGATGCCTTCCGGATGCCTCCCTTGGGAGGTGTTTCGGGCATGTCCAACCAGGAGGAGACCTTGGGGACACGCTGGAGGGATTACATCGCCCGGCTGGCCTGGGAACACCTCGGGGTTCCCTCGGAAGAGCTGACGGAAGTGGCTGGGGAGAGGACTGTCTGGGCTTCTTTGCTGTGGCTGCTGCACCTGCGACCCGGACCCGGATAAGCGGAGGACGACGAGTACGAGTACTAGTACTGCTGAATGCCTTTAATTTAGTTCCCCCTTCATCCCCCACTACAATCAAGACACTCAATCTCACAAACAGAGTAACAGAAAACTTGAGCACAAATGAAGAACAACCGAACAAGAACTTTTCCGTCATGCGTGGTCCAACAGCCTCCTTGAATCCAAATGTGTTCATCATACTGTCAGAACCGCCTATTGCTCTGGCCTTCTACAAAACAATGAAAAAATTCTTTTCCACACTGTCACTAAACTCACTTGTAAACCGCCCCCTACATGTAACACCTCCTTTACTATGTAGAATTCTTCACTACTAAAATTGCCTAAATCAGATAAACAATACTCTCCACTTTCTAAACTCCCACTGAAGAGGAGGCGATTACAACTGAACGATTTTTCCTTGCTAACTCACCCACTTTGGGATAATCTCCCTTGATACACTCTCTAAACTAGTACACTCCTCAAAGCCTGTTTACTCGATCTTGTTCCCTCTAAATTTATTAAGAACCTTTTTCCATTCTCAGCCCACTATAACATCTAATAATAAACAGCTCTCTTCTGTCTGCGTGTCCACTCCCACTATCATCCACAGACGGATGTTAACCTGCTGCTGTGTGACCACATTCAGATTTAAATCAGACTCATTCTGTCCCAGTGACTCTGCTGACGTGCCGAAGCAGTTTTGTGTCATTGTGTGTCTGAGCTGTAATAATCTCATGACCGATGACGCATAAACTTGTTTAATTTATGATCCAGTGAGCATTATTCTTATTCCCACATCTCATCCGTTTACAAACACCCATAAAATAATTGTGGAGAAAGAAGCCTGTTGAGCTCCCAATAAATTGTCACCATCATTTCCTCTTTTGACCTCCTCTTTACCAGGTTGCTGCGTCACTCTCAGTCATACTGTGAGTCTGTGTGGTGCAATTCAGGCACGGAGATAAACGTTTTCTGACAGCTTATTCCTTTTTGTCTTTGTTTTACATCTGGTATCGGATTGAAAGCAGGTCAAACCGATAAAAAACATGTTCACAGAAGGAAAATAGGTGAGAGGTATTTCTGAAAGGGAATTATATTTTAGTTGTAATAATTTAAAGATTTAAAGCAGTGCAATATCTTCCTCTAACCTGAGACATCCTGTCTCTGTCTCTGTCTCTGTCTGATGGATCCAATTTGTCCTAAACACAGTTTATGAGTCCTGACATTGCTTTGCCAAACTGTAATGTCTGTTATTTAACACCGTAAAATAAAGATGGAGACAATTTTCCAAACAAAACCTCCACTCAGGACAAACTTTCCTTCCTTCCTTTCTGTTAAAATGGATGGTATCAATTTGTGGAGACATTTTTTGACCTGTTGGTAACACTAAATGAAAAATCAGAGGATCACCAGCATCATGAGGGTTATCCTGTTGAGGCCATCTCATTTCCCTCCAGACCACACACTGACATTGCCGTCCCTTTTCAAAAGTCCCACAGCTACAGACTAATAAAAGCTCTTTATTCTCCAGCTGCTTATAAAAACCATTTAGACAGACTGCATTACTGCACTGAATATGTAAAGCTGTCGTCAGCTGTTCACAGAGAGGTCGGATACTTAAATGCGTCCTGTGGTGCTTTGTTATAAGCAAACAATGTTTACATGCATATTAATACATTATGTGCATCCTTTATGCCACACAGTTGTGCTGATGCATTTCTGTCCTCATAAAACATTTGTTGACAGTTTTGTAAAATATATTTTGAATCTGTTTTGTTAAATCCATTTTAACTATCAAGCAATCTTTGTCTTCTCTGCCTTTGTTTCCACATGCATGAGCCTGCTCTCACTCTGAAGCCATAAAATACTGCCACAGTGGTATGATACGTTTAGTTATGATTAGTTTGTCGTCTGCACCGCACCTGTTGCGGCAGTATTGCGACAGATTATGTGTGGTCATATGCCTACAAAGTTGCGTGGTGATGGGTGAAACCCTTGAGATGTTATACACCTTTATGTGATGAGCCACGCCCTCCGCAATATTCATTGCCTTATAGAAGCTCAGTTTTAGTAAGTTTTCCAACTTTTGCCAAGAGGGAACTTTAGATATTGGTCCCTAGATTATGTTCACCCAGTTTCATGCAGATCGTTCAAACTTCCTAGGAAGAGATCCATTTGAAGTGTTTTTCAAAAAATTCAAAATGGCAGAAAATCTATATAAGCAGAAGTTATGGGTTCTTGAGGCAAATATGATGTGAGAGGCATCTCTGTGCAAAGTTTCATGTATCGACGACATACGCGGCATGAGATATGCCCATTCAAAGTTTGACATTTCAATGGGTTGCTATAGCGCCCCCCTTTGGCCAATTGATGTAATATTGCTTCATTGGCATCCTCCCATGACCCTCTACCACTGTGCCACATTTCACATGGATTGACCAAGTCAGCGAGGAGAAAAACGTGGAACACACACACAGACGGAGTTTTCGTCTATATATAGTAAGATAAGACACGGACGGCACCTGTCATGGCAGTGCGAAACGCCACAGAATGGCATCAGTTTGAAACACTGCTAGTAACAATGTAATATAAGGAGCTGAAGAGTTCTCACAGAGCAGGCGGGAGAGGGGTAGATGGGTGCAACAACCCCCAAACTTTCAGCCAGAGCCCAGTGATTTTCCTAAACCTAACATGTGCTTTTGTTGACATCTTAGCGTTGGTTGCAACAACCCAGAACATGGGGATACCTAGCATAACATGTAGATGCGAAAGTCCACTGACAACACGACAATATGTGACGACTTCAGATGAGAACACGATGGTATGTACATGTGATGCATACAAAACAGTGAGTCCATTGTAAACTCACTGCCCCACAGCACCAAACGGCAGTAGCTCCTTCTTGATTTCTGATTGCAGCTTAAAGGAGCTGTATAAGACATTCAGAACATATCTATGATTCTGAGTCTGATTTGGGTTGCAGCTAACTAGGCCAACATGAACAGTCCTAATGGCAAAAGTGCCGGCAGAGCTAACAGTGTTAACCCGGGGAGGAACAGGTCGTGATTGCAGATGGCAGATCTACAGTTCTGTGGTCAGACGAACCAAGGACTGTGACAGATTTGTAGAGCTCCTTAATTAAGATGTAAAGAGGTTCAAACTAATGTACTGTTAAAAAATGTTATGTTGCAGTCACATTGGTTTTAAGTCTTCAAAGAAAATGCTCGGGGGATCAGGGGACACAAATATGGGTCACTTGGTTGAAAGTAACTGAGCACATTTCCTCAAGCACTACTGCACTTTTACTTAAATCATAGTTTGAATGCAGGACTTTTACTTGTAACAGAGTACTGTATCCACCTCTGAGCATCAGAAAGGCCGCTACACACAAGTTCAGAGACGATAAATGAAGGGAAAGGAGGAGAAATACCGTTTATTTGCAATAATTTATGTGGCAAAAATAAGTTTTTCAAGTATCTTGCAGCTTCTTTCTGACTATGAAAAATTGTATTTATGTTGCACCATATCTGAAGGAATAAATCAGCTCTGACACTCCGTCAGCAGCATTGTGAATGTTTACTGTTTTCCACCCAAACAACAAACCCCTGCCTCCCTCAGTGAGCCGCTCGGCTGCATAACGACAACATAAAATGTTTCTTTCTTCCATAACTTACCTCCCATCAGCACCAACAACAATCTGTCACAACTCACCCTGACTGGAAAAGCACAATGTGTCAAACGTGCGCTTACTAATTACACAGATTGATGCACAAACCTGTGCTGACAGATGTTTGATTATCCCTCAGATGCTTCTTTGAGCTCGTTCAAACTATAATGAAGATGAGGAGATGTGACCTCAGTGTCAACATCTGTTTGCCTCTTTGAATGCATCGGTAAGAAAATAGTACCAAGGTGAATTATATTTTTCTTGGAGATGTCTCGCTTGATGGAGCTTTCTGTTGTTTTGTGTGTTTTTGACATTTATTGACGCTTCAGTCAGACCACACAGTCAGTTATGTTTCCATCCAAAAGTGATTCGAATCATTGAGAAATGTGCATTAAAATAAATACGAATCCTGTGTGTTTCCGTTAAATGTACGGACTTTGGTGAAAACTACAAACTTGCAGGAGTTTTCCGCAGAACCGAAAACAAAACAAGTCTCGCATTCTTCTGCCTCTACCTTTTCTGGCGGTTGGCAATTTTTATTAGAATTTTGGCGTTTCCATCATAATTTTCCGATGCGATACTTCTAGATGTGCATCTAAACAGGTTGATGGAAACATGGCTATTGACATTTTTAAAAACACGCTTGTGAAGCGCATCTGGTTGCCGTCACCATCAAAGACAACAAGTTAAAGTGCCACTGAAGTTAAGGTTTTTGGCTCAGAATATGAGAAAAGGATAACGGCCTTTTTACCATCTTTACCAAGAGTGTCTCTCCGTTAGTTTGGTGCTACAGTATTTACACTGAATCATTCAGCATAACGTTTGCCAACCTTTGTTATCTCTGCCATTACAGATAAGTTAATGAAGCTAAGCTCCAGAAGTTAACGTTAGCTTAACTAGAGCCCTTTGGACAACAGCTAACAATGATGTACCATCACCAAAGTACAAAACTAGAACAAAACAGGCTAATGAACTCCCAGCAAACAAGGTGACATGATGAACAACGCAGCTAGGAGCTAACGTTAGGCTAACTTTAGCTAACGTTAGCTAGAGATGTTAAAGATAACTTTATATTTCTTTCCAGCAAAGTGACAATATGTTGCCTCAAACACAATGTTGACTTACCTTAGAACAGATGTAGACATCATTGTTAATCTTATTCACGTTGAGTTGATGTTGTGGTCTAACGTTACCACACAACTTTATCCAAAGGAGACACTTTTCTGGCTTGAGATGTGGTTTAAAGTGTAAAAACACACCTGGTCGCCAGCCTCTCAGGATACCTTGTGTCAGAGCTGCATGTACCCCATGCACACCGCTTGACCATTTTTAAACTGCAAATCTCAGGAAAAGCTCATAAAACCGAACAAACTGACTTTCTGTGATGCATTTAAATGGACGTCCAGGCAGAGGATGTGCCAGTGTGTGGGGATGGATATACGCACTGTGATTGGCTCATCGCGTTTGAGGGCGGGGCTTAGCCATAGGTCAATTAGAGGCCAAAAAAACATCAACAACTTGACAGATACACAGTTGTTACAGCCAGTATGTTAGCTAGCAGCTGCTGAATTATACATTCACCAGATTCAGAGCTACATTGTACATGTAGCTGATGGTAATGTCAATAACCTTGCATCAGTGACATTTGGCAGAAGGCACTATGAATAGCTACTGCC
Organism: Epinephelus awoara; assembly: GCA_035609425.1. Taxonomy (NCBI): domain Eukaryota; kingdom Metazoa; phylum Chordata; class Actinopteri; order Perciformes; family Serranidae; genus Epinephelus; species Epinephelus awoara. The sequence goes on from CM069299.1 coordinate 39,734,585, forward strand.
TGGAGGACCCATAATGCATTAGTGTTTTTATTGTGACAGGCCAGTGAGGGTGAAGGTCTCCGTATGTGAATCTCTGTTCATGACTCTGTGTGTCTGTATACGATGCTTGTGGTGTGTAGCGATAACAACGTCCACGGATCGACTGGTGCTTCAGGGCATGTGTGTATGATCTGTGACCCTGGCCTTCTGTTGCTCTTTATGTTGCCCCCGAGGCCGCCCGCTGTTAAGTGTTCCTATATGCTAACCTCCACATTCTTCTTATTATGTGCTTTTGAAAAGATTAAATGTACTGACAGGCTGGATTGCAGTAATGCTGCCATGTAGGTTCAGGAAAGATTCAACTCCTGCTGGTCCTTGATGTAAGCCACAAACATCAGCATGTTTGTAAAATGGTTTCTTTAATGTATCTTACTATATATAGACGAAAACTCTATCTGTGTGTGTCTGTTCCAGGTTTTTCTCCTCACTGACTTGGTCAATCCATGTGAAATGTGGCACAGTGGTAGAGGGTCATGGGAGGATGCCAATGAAGCAATATTACATCAATTGGCCAAAGGGGGGCGCTATAGCAACCAACTGAAATGTCAAACTTTGAATGGGCATATCTCATGCCCCGTATGTGGTAGAGACATTAAACTTTGCACAGAGATGCCTCTCCTCATGAGGAACACATTTGCCTCAAGAACCCATAACTTCCGCTTATATAGATTTTCCGCCATTTTGAATGTTTTGAAAAACACTTCAAATGGATCTCTTCCTAGGAAGTTTGAGCAATCTGCATGAAACTGGGTGAACATAATCTAGGGACCAATATCTAAAGTTCCCTCTTGGCAAAAGTTGGAAAACTTACTAAAACTGAGCTTCTATAAGGCAATGAATATTGCGGAGGGCGTGGCTCATCACATAAAGGTGTATAACATCTCAAGGGTTTCACCCATCACCACGCAACTTTGTAGGCATATGACCACACATAATCTGAGGGGACCCCTCCATTATTGACCCCATCAAACAAAATGGGGGCGCTAGAGAGCTAATTTCTTATCTAGGTTTAACCGCCATATGGATTTTTACTAAACTTGGTAGATATGTAGAACAGGACGCCTCAAGGTGACTGGAGAAATTTAACTCTAATTGGCAACTGGGTGGCGCTATAACAACAGAAAAATGCTTCAAAATGGCTAAAATGCGACCGATGGCTGTGGCTCCCCCTGTGGACCAATGTTGGTGTTGTTTTCTAATGTTTGGTATGACTAAGTCATGGTATGGTATGCTGTACATAATCACAGAAACTGTCAGTGTGTCATTCTGTCTGTCAGTCATTCTGTCTGTCCCACGTTTTTCTACTCACTGACGTGGTCAATCTGAGGCACTGAGGATTGGCATAGGTAGAAGGTGACGAAGCTACCAATGGATATGGACTAGTTTTCCTTTATTAATAGAAAATATTAATGTAAAAAAACATATGACATATTTTAGGGTGTGAGTCCACAAAGTGTTTTTCTAAAGCAGTAAAGCAGTGGCAGGGCCCGGGGGGGCGCTTCATCGATGGTAGACATTAACCTGGCAAAAGGCACCAGCGTCCTTCTGAAGTGCTCGGAGCGGCCGCACAAAAAAGGCAGAGCCCCCTGAATAAAGGTTTTTCTCGGGGCGGTCGTTTCCTCCTTGGGAACAGTTAAAAAAAAGATGCCGGTGCTTAGAAAAAGCACTTTGTGGACACAAGCTCTTTGTCTGTCATTGCCATCCCACTAGGCAGTAACTCAGTCCTCAGGTACCAGAGGGTTGCCAGCTCAAGTCCCCTCATGGACCATGTATGGAGCATGGACTGGTAGCTGGAGAGGCACAAGTTCACCTCCTGCGCACTGCCAAGGTGCCTCCCAGGTGCCATCACACCCCCAGCTGCTCAGGGCGCCAGTCCAAAGCAGCCTCCTCACTCTGACATCTCTCCATTTAATGCATGTATAGGTCCTGTTTGTGCATATGTGTGTGTATTTCGGGCCTGTGTGTGTATGGCAACAGGGGGAAAAAATATATTTCCCCATGGTGATCAATTATGCAGGTCTTTTTCTTCCAGCATGGCTGAAGTTCAGACAAACTATAGAGTACTGTATGATAACCATGACTGAATGAATGACCAAATAAATTATAGAATTGTGACATCTCTTCCTACTTGGACACGATGTGACTGAGCCAACTTAAGATTGTTTCCGTTTTTTTTCCACTAAAGATGTCATTATCTGCTCTGTGCACTAGCAAACAGGCTACACCCTACATTTGTACATTTCATGTGTCATATCAGTGTTTCTAAAGTGACGCTGTGTATGAGCTGACTTTGTCATCAGGAGGTGGAGGGAACCGTGAAGGGTATGACACCTATGTGAGATGCCTGCCAAGCTGCAGACCACTGTTCAAGACCAACAAACAACAAAAACTTTTCCAGGATCTTGAGTTTTTGAGTCACCAGTCGCTGTGTCTCCACAGGGGATAGCACCACAAAAAGAGGGTAATTTAAGCCAAATCATGATCTTTCTAACCATAATCAAGTGTTTTCTTTGCCTAAACTAAACCACACCTTAACTGCAGCCTTATCAAAACATAAAGAAACATAAACTTCCAATGCATCTGCTGCGTAATATTGTACAAATGTAACATATGTGGGGTTCTGGCAGTTGGATTGATGCGACTCGAGTCTGCCATCTCTGTTAAATGGGTGTTTAATGTGATATGTTAATACAGCTGAATGTCAGGGTTGAATATATGTTTTCCCCAGCGCCCTGCTGGAACAGGACTTATTGGCTGCTCTTAGAGGAGAGGACGTCTTCTCATAACTCCACAGTGTCTGGGTAAATAGCAGCACGGGGCCTTTTTCTCCCTCATATTACTCTCTACATCTTTCACTGTTTTTCTAGCTCCTATCACCTATTAAAAAAAACGCATTCCTCATCACCTAATTGTCTCTGATTCAGTGTCTCTGAGACATTCCCACAGTCGGACAGTAACAGAACCTGAGTAACTGAAAGCAGGAGCTTTCTGATGTTGTTATTTCTTCATTTTCTGCAGCCAGTATGGGGGTAAGATAAGTTGCTGGAGGCAGGTGGTATCTCCTGACTGAAGGGAAACACGTTTCTCCCCGGGAATAACCTTCACTCCCGCAGGAAGGAAAACATTTACTGAACTTCTGTGAAAAGAGGAATGTGTTTTTTTCTGTGTGAGGGAGATTGTTTCATGTATTTTTAGTTTAGTAGGATTTAAAAGGTCAACACAAACCAAGAGAGGTCAAAAGTTTCCCAAACCTACAGAACATTATGGAGCCCAGTTTTTGTACATGCGTTGTTTCTCCATGTTTTTCTGCAGCAGGTAAAAACCTTTTACCTCCAAATGTGAACTTCTCAGTCTGATTTCAGGCTTAGCGGTGATTCATTTTAGGATAATCCTATGAGATATATTTATTTATAATTCTCTGTGGGTTTGGCTCTACACACACACACACCTCCTTATACATTTAATCCAGTGTTAATATAAAATATTAATTAGAGCAGCTTTAAGGAGTTAGAAAAGTATTTTCTCAACTTTATAAAAAATCCTGGAGCTTATCTCAAAACTTAGAATAAATAATAGGCTTCAGTTTTAATTCATTTATACTTGAAGTGCACCATTTAAATTTAACCTCAATTTAATGAATGAAGAACTATCAAGAGAGAATTGTATTTAACTTCAGGGGATATGGAAGTGTTATCTTCCCCTTTCCGGCTTTCTTACAGTGCAGACGCTCTGCTGCTTGCGCTCCGCTTTGCTTACATTCTTTTGCTTTCATTCTTTTTTTTTTTCCTGCTAAAAGCTACAGAAAGTAGATCCTGGATACTTATAAAGCATTGGGACCTTAATTTGTGAGAGATACAGAGGACTACTGCCATATTTTCACAACTTTAGTACTGTGTGAGCAGGGCTGAGGCACAGTGCAAGCCTGAGTGGAGCCGACTTGTGAAGCAACCTGTAGCAACTTAGCTTGGTTTGCTAAGCTAATGGCTACATCCAGCCCTCCCGATGAAAACCAGCAACTTGTTAAGAAAAACAGGATCATTGCCAACCTCAAGGAAGACATCCGAAGGCTGTCAGCGGAACTCAAGTCCCAATCTGAGCTGCTGACAAACACCCTGGACGTGGCTCACGAGCAATCTCTACAGATCGCCTCATTGAAAGCTGCTCTTCAGGACACAGTAGCCTGGGATCCTACATCCTCTCCTCCGCAGCCCAGCAGTTCAACGCCCTGTCGTAAGCCACAATGGTCGGAGGTGGTGTTACGGAGCAAAAAAAGGACCTCAGTCGGCATCGGTCTCTCATCCCACCTCAGCCTTTCCAACAGATTTGAGCCTCTGTCATCGCAGGTCGAAGCGCCGGACTCCAGTGAGCTCAAGGATGATGCAGCCCGTCCCACGTCTCCCCAGTCCGGGAGTCATCCTCTGCCGGCAGCTCCCCTCCCGGCAGCTCCCCTCCCGGCTAACAGCTGGCAGCCTCCCCGCATGGACAGCTCTGTGTCCCCCCTCGCACACACCATGGAAACAGAGCGGCAACAGAGGAAACAGAGTCGCTTAACTCATAAAGGTGAGACTATGAAACTGAGCAATAACAAAGTAAACAGGTCACAAGCCAGTGCCAGGCCAAGAGCCAGAGAGCATTCTGCCAAAAACAAAGCTAAGAGGATAGACACTATTCTGATTGGGGATTTTATAACGAGGCAGGTGGAAATGGCCAGGACTGAAAATCTAACTGTGAATAACACATCAGTCAGAGAGGTGGCAGCTATGCTACCAGACATTATGTCTACACGGCCACATATTAAGAAGATTGTTATTCATGCTGGCTCATTTGACATCCTCATGAATAAATCTGGGTCTGAGACCCTAAAGAAAGACTTTTTGTTTTTATTGGAAACACTTAAAAAACTTCACTCAGGAGTGTCTTTCATCTCTGGACCTATCCCAACACTCGGCAGAGGTTGCGAGTCCTTCAGCAGACTCCTTGGCTTAAGCACCTGGCTGTCATCAGCCTGCCTCGAGCAACAGGTTGGATTTATTGACAATTTTAATATTTTTTGGAACATAAAAAGCCGCTTCATGTCAGACGGGATTCACCCAAACAACCTTGGCTCCAGACATCTTGGCTGCAACATACGTCACACCATCGAGTCATCTTATCAGAACATATATGCACTGATAAGCAGGAAGGTCAGCACACAGGGAGCAGACAGACAGACAGTTACTGCTCCAAAAACAACAACCGCCTCCCATGATGATAACGTCACGGTCTGTGGCTCTGTCCTCCACATTACAAGAAACCTGCAGAGATTGTCTCTGTCCCAGCAAGAATGTCAAGAAAAGAAGAGGTAGGACAGTCACCATGCCGCTTTCCCCCTTATGCCGGCAATTTCATTCAGCCGGCGGCATGGCGAAAATAAAAACAACTGCAGAAAATCAAGGACAGTAGACCCATCAAATCTGATATGTATCTCATGTCAAACACAGTCTGTCTCTAAACTTATGCCAGATAACGTTTCACAACTAGCACTTCTAAATATCAGGTCTCTGGCTGGCAAATCCTTCTTAATCAATGATTTTATTAACAAGCACAAACTTGATTTTATGTTTTTAACTGAAACTTGGCTAAGTCAGGAAAATAGTGCAGCAGTTTTAATTGAGACAGCCCCTCCAAATTTTAGTTTCTTTAGTGAAGCAAGAACACATAAGAGAGGAGGCGGAGTTGCCACTCTGTTCAAGGACAGCTTCCAGTGTAAGCAAATGTTTTATGGTCAATTTGACTCCTTTGAATATGTTGCCACTCAGTCAAAATCCCCCTGTCGAGCAATTTTAGTGACCATCTATAGACCCCCCAAATATGATACAAGGTTTTTTGATGAGTTTGCCAAATTGCTGTCTATTGTGTGCATGGACTTTGACTGTGTTGTTTTAGTGGGAGATTTTAACATTCATGTTGATAATCTTACAGATGGAAGTGCTAAGGAACTGTTAAATATTCTGGATAACTTTGGGCTTTCTCAGCATGTCACAGAACCGACACATAACAGAGGACACATATTAGATCTAATTATTTCCAAAGGTCTTAATATCTCTGAGGTTGTGGTGAACGATGTCGCTTTATCTGACCATTACTGTGTTTCATTCAAAATGACCACCCTTGCTAATCCTATGAAAAGTGAAGCAGAGGTGATCAGAAAGCGTTATATAAATGATAACACCTGTGCATTATTATTCACCCAGCGTTTTACACCATCACAAACCCTGCCCTCAGCTCTAGTTGATGACCTTGTAAGCAGTTTTAGTTCCAATGTTATGAATGTTATTGATTCTATCGCCCCAATTAAGACCAAAGTTATGTCAGGTAGGAAAAAGGCACCCTGGAGAAACGCCACACTGGTTAAAGAATACAAAAGAGTATGTAGACAAGCTGAACGCAGGTGGCGTAAAAACAAACTCCAGGTATATTATGACATTTATAAAGAGAGTCTTCACAACTATAACCAGGAACTGAAGAATGCAAGGCAATCATATTTTTCAGAGATTATCAATAGAAACAGTAATAATGCCCGCACACTTTTTTCTGTAGTGGACAGACTGACAAACCCCACAGCATCACTCCCTCCTGAACTACTGTCTAACAAGTCATGTAATGACTTTGCAGCCTTCTTCACAAACAAAATATTACAGATAAGACAGGCAGTGTGCAGCTCCAGCTCCGGAATGATAACACTTGTGCCTTCCTGTCCTCCGGTTAATCTAGGACATTTTAGCCTCCTAGATTACACAACTCTAACAGAAACGGTTTCAAAATTAAAGCCCACAACATGCTGCCTTGATATTCTGCCTTCAAACTTTTTTAAAACCATTTTTAACTGCATAGCTCCAGATGTACTGCAGATAATAAATACTTCTCTTATAGCAGGCCAGTTTCCCCAGGCCTTGAAAACTGCAGTAATAAAACCTCTCCTAAAAAAATCAAATCTGGATGCCACAACAATTAGTAACTACAGGCCAATATCAAATCTGCCATTTTTGGGGAAAATCATTGAAAGGGTTGTCTTTCAGCAAATCCATACATTTATGATGCAAAACAATCTTTTTAACACATTTCAGTCTGGATTTCGGCCACATCACAGCACTGAGACTGTACTTATCAAAGTCTTAAATGATATTCATCAGAATAATGATGCATGCAAATCCTCTGTCCTGGTATTACTAGATCTCAGTGCTGCATTTGATACAGTTGATCATAATATACTACTTAGTAGATTGGAAAAGTGGGTGGGACTCACCGGCACTGTACTACAATGGTTCAAATCTTACTTACAAGATAGGGACTTTTTTGTGTCAGTTGGTAACCATGAATCTGAGCGAACTACGATCACATGTGGGGTTCCTCAAGGGTCCATTCTCGGACCACTTCTATTCAACATCTATATGCTACCCCTAGCCCAGATTATGGAACATCACAACATCTCCTATCATATGTATGCCGACGACACACAACTCTATATCTCAGTGTCATCACATGACTATAGTCCCTTACTCTCACTGAGTAACTGTATTCATCAAATCAATGACTGGATGTGCCAGAATTTTCTCCAGCTAAATCCAGAAAAGACAGAGGTATTAATTTTTGGCCCTAGAAATGAAAGGGCAAAGATCAGCGCCCACCTTGGCTCTATGTCATTGACAGCTACAAATCAAGCCAGAAATCTTGGTGTTATTATTGACTCAGACCTGAACTTCAACAGCCATTTAAAGTTTATTACTAAATCTGCCTATTACCACCTGAAAAATATAGCTAGAATTAAGGGGTTTCTGTCTAAACAAGACATGGAAAAACTTATTCATGCATTCATTTTTAGTAGGTTGGATTATTGCAATGGCTTATTTACAGGCCTTAACAAAAAATCAATCAGACAGCTGCAGCTGATTCAGAACGCTGCCGCCAGAGTCCTTACAAACACCAGGAAACTGGACCATATTACACCGGTCATTAAATCGCTACACTGGCTTCCTGTGAGTCAAAGAATAGATTTTAAAATCTTACTGCTGGTCTACAAAGCCCTGAATGGTCTCGGACCAAAATACATGCTTGACCTACTGGTTCCCTACGAAGCATCCAGACCCCTTAGGTCATCTGGAACAGGTTTGTTGTGTGTTCCAAGAACAAGAACCAAGCAAGGTGAGGCAGCATTCAGTTATCATGCTCCTCACCTGTGGAACAAACTTCCCGTAGATCTGAGGTCTGCTCAAACTGTCAGCTCCTTTAAATCAGGGCTAAAAACACTGTTGTTTACTGAAGCATACTCTTAGATTAAATACTTACCTGCTGTATTCTACTGCCCGTACTTTTTAACTACACACTGTTGATTTATGCCTTTTATTATTCTACTTCTTTTCTTATCCTGACTGTTCAATGTATTGAGCCTGTTTTTATTTTATGTTATTGTATTTCCCTTTTTAATCAACTGTTTTTATTGTTTTAAATTGTGTCTTGTTGCTTTTAATGTCTCTGTAAAGCACTTTGAATTACCTTGTGTTGAATTGTGCTATACAAATAAACTTGCCTTGCCTTGCCTTGCCTTGCCTTGCTGTTTGACAAGAAAACAATACATTTGTTAAAAAACAAAAGACAGCAAATAATTACAGTTTCCTGTGGTGAAGAAATATGTAAACTAGTTACTTATTTAAACATGCACCGCTCAAAAAAAAAAACACCAAGTCAGTTAAACTTCAGCGATATCAATGTGTCCATGTAGGAAGCACAAGTGATTGTGAATCAGTTTCAGCTGCTTTGGTACAAATCAAAGTGACAACAGGTGCAGTGGAGAGGCAAAAACAAGACAACACCCAAAAAGGGAATGTTTTAACATGTGGTGTCCACAGACAGCTGATCTCTCCTCATCCTTCCTGACTGATTCTTCTCTAGTTTGGTCTTCTGCTAGTGTCCTTGGCACTACTGGTAGCATGAGGCGGCACCTGCAGCCCAATCAGGTTGCACAGGTAGTCCAGCTCCTCCAGGATGGCACATCCATATGTGCTCTCACAAGGTTTGCTGTGTCTCAAGAGCATGGAGGAGACACCAGGAGAGCTGCACAGGGCCGTAGAAGGGCATCAACCCAGCAGCAGGACCGGTATCTGCGCCTTTGTGTAAGGAGAGCCCTACACAATGACATCCAGCAGGTGTGCATGTTTCTGACCTCACTGTCAAAAACTCATGGCAGTTCATCCATCAGTTGTTGAGGTGGACGAATAGAGTCTGACATCGCCATCTCTACAACAACGCAGCTCGTGTGAGTAAAACATGATTAGTGATCTTGTGTTGTGGCTGTTATTGGAGATCTTTGTATCTGATGAGGAAGCTTTATTTGCTGGGCAGAGAGACAACAAGAGAACTAAAGAGACAGACAGCACAGCTCAGTATGACATCTAACTACTCACAGAGCAAGCTTCATTACACACACACGCACACGCACACACACTCGTACTTTCTGTCAGAGGACAGAAGGAGTTTGAGGGGTCTAAATGTCTCTGAGTGGGGGGGACACGGAGGTCAGGCGTCAATCACTCTGCTGTGATCTGTTAAATGTCTGTTAGATTCCCGTCTTTAAAATTAATATTGACTCAGGAACCTGTGAAGACTAGGTCACACACACACATACACACACACACAGTACTTTAACCCTGTCAGGTAAAAACCTCGTGCATCTTAAATGTCAGCCTGGGTGCTCGGACATCTCTGACATTAATATCCTCAAAGGATTTATGTGATTTGATGATCCTGAAAGGTTGCTGGGTTCAACCACTGCAGAAACTAAGAACTGGAAGACGTGTGGAGAGGAAAGAAGACCAGAGCTGTTGAAAAAAAGTGGAGCAAGGACAGACAGAATGACAGATACTGAATACATTGAAGAAGTACATGAGAAGGGAAAAGACACGTGACGGTATGAAAAACGAGAAGGAGATGGGAGACAGGAAGAGCAGCGAGCAGAAATATGAGAAAGGAAAGAGACAGTAAGAGTCCAGTGAGACAGAATTAGTCCGCCTCAGTCCTGCTTTTCTGTCCTGTCTTCACCCACTTCCTACTTCCTCAGGCCTCTGCTTTGCCATTCTCCATCAGATGACCTCAGACTCTCCCACCTGTCCCAGTTACATGACTCTTTCACTCACCTGCTCACCTGTTTCCACTTCCCCTCGTCGGCCCTGCCTCACATACAGCTCATTTCCTTGGTGCTTGGCTTTCGAGCTGTCTCAATCAGTATCTGTTCCTGCCTCTACCTGTCTGCCTGCGCGCTTATACATATTCACCTCTAAAAGAAATCACGCAGCTCTTCCTGTCTGCCTGGGTTTGATCCTTTTGGGTCCATTCTCTGCTGCCTCACACTCACCTGCCTGACAACACAGGTGTTAACGACGGAGTGAAATCTTAAAGGCTCTGCAGACTGAAGCTAGGAGAGCTGAGCTATGATGTCACCACACTGCATGTACAATTAAGAATGATGAAGGAGTTAATTGTTGCACCGAAAAAGGAGCAAAGTTAATTGAGTGTGAGGAAAACATCAAGCGAGCACAGCTTGTAGAAACACCTACACACTCCTGAGCAGAGGGCTAATCACGCAACATAAGTGAGATCACCTGAGTGGGTGGACCATGGGTGTGTGGAGGCTTTAAAGGAACATGCCACCAATTTTACACATGGCACTCAGTTAACTCCTCACATGGAGTATACTGAGTTTGAAACAGTTGTTTGATTTAAATCGCTCAGTCAAGTCTGAGATAATAACCCTCTACGATGTCATGGTGATGTGGATTTCCTGGAAAGACAGATACATGATAGCAGGGCTGGGTATCGGTAGTACCAGAAATAACCCAGTGCCTTGGTTGTCGTGTCACTGTTTACGTCACACGCTGAGCTACACGTTTTGTTACTTGCTCACGCCCCCCATTGCCCCAAAAAAGGCGCATTCTGTATAAACAAAAGTAGGTAGGCGGCATTTTGCTGCACTCCCTGATTTTGTTTTTATACTTCCAATGCTGAAAAAAGACTGATTGGGCTTTCCTGCAAATTTGCACAACTCCTATTTAAAAAGGGCGACAGTCTGTGGTGCGGTAAAGTTGAGCACACGAAATGAGTGGTGGTGGCATTATACACAACTGAGCGCTTCCATTCACATGATGGGTATTGAATAAAGCAGAGACAAGTATTGTCTCCACAATTTATTGCTTCTTATCTGTAAAATGAATATAAATAAAAGCTTTCCTACCTTATTTTGATGAATTAGATGCTGTTCTAGAAAAGATTAATTGACACATCCAGTCTCCTGGATTTGAGCTTGCTCTTTCTGTCAATGGTTCTCCATGTTGTGCTGCAAGATGAGACACTTAAATTTGCACCAAAAAAACTTTTATTAACAACTCTCAACACAGCCTTCATAAGTCTAAACATTTCTAAACAGCTCTAAATTAAACACAATTACTGCACTGCCACTTGTTTTGATTGACACGTGATTTATATTGGAAGTGTAAAGATAGTTTTCCACTCCGTACCACAAAATGTAAAGTTTCTGCGAGGTTCTTTGGATTAAACCGTCCACCAGAGTTATCTTAGCGCTCCTGCAGGCTCCAGACCCGAGCCTCATCACGTTCACCCTCTGCTATCCATTATCCCCAACCTCTGTCGGACTCTTTAGCACTCCTCAGCGTTCATTAATAATGCTGTCAACCTCAATTCCCCCACCAGGCAAAGCTCATGTAAGCCGAGTGCATCTCCCCAGAATAATAACTGAGCTTTCTAATTATAGCCTCAGCATGATTGTGCAGTTTAGTGCATTTTTAGTGGTGATGTGTATAATTTCTGTCCAGTACAAAGTGGAAAACGGAATTACTGGAAGTTATAGCTCATGTATTGAAGGTGTTCATTATTCGACATAACTTTTTCAGGCTGTGCAGATTAAGGAAACATTACCATGAGACACCTCTACTTTCCTTCCACAAACTTTGCTCCTTTACTTGTTTTGCCCTCGAGTTGTCTTCTCCCCGCTCCTCCTCTTCTTCTCTCTCCTGGCATGGGAAGAGAACATTTCAGCTGGTTGCAGCTGCTGTGATGGCTGTGTTGCAGCAGTTTCACACTGGCTGTTATAGTGATAACCAGCTCCCATTAATCATGGGATTGACACCAGCTCCAGAAACGCTGACATGTTGGCTCGTGTGATGAAGGCAATTAGGCTGAGAACAGTAGCTGGAGAGACAAGGTGTCCGTCCAGAGTCAAACTCAAGCCTCATCACTCAAAAGTCGGAGTGCAAAGCTCTGAAGGTGTCCAACAACATCCTGTCCACCCCTAACAGTTGAGTCAGTTCATGTAGATCAAGTTTGTGTTTCAGTAAATAAGTTTTTGAGCTTTTATTGTTACAGTCAGTTGCATTAAATTACATCACATTTATGTGGCAGAGTTTTTAATCAGTGTGAGACACAGACAGGCCATGAGTTTAACGTATCAACAGTATATGTCAGACATTTTTTGCTTCGGCAACTCCTGGTGGTAATTTCAGAAAGGAAACGTCCCTCAGTCCTCCTTTATTTTAAAGTAATGTCTTCTGTAAAGTCTTCTGACAGAGCAGCGTGCTCATGGGTCAGTGGTCTCCACACTTAAACAAAGCCATGGATGGTATTTAAATGTGAGTTACAGCCTTAGTTAACAGCAAAGAAATTATACTTGAAGGGTATTGAAGGGCAGAGGGCGAAGGCATTTTTGGACACTCCAGGCAACTCATTCATTCATACATTTTCCTTAACTGCTTATCCTGTTGGGGGTCACGGGGGTGGAGCCTATCCCAGCTGACACTGGGCGAGAGGTAGGGTTCACCCTGGACAGGTCACCAGACTATCACAGGGCTGACACATAGAGACAGACAACCATTCACACTCACATTCACACCTACGGACAATTTAGAGTCACCAGTTAACCTGCATGTCTTTGGACTGTGGGAGGAAGCTGGAGCACCTGGAGGAAACCCACGCTGACACAGGGAGAACATGCAACCTGAGTTTTAACCAGGAACCTTCTTGCTGTGAGGCGACAATGCTAACCACTGCCCCACTGTGCCGCCCACCCCAGGCACTGTGATAGTAAGTATGCATGTAATTAATGTAAAGGTACTGTGGTTAGGTGTAGGAAAAGATGTATCTCAAAATGACCCAAAGTTCACTCAAAGTTCACACAGCTACCCTGCTCTCTGCTTCCTGTTCAGTGCTGGTAGGAGCGCAGCTATTGGTTGTCGACAGTATTCATGTCATTGAGCATCACCGTGTTAGACTAAAAATTACCATGAAATTAACTTCAACATGAGAAAAAGACTGAGTTTTCTGACCACCTTACACCAAATGATTGAGATCACACTACAACTCTAGCAAAACATTTAGTATTTTTCTGTGACAGTGATTTCTCTTGAAAAGTCGGAAGGGTAATGTCGGCCCTATACCGAACTTACCAGAAGAAAAATTCCCATAAATCACCTTTGCCCAAGATTGTTTTTGTACAATTATATTACATTTTCAGCATCAGCATCATTTAATCAGTGCAACACCTCACACAACAGAAAAAGCTATTAACAGCCAGCATTACGTGCAGTCACCACAGAAACCAAAGAGGTCACACTTAAGTTTTCATGACAGCAAACATCTGTTTCACTCTAATGTCCTTTAGCAAAACTGAATGCTTGCCAAGTCCAGGAATGCTACTCTGCAGGCAGCACATTTTAATTCACAGTTGTTGGAATAAAGTTACAGCACTACACCTCATCTCTTAGTTTTTATGTTTGACTTTTTTTCAGGTAAATTAGCGCCGGTCCCCTCCCTCTGCAGAGCTCTGTACATCTTTCTATTCAATTCTGCAGTGTTGTCTTCCTTTGAGGCCGTGCTGCTGCAGTACAGGAGCTGTCCATTAAGTCTTTATGGAGTGAAACTTCTCTATTGTTACATCCGCACGGGTGTATTCAATTAATTTTTTTGTCAGCTCTGAGGGCGAGCCAGGTCAGACCTGGTAAAACTGGCTCATTACATCTTTTTCACTTAATGAAGCGAGACTGCTGCAGCCCAGAAACACAAACGACCACACATCGCATCACGTCAGCGTATTCCAGTAAGTGCCTTCACTCCATAACGTAAACTTGTAGTGCAGTTAAAGTCTGGCGCCGCATTTGATCTGTTTGAAGGATGCCAGCCACTGTGAAAGTGTGGAGGTGCTGCTGTGTACGCAGACATTTGTAAAGGGCAGAGTTTGTGCAGATGCAGCTGTTTTAAAAGTTCAAGCTTGAACTATGTGCTTTCTGAATTATTGCTACAGTTCGGCTTCATCCTTCAGTGTCGAGAGGGAACGTCACATGTCGCTGTCTTTACAGTTATTAAAGTGACAAAGAATGAGTGAATTTGAATTCTACATTGATTTCGGTCATGATCCAGGAGCCCTTCATTGCAGATTAAGGATCAGGGCTTTAAGACACACTGAACCTTGGTTTGTTTGTTTGCTTCGTGTTTCCAACTCTGTCCTCTGCGCTGGGACAAGAACTGTTTTTCTTTACGGAGGCCTGCTGATTTCATCACTGACTGGAGCTGCTGTACACAGTACAATCTGTCCTGTCTGTGATTTCTTTCTTTCCTGACCCCTTACTTTGTTTCAGTTAAAGTAAAGCAGTTCTGTGTGGTTGCATCCATGTGTATATTTGTGTATAAATACAGAATCTTTATCGTGGTCTGTAGGAGCTGAGTCTATTACTTGCAGCTGCTGAGATGTTTCACTCGACCTGACCTGGCTGACGCGCTTTCCACGGTTGATGCCACAGCTTCCTTGGTTGTGCTCAGACAATAAACTGCAGCTTCCAGTTGCAGAACGATTGTCGTATTTTTTCACACCTGCAAACACATTTTGAATAAATGTCCAACGCTTTATCTTTCATCCAAACTGAATACACAGCTTTCAGCATGTTGCGCCACAGCCACCAAAAATATTTTGCCTTTCCAGGGTGAAACACCTACCTTTATACACTGATGCTCAAAATACCACACCTTGAGGCATCCTGCTCTACATATCTACCATGTTTAGTTGGCAGGTAGGCCTAGATAAGAAATGAGCTCTCTAGCGCCCCCATTTTGTTTGATGGGGTCAATAATGGAGGGGTCCCCTCAGATTATGTGTGGTCATATGCCTACAAAGTTGCGTGGTGATGGGTGAAACCCTTGAGATGTTATACACCTTTATGTGATGAGCCACGCCCTCCGCGATATTCATTGCCTTATAGAAGCTCAGTTTTAGTAAGTTTTCCAACTTTTGCCAAGAGGGAACTTTAGATATTGGTCCCTAGATTATGTTCACCCAGTTTCATGCAGATCGCTCAAACTCGAAAAATCAAAATCGAATTTCTGGCGTTTCCATTCAAGTTCGCAATTGTTGAAAATGCAAATAAAAATAGGTGAGGCTGCTGGAGGGGTTGTGGGAGTTTGCCCATCCAGTCTACATGTGCTTTGTGGACTTGGATGCTTACGACTGTGTCCCTTGGGCAATCTTGTGGGGGGTACTGCGGGATCACAGGGTACCGGGTCGTTGAGACGAGCCATCCAGTCCCTGTATGGGATGGTAGGTCAACAAGACATTTTAGTCATTTTGCCCCCTCGTCCCCTCTGAAATCACCGCCTGGTTACACTGTCAAAAACACTCACATAAAAAATGTTTGACCACTCGTACAGAGACAGTGTTGCAGCTCCAAGGAAAGGCCTCCCATTTTAAGAATTAGCGCACATTATCTGTGTTCTCAGGGACAGCTCTGTCCTCATTTATGAGCCTGCACTATACTTTCCAAAAGCCAGAAATAAGAGAGATAACCTTGAATTTGAGAGATATAAAATGAGCAGCTGCCCCATTTATGATGAACACGCCTGTGACTTTGTGGAGCCGTGCATGCTGAGGTGAGTCCTCCCACTGGTGTTCATATTCTCACTGAAAGGTACGAACACATTCAGACCACATTTGGGTGGAAATCTCACACAAAAAAATCCACAGATGATGCATTAAAACATCACATAGAGGTTACAAGTTTTGGTCCTTATCCTGGTTTTGATGAACCAAAGTGGAGGATACATCGATGCCTGCTTGCTGCTCTCATCTGTCACCATTTGGACACCAAAATCCACAGGATAAGTGTTAAAATAAATCAGTGTATATGCAAACAGGAACAAATGTTAGTGTAGGTTAACGACACGACATGAGAATCAGGTCAGTTTGGGGCCAGATTCTTTACTCTCGACAAGCAATAAAGCCCTGATGTTTTTAATGGTTTGAAAGATTATCTCACCAGATTTTCTTGTGGTGTATGTTAAGATTTTTTTTTTACATCCGCAAGTCTGCTTGGAAGTTCATCCCGCTGCACTGATTTCAAATCGCAAGTGTCACAAACTGGCTCAGTAAATGTGAAGAGTATGAAGTTATTTTATTAACATGTTTAATATTTTACAATCTGATATCCTGTTGTGTGGCGAGGGACCCAGAGGATCGGCAGCAGTCTCCACAGCTCTCACAGGGTTTTAATGCGGTATCATATGGGATTCCACTCAGGCTTTACTCACCTCCAGCCAGGCCCCACAAAGTGCTGCGGGCTTTAAAGCCAATTTTTTGTTGTGACCAAAAAATGTAATTACATCCATCAAGTGATACCATTCGCCCCAAAAAGACTTTTTGCCACAGGCTGACATAGCTAAAGAGAAGTCTAGAAATCAGTGGATAAAATGATTTGCTGTTACGCCCCAGTCTGGGTGTGCTAGAGTGTGGCATAAAAAGTGAAATGGAGAGCATGTATGAGTGAATAACCGTGAGCAATTTATTGCTAATACAATGGAGATAAAGCTGATTACACAAAAATGCTGGTGATACTTGAAACATAGACACAATATGAAGCGAGGACGTCGAGGTGAACCACGGCTGAAACAACAAACGAAACAGGACTGTGGCTCCGACAATAGAAGCAGACTGAATATCAGTTAAGAGACGGATAACACTGTGTTTAGGGTGTTTGCTAGTTTCACTAATCATGTTATTATTTTTTCAGGCAGTGCGGCGTGTGTTGTGTAAAATATCAATCAAAGGCACATTTAAAAATGTAATTTTAAATAATTCATCAGTGATATATTTCCATCATTATTTGTATTTAGATTCATCTCCCTGTCCGTGATCGCTTAATTTTATCCTGTGAAGCACTTTGTTGTGTCTGTTTGAACATGAGCGCTCTGAATGAATTATTGATCGTCCTTCTGTTGTTTATTAATCATATTGATCAAGATTTTGCCACCAAGATGGTTTGCAGAAATGTGATAAATTAGTGGTAAGGATGTTACACGTCTCCACAGCTGTGTGTAATTACAGCTGCTCAGGCACTGTTGGAGAAGCTCGCCGATGCGACACAGGTCAGTGACACTGCACTGTCTTTGCAGCATTTCTCATGGCCAGGTCTACTGAGCAGTGGAGGACACTAGTATCGATATGCAAACGGGTGTTTAAAGGTGTTTCTCGATCCATTCATGGTGAACGCTGGGTGTGAAAATGAAGCTCGTACATGTGCACCCAGCAAGACAATGATTGAGATTCAGGATCCCAACACATTTTCATGAACAAAAGCTCAAAACTGACCCATGATAAAGTCTGCGGCACCTTCCAGCCTTATGGTACTTTTCTACAGGCATGCATGCAGGACAGTCTCGGATCCCAAACGCTGCCACACTATGTCACGCATACTTGTAACGTCTGAAAGTGAAAGGCTTCATCGTGTCCAGTGTGTTTCCATTCATATACCTACAACACACCCTGTTCTGCAGAGTAAAGCTGGCACACAGTCTCGTTCTTATGCATAACTCTACTCTCTGTGGTGCTGTTGTAGCTGACCGGTACACCGGGAACTGTTGGGTGTGTCTTCCAGCTGCAGTGTATTAATTTGGGCTCAACATAGTGACTTAATGGCAAACCATTCTGTTTATTGTGCTTTATATCACAGGCCCACACATATTTGTCCATATCTCATAATTATCAGACTTGGATCCTCTGCCTGACCTTCACTGTGTCCAAGGATGTTCATTTATTTTTAATGTCTGGGCTATTTAATTGTTCTTAGTTATTCTGAGCTCACTTGGTCAAATGTACTGTGATAGATAACTTATTACTCCACACAGAGAGTAATATTGTAAAGTAACTTATTCATTTCAAATGACTGTAACTAGTAATATGTAATGCATTACCTTTTGAGAGTAACTTGCCCAACTGTGACGGCCACTGACTCAATTTGAACCCACAATCACGACAAGAAATAATCAGTTCAATTCAAAATCCAAAAGGTTCAATCCTGCAAACAGGCAAGGGTCAGAACCAGATCAACCAGAAAGAGCAGACTTAACCAACAGGGGTGAGGCAGGGAATCAGAGTCCAGGTAATCATGCGTAGGGTCAGAGTTTCAGTCATGCATGTGACCACTGGACTGAATTTTAATTTAAAAATGTCACATATTACCTCCTCTGACCTCTATCGGTGGCCAAATTGAATTGGAACAAAACTGGTGGAACTTTTTATTGAATCTAAATCTTTCTAACATTCCTAATAGACAGTAAAATTACTGCCCATTCCACAACTGAAAAATGACACACTGATAGAATTGATTGTGGTTTGTCCATTAAAATGTTCTTCTCAATCATGTAATAAAACTAAATGAGAAGAGAAAATTCTCCACTTAACAAACCTTTCTTTGTACCTCCCTTTGGCTAAAGAGACCTTAACTTGACTTCCACACATTTGTCTTGGGAGCAGCAGCCAGAACACGCTGGGGAAAAAATCTCTAGTGGGTTCATCTGTTCCTCTGCCGTCAGAGCAGTTTTATCACATTTACAGAATACGGATGACACTCATTCCTTGTTGCATCTACCCCAAACACCATCTTCTCTGTGCTCCCAAGGGGGAAGTGAAAAAGGAAATGGGGATGCCAATGCAGCGATGTTTCTTTATGGAGGCAGCAGGAGAGATAAGAGGAATACAGAGAGGCTGATAAACAGGAGGGAGGGCACAAAGATACATCGTCACACTTAACATAAAACTGAGGAGGTTAATGCATCTAAAAGTTTCACTGATGCTATTACCTCAAGTGTACCAACACTTAGAGTTAGAGAAAGTGTTTCTGTATATTTTGTGCCAAACTTTGTTTCCCAGGATGTTTACAGCTGAGAGGCTTCTGAGTTTTGAAAAACAGAACAACAGTTTTCGAACATTTTTATTGTAACACATTTGTCTTGGTTTGTTTGTGATGGTTGCACATACATATGGATATGTTGCATGCATATGTATGAGTATATGAGTATTAATGTTTGTCATGTTAATGGCTGTTTGCATGTGGTATATCAGCCCTGTCTATGATCCTCTCCATCATCACAATCACTCAAGTCCTCTGTCTGACTCTTTCTGATGATGAGTCGGATGATGATGACAAGCAACTCTAGCGATTCATAAAAACATATTGGTGAAATGAACGAGTTTTGCGGCAGATAATGTGTTATTTAGAGCCTCATTGTCGGTGGCCCAATCATTCCCACTATATGGATGTACGCGGCTCTCGCGGATCTAAATATCTTCCCAATGACTCCAAATGACACCAAACTTATCTGGGTGAGTAAACAACCATATTTAAAGCCAGAAATAAGGTCCAGGTTGTAAAAAACGGAATTTTCCCTTTAACAACACACGGTAAATATGCTCTGTTCTTTCAACATTTCATTGTGTCAGTGAACAATACAAAAACCATCAGGAAACGTTTCTGCTAAAAGAGCTCAGTGGCTAAAGAAAAATATTTTCACCCTTTTTGTTTACTTTCCTCACTTTCAGTGATGTCATTCGCCATCGGGCTCCGCAGTCGCCAACGCTGATTCTACATGATGAATTGTAGGGAAAAAAGCCAACAAGGACCACCAGTGTGGGCCAACATTGACCGACTGTTGGCTTGGTGTGTCGGGCCTTAAGAGCGAAAGTCTGTGACTGAATAAATGCTGCTCTTCCTGTTTCAAATGAAGACTCCTCGTTTCAAATTAAAAGCCATTTGGTGTTTCATAGATGGCTGAGCCAAAGGTTTTGACCTTGTCCTGTTCTATTCCTAAACATCTTCATTTTTTTCTCCGTCATTGTTTCTTTATTTTGCTTCTGCACTGAGATAAAGTTATTGTAATCTGCTGTGCTGCAATCATTTTCAGAGAAACACGGTACAGCCACAGAATGTTATTTTGTTATTTTTCATGTTACCCACCAGTCCCTCTTCACAGTCACCTTAACATGAACTGACAGCTATTTTTGGGGGAAAAGACAGACACGATGACCTGCCGACGTCGCTTCCTTTGTTTCCAAAGATGTCACCTCCCCTCTGGGCTGACTTGCCTCTCGCAGCACCGTGGCCCTCGAGTACAAGAAAACACCAAGTCTGATCTTTGGGCGCGCAGCAGGAAGGAGCTGGATGACAAAATGATGAGGCACAAACAAGTCTGACCGTGAAAAAACCTCAACAAAGGAAGCAGAAATACATTAAGTGTGTGCAGTTGCTGTTTTCATGTCACGTGGCGAACAGGTGAATCCAGGACGAAACCATGATTCCTTCATTATTTCAGGAAACTGTGGGAACATTAGACAATAAGATTCCTCACAACACTGATCTTTTGATTGTGATCCTCTCGCCTCCTGTGGGCTTGAAACATGGTCATTAAAAGTTTGTAGTTTGCTTCATGGTGTCAGGGAGACTGTAATTGGAAACTATCTGTCATAATGGACTCCAATGGCGATACATTCTAAAAGCAGAATCAACCATGGAAACCAATTAGGTTTGGCCTGTGATTTGGTTCTTGTTCACACTGACTTTTTGCAAACGAACCAAGAGTAGTTTCATGAAGTTCCACCGACTAAAAACCTTAACTTCAGTGGCACTTTAACTTGTTGCGACTGCAACCAGATGCGCTTCACAAGCGTACACTGTGACCTGTAAATGTTGGCTTGTAATTTAAGCTTTTCATCGACCTTCTCAACAATAAAATGATGAATATATCCCTCCAATGCGTAGTTTAGGCCCTTTTGGTTACTTCTCAATGACATCTGATCGTTATGTCTGCAAAAATCATCAGTTGCCTCCTGTGAAATGCCGTGTACTGTGACACCTGCCATAGCGCCGCTCACTGAATGTTGATAGTTTGTCCGAGTGAGTGGAGGGGGCGGGGCTTAGCCATAGGTCAATTAAAGGCTGCGTATCAGTCGGATATTTCTTGCACAGCAAACAAATCTTGTTCACAGCTACAGTATATTACACCTGTCAAGAGGAAGTGAGTCATGCTTGCTTAAAAAATCTAGCAAAATGTTTAACAAGATCCCCCGCAGACACAATAATGTCCGCTCCCTTGACATGCAAACTATTTTACAAGGTTCCACCCAACAGAGCGACAGCAGTGACTTCACTGATTAGTCCTCCTCCCTGTTTCATTTACTACAAATACAAACTCCCGACTGTGAAAAACAATCCACATCAGCCTCCTCGTGGTAATCATAAGTAGGGCATGTGACATGTTTCTCTTCCTTTTTGACTCCCACTTGAGTTTGTTAATTGCAGAGGGGTGTTAAACTCAGACAGCAAACCCTGAAGAGATCAGCATCTGCAGTTGGCTCAGGGTTGATTTCAAAATAGAGATCTCAGATGGAGACGCTCCAGCACATAAATGCTTTAAAACAATTGTTATTCTACATTTTTCCACCAATTACACGTCTAATCAGTGCATTTAAAAAGAGCCCACAGACTGAACTTGAGATCTGGCGTCCTGTGGACAAAAGAGACAAATTTCAATCAACATTCACGACTCTTACTCTGCAATCTGAGATGGTTTTAAAGAAAGGGAGACGTTCTTCCTCCAGCCCACACTATTTTATTCAATTGCTCCAGTTTTCTCATTATACAGCACATTTCCTCTACCCGTACAGCTCTTCTCAGCCAAAAACAAGAGGGAGAGAAAGACCAGGGAAGATTGATTTTCAGCACAGATCAGATTCCACCTGCACAGGGAGGTTTTGGTCTGGACAGTCGGGGAGGCTCTGCGGTTTGGCCTGCAGGTTGTGTTTTTTTTTCAGCAGAATGAGCGGAGAAGGTTTCTTTAGGTAATTTCATACTTAGCAGTCCTAGGAGAGAGATGAAGCTGAGGAAACAGACTCATCAAATATGAGCAAAATATAGCACTTCCAACAAAGTGCTTTCCAGTTAGTAAAGAGTGAAATACAGAGTGAAGAGAGGCTGGAGCTTTAGTGTTCCCGTGCTGTTCTGAATAAGTGTGCAGACTATGCAGTAAGTGGATGTGAGGGCACTTGTTAGACTAGTAGAGCTAAGCACAGGCCATTTTGTTCAGTAGATGGGGAACAATGTTGTAGAGAATCTCTTCTGAAATCTTTTCATCTTTTCAATTTTAGCATTATTCTTTCCTCTGTTTTATTTCTGGGTCACAGATTATGTTTGGAGTTACAGTGACTTCACCTTTACCGAAAGGTTGGCTGGCCACATTTGGCTGTGAGGCGGGAACAGCGTTGGCATTTGTTCATTTATAAAGCTTTGATGCAGATGCTTCCACCCTGTATTTCATCCCTTTTAACGCTAGACTTTTGCACATCTTCTTGGTACGTAAACGTAAGCCAATCACAGGTACTTTCAGAGAGAGGGCTTTTCTATTGGTTGTTCTACAAATACAGATGTGGGTGAAAGCTGATTTAATGGCCAAGAATCCTGTAGAGAAAGTTGCTATCCCAGCATTGGCAACAACTGCCTAAACTGCAAAGCAACCCAAAAAAGAAGACTGACTTATAAAGAAGGGAGTCTAAAAGGGAGTTTGACAATAAACAAACTCAAATGTGTCAATATCTGTGACGTGTTTTAGAAAAAGAGAGTTCCTCCACCCCAACTCCCACCACTACAGACCACCTCACTGGGAGGAGAGCAGCTCCAGAGACAGACCCCAGTCAGCATCTGCAGCACCCCAGACAGGCCCAAAACCCTGCCAAATGAGAACTTTCTGTTGCTGCCGTTACACAGGTCAGACTTTGGGCTGCTGCTGGTCACTGGCCCTCTGTGACACCTGACGCTTTTTGGTTTGGGCTAGCCGAGTTTGAGCTGCTACAGGCACCATCCAAAGGTCTTTTTTCAGAGCTGCTGCCTGTTTCCCTCCCAGAGAAGCTGTCCACAGCGGCGGGGAGCGAACTCTACAATAAGATATGATAAAATAAATGAATGTATGGGGAATGCGGAGTCACTGTATGAAGCGCGTGCATATGCCTGGCGTCGTCTGATGGGAGGGGCTTAGGACAGAGAGGTGAGAGCTGCAAGATGAAATTCTGCCACTTATTCCAGATTTCTGTCGACCCCATCTTTAAGTTTAGGGAAAGATTGTGGTTTCTTAATTAACACTTTGTGTCTGAAGTCACTGCTGGAGACCAGAACACGATCTTTTCCAAATATTATCCAGAGCTTAACGGATAATTTGTTGTTGTTTTACATTTTAGTCTCATTTTATCAACCTTTAAAAGTAGCATGATGCTTTAACTGTTTGGTTTTAGTCTTCTGTATATTTGATTTCAGCATAACAGCCAATTTCTGGCTCATGAAACATTTTTATTCCCAACCTTTCCTGCATGGAACAATACCAAGGTAAGGGGCCACTGGTTGTGAAAGGTTTGCACCTTGAATAGAAGCTTTTAGGTTTCATGGCAACAGCAGCACATAAAAGAAAATAACAGGACTGGAGCCTGTGTCCCCTGGGTGACAAATTTTGTATTTTCAGTTTTGTGGAGGTGTTTGACAATTTAACACAGCTGGAAAAAAAAATTATTGTTGTGCAAATGAGATGGGATGCCCAGCTGGCTTCAACAGTGGAGTGTCTGGGCACACTGTAATGAGCTAAATAATGAAAAGTAAAATCACGAGCCGACCGAGGCCAAGTGTTGTTTCCCTGAACTACTGCTGTCAAAGCTGAAAAGCGTAGTTTTTCTTCATGCTGGTCCCTGGTGTGAAGTATCCAGGTGTTTGGCTCTGCAGCAAGATGTATGGTTTAATCAGGGCTTGATTATGCAGGGTCGATGTTTAGCGCACAGATCCACCAGGATCGGCCGTCCACAGGGAAGACAGATGCGGGGCGGTTACAGTTAATTAACCAACAGTAATTGGCAATCCCACCTAAAGACATTGCCATTGTAGAGCTGCCACTCTTAACTGCACGCCTCAACTGCTGCTAAACTTTGGCTCCAACCTCACGAGGAGCTGCTCCCAAATAAAGTCCTGACTGTCTTCTCTGTCACCTGAAGATATAAGAAGAGTTATTACCACCCAGGTGTATGAAGGCAAAGTGCAGCAGGAAGCATGGAGAAAAAAAGACAGTTTTTTGAAAATAATTATATTAGTCTCATACTTACTTATCTCTGCTTTTAATCTGCATTTATTTGTATAAATCAAAGATGGATGTGGGTCATCTGTGACCTTTTCACATTTTATCTTATCTCTGAACACCCAGGAGGTTCTTCAGAGGATTTTAACCAGTTTATTTAAAGATAAAAAAAACTATGAGCAAATACACCTGAAATGTTGGCAATAAAAACAAAGGATGGTGGTGATGGTGCTTGCTGACAGATAGATGACCCCTGACCCCTCATCAACCTGAAGAAGATGCTTGTTTAAAGCTGGAGGCAAGAACTTTTGTCTAACTCCTGTGGCGGTGAGTAATTACACAAATGCTGTCAACGCATGTTTATGGCGTACGTTTGCAGGTGAGCTCGCCGCATCTCCTCCTCCCCCAGGAGCGCTATCTTAATTTTTTTTTTTTTTTTTCAACTTTAGGACACTTTAACTTTAAGGTTAATGGAGGTGTTACTTTAGTCCTGTTTTCTTTTGTTCTGGAGCATCCACTTCAGACACTTTCACATTTCTAGCTCATTGTCATTCCCAGGTCATCAAATACAGACACTTCATGCCCCCAGATGTCTGAGCTTCTTACAATATCTCTAAGGCTGAGCCCAGCCACCCTACAGAGGAAACCTCATGACCAAAGCTGAGGGTTGGGACGTACATGGACCGCTAATTTGAACAAAGGTCTGCATCAATGCTGACACCGCGCCAAACCACCTATTCCTCTCACGCTGCATTTAAAGAGATAAGAAGACTTTATTATCCCGGACCGGGGAAATTCACACATTGCAGCAGCTCAAGAGTCAGAAGCAAGGGACAAAAGGCAAAAGAGACTGACTGCTGACTCATAAACTCATGAACACTGCTGAGATACTGGGACCCCTTCACTTTGGGCAGGAACTCTCTTCTGACCCCAAGCGAAGGAATTCATATTTACATCAAGTTATTTAATGTTGTTTAACAAACGTACTTATTTTAACCCCAAATATGATCTTTTTTTTTAAACCTAACCAAGTAGTTTTGAGACTTAAATCGCAGTTGTTTCACAAAATTTCAGCTGTGCGTTCCATATTTGTACCAAACAGTGCCCTGTGCATCGCTATCAGATGCCATGGGGTGTGACAAAGCGTCAGCGATTTGATGACCTGGAAATGAGAACAGGTTGGCCATGTACAAGCTGTTGCTCTATCGCTATGGTGTTTCTTGCTTCCTGTGTCCATAGCTGTGGCTGGTTAACAGAAAATCCATCACCTCCGGCAGGGGAGAGTCACCACAGACACCAGACGCCACAACTCGCGTGAACTTATTTGGCCAGAGCTTCAATGTAACAAATGTTACTTCATATGTAAAACTCCTGCACTCCAGCTGTAACCTCTTAAGTAATGAGTTAAAAGCACACACACACAAGTGTTTATAATCTTTGTAAGTTAGCATTAGCAAACATTGTAGTTGAATGTTGAATTTCAAACCCACTTTTAGTCTCACTATAGCCTGTGAGTAAATTACAAGCGGCTAGAAAACATGTTGGCCAAAGTAAGTTGTCTAGCAAGGACTTCAGGCAAGAATTGGTAAGTCATTAGTGTTACATTTAAAGCAAAGAGAAAAATCAATGGTGAAGTGAGGGAAGAACAGACAGAGTGAATTTATGTGAGAAACAATCTTTGAATGACGCACCAAAACATTCAGACATGTCAGACGATTTACTTCTTTATCTTCACGATACTGAAGTGGCAATCATCTTTCATACAGGTCTGCTCCAGCGCCTAACCTATGTGCCTTACGCAGTGTTACCTGTCAATCTGTATTCACACGGCAGAAAACAACAGACAGGCTGCAGTATCAACTCTGACAGATGATTATTTCTTATGAACGGTGCTTTCACCTACAGCGAGTCACCTCCAAACGCTGCAGCTCAGAGATGACACGCATCATTGCAGCTATTTGGAGACGAGCCACGCAGCCTGAAGGCTCGCTGTGACAGAATGTGAACGTGCTCTGCTGTATCTCTATGTGCACAGTCTGCCACTGTGTATTACCTTATACTGCCTGTTATTGTAACGTCTACGATGCCCTTGCAGTGAATGTAAGCACCTATTAAACATGTACAGAGTGTGGGTGAGGGCTCAGTTCATAGTGTTGGTTGTCAGAATATTTCAGCTCCACTGTCAGCGAGGGAAAATCAGACTGAATTACCATTTTGTTTCACTTCATCCATTCAGCCTGACTTTGTGTTCATGTTCACAGGTTATTTTCTAACTTATCTTCCAAATTCTAAAAAGTAAAAGTGTGTAAAATAAAAACATTTTATCCTGATATTTAATCAATAACTCCTTCAGTGTTTGAGGGTTTAATAAAAGAACTAATTTAAACTGTGGCTAACTAAAAACACTGACTCACTGAGACCCATAATTAACACTGTCAGAGACGATACGCTGACTAACTGCAGATGAATGACTTACAGCACTTGTGGAAGACTGCAGAGACGTCAGCACGGACACTGAATCCCATTTCCAATCACACAGCATCTCTGACGGGTCAAAGATGAAAAACAGTTGTGCTGCTTAAAGCAATATTCCCTCAGAGTCCATCATTCACTGTGATTAAAGGATAATTAGGGTCAACCCTGGACCTGATATTTTCCATAATACCAATTGATTCTGACCACAGCCGTGTTCATTTTTTCATTATGAGACTAATTACACCCCATTAGCTTGTCTTCAGAGACCTGTGGACACAGGTATCAATCACAGATCACATCTGTTACAGCATATTGACAATCTGCTTTCAGAAAACATCTTTTATACTCATCTTTTAAGAGGATAAATTACATGCAGTGCCTCTGACCAATGAAACTACACTAATGTAAAGACATCCATCAACTTCCTGTCTTTGACTTACAGGCACTTAAAGGGATAGTGCACCCAAAAATGAAAATTCAGCCATTATCTACTCACCCATATGCCGATGGAGGCTCAGGTGAAGTTTTAGAGAGAGGAGGTAGCAACACAACTCCACCTAATGGAGGCTGACGGCGCCCCAGATTCAAACGTCCAAAAACACATAATTGAAACCAAAATATCTCCATGCTGCTCGTCCGTAGTGACCCAAGTGTCCTGAAGCCCCGACATAAAAAGGATAAATGTCATTTGAACTCAACCAGTGAAAGCGTGTGAACGCACATGAACGCGGTGCCCATGTCTCACAGTCTCACGCAAGTGCGAACACGTGAGCGCGATGCACAGAGAGGCAGTCAGAGCTACAGGCTACAGTGAGGCTAAAAACAGAGTTCAAATGGACGAGCAGTATGGAGATATTTTGTGGTTTCAATTATGTGTTTTTGGACGTTTGAATCTGGGGCGCTGTCAGCCTGCATTAGGTGGAGTTGTGTTGCTACCTCCTCTCCCCTTGGATCTCCGCAAGTGTTGTGAGGACTCTAAATCTTCACCTGAGCCTCCCTCGGCATATGGGTGAGTAGATAATGGCTGCATTTGCATTTTTTGGTGCACTATAACTTTAAATGACACACTAAAGCACCTTCCTGACTGGAGTGATGTCTTTTAAAGGCAGTAGGTGATTTTCAGCATTACAACCACTGGTCAGTGATTTTAATCCCATCAGGAGCAAAAATGTGGGTAATTTGTCTCCTCCTCCTCAGTCCTAATCATAGTCATGGCTGGTCCTCTTGTAATTAAAATCTTGGTCCAGAATGATGTCCTTGTATTATGAAGTGGATTGATTTTTTATCATCATTATTATTGCTCTATTTTATTACTATTACTAATTACTACCGATATTCGCAGACTTCGGAGTGAAACCAGGTTGTCATGTCCAATGTGAAACCATAAGTCAGCACTGCCTTATTTTAACTCACATACGTAAATTAACTTACTTAATGTACTCACTGAAAGTCGGACATTTCCATTATCAGTCAGAGAGCCATCAGCCAACAGAGGTTGTTGAGCAGTGTGCAGTACACTTCCAGCGCCATTTTGTTTCCCTAACATTGCTGTTTTTAGTTGGTGGAGAGGTTTTGCCCATTAAGGCTCAGAAATAACATTATCTTCTGCTACAGCTCACAGCCTACAACAACAAACATACAGTTTCTGGCTTTTCTTTGATATACAGTGTCAGCAAAAAATGTTACTGCACATTTCTGATCTGTCTTTAGTGCAGTTAGCTCGTTTACTATATTACATACAGTAAGTGTTACCCTCACACTGAACGTCCTGCTGAACCCTCTTCAAACTCTCAAACAACGTGGAAAAAAAGGAACAAAAGTTGAATATTTAACAGCTAAATCTGATTCGGCTAACATAACATCCTTAAACCTTACCCCCACTGAAGAGGGGACACTTTTTTATTGCTCATACCCTTTTAATTTAGACTGATTCAACTGTTATATCAAAACCTTTTCTCGTACAGTGGCCATTTTATGGTACAAATGATAATATCAGGCGGTGCCAATCTTCCTCAGCAGTCTCACGTTGTCTCTGCTTCTCTTTTCATTTCTTCATGATGTTTTTAGATGACAAGTGGGAAAATAAGTTTCACGCTGCTTCCGTGTTTCACAAAAGAACCCTGTTGCACCTCATTACACCTCCCTCTCCCTGCTGAGGTTTGTCCCACTCATAACAGGAGGTGAGGGGTGGACGGCATGGGGAGCAGTCGGAAATTTGAATATGTGACAGACACACCTAGCTGGAAACATGTCTGTCTTCCTAAAATAGAAAACTTCACATAGCTGTAGTCTCCTGTGACGTAAATGTTTTCACAGGCAAAAATGATTATCAGAGAGAATGCAGTCTGAGGGAGGAAGAGGAGGAAGAGGATGGACTGAAAACTTTGTCAAGCATCTTCTCTTACATAAGGCCGATCATTGAGGGGTTTGTTTGTTTGTGTATTGAGTAATGGTGGTGGGACCAAGTTATTAACACAAGTCCTAACATAGGCTTTACTGTCAGTGATGATGCAGAGGATGAAGAACAGCAAAACATGTAAGCAGAGGTAAGAACACAGGCAGCTAGTAAGGTAGAGTCTCTGTTGATCTCAGGCTCTGTTCAAGTCGACCACCTTTTTTGGATCAGCCCTAATTATCCTCAGATTTATCCAGATCAGGTCCAATGTGTTTCTCCTGTGTTTCGCCTCTCCTTTTTTCAAATAATTTAGGCCCAATCCCAATACCCCCCCTTGCCCACTACCCTTTAGCGCTTGCCCACTACCCCTTGGCCCTCGAAATGAAGCAACGTGGGGTAGGGGTTGAAATATTTCCCTGGGAATTGGGACACCACTCACTACATCACCGCGTCGGTTACGTTCACGTAATTATTTTAAACAGGAAGCTGCGAGCCATCTACATTTCCAACCGGCATCTACAATGGAGTCTCCAGTTGAGTTCGTCCTACCTATCATGTTTGCTGCGTTCATTTTGCTTTGTTTGATGAATGACAGACGACAGGGGACTTCTGCTAGCTAGCTAACCAGCTAACATTATGAGGCAGCATAGTTATGCTAGCTAGCATGTTATCGCAATGTGAAAAATCCGACAATTTTGCAGTACAGGACAGATGACAGACGCTAGATAGTGCGAGCTAGCTAGCTAGCTAACAAGCAACCTGACGACAGTAACGTTAGCGTTAGCTATGTATGAACTTTTTTACCCGTGTCTTGCTCGGTGGTAGCCATGGCGACATCTGCCCCTCGCTGGCAAGTCAGCATCTGAAGTCCCTCGCTCCGAAGGGCTAGTTTCATACCCACTACCCCTCGTTATGCCCCCTACCCCTACACGCAAAAAGGAATTGGGACACCACTACCCCTCGCGGGAACGCGCAAATGTAGGGGTAGGGCTATGAGGGGGTTTTGGGACGGGCCCTTAATGTAGTCTCAGCTCCGGTGGATTTTCCATTTGGATCAGGTCCAACATTTTGGACCCATGCAGACCCATCAGCTTTGAACATTTTGAACACAAGCTGTCATTTGTAAAGGTTTTAAAGTCATCTAGTTGTTAAATGAAGGCATGAATAGAGCGCTGTGGGAATGAGTCCTAAAATCAACCCGGTCTCAATGCAAAGTCGTCAAATACCAATGTCAGGGCAGTGACTTAAAACTGATCCCGAGTTGGCCCTTTTCCTAATCGACAGGTATGTAATTTTTATTTTTATTTAGAGAATATATTGCAACTTGTTAGACGTTGTTTCACTTCAATATATGACGACATGGAAGTTATAAGCAAGCTAAATGTAACGTTAGCTGATGTGAACTGATTTTGTCTCGTAACGTTACAACAAATGCAGCAGGCGGATGCAGTTGGTTGAAGTGTGTAACTGAAGTGTAACGTTAGTAACGTTAATCCTCTCGCTCTCCAAAACAAATGCATGCTGTAATTGCCGGCTGCAGTTGGAATTTTACGACACCAGGCTGTGGGTGTCATACCGCTTCGACCAAAGGGGGCGCTATAATCAACGAAAACATAAAGTTCCGCACAGCTGCTTTAAAGATTAAAATGGTATCTTCCCTTATCAGTAAAAATTGGGCAGCAGACGTTTTCTATGACGATGGATTTGTTGTTGCAAAATTTGAATATAATCATAAATTATAGGAGAACAAGTTGTGCGTGAACACATATGTTGTATTTAACTCATCTGCCTGTGTCCTGTGATTCACCTCCATCCTCACAGTAACGCTGGTGGAGCGTGATGTCTTTCAGACGAGACAGACAGAATTAAAGTGGGACAGACTGTTCTTCACAGACTGTGACAGCTAAACGAGACTGACGATAACAGAAATTAAAAGATGACATTTACTCTTCAACAGAGAGGAAAAAACACCAAGAAAGACAGAAAAGAAAAGACGTCATGTCTGTGAGACTCAAACAAATTTGCAGGAGTTTAGCTCTGCCACTTTCAGTTTTCTCTTTGTCTCTCTTCCCCCTCTCTGTATCTATCATCCCCTTTTCTTTTCTGTTCCTTCCTCTAATCTCTAAAAGCCATCCATCCTCCTTTTACTCTCTCCTTTTTATCTCTTCCTCTGCACATGCCTCATTGTTCTTCTCCTCGTCTTCATTTGTGTTTCCTCTCAGTGTCTCATTTGTCTTCTAATTAATTAATAATTGATACCTTTTATGTTTTCCAGCTCCCCGCTGCCCCACAACAAGGCCCTTATTCGTCCAAATCTTTAGAAACAGACGGTACATCTTTTAATGCCTCTCCTTTCTGTTGAATCCCCTGCAAGAAATTGACAGAGTGGTTTATGGGTATTTATCATGCCCCGTGGGACGGCTGGGTAATCACATGCAACCACAGCGCAATCTATCACCTAAATACACAACTGTGTCTAAGTAGCACAGCGTTATCTCCTCATCGCTGTGTTTCTCTTCTACCTGCCTTCTCTTTGCTGTTGGGTTGCTGTATGTGTTAATAATGTCCTCGTTGTTACTACGGAGAGATAACAGCCATTAATACTGCCTGAGAGAAGAGAGGAGGTGTAACATTTACTGTCTTTGCAATAGCCGAGATGCAGAGGGACAAAGTCACTGTTTTACAGTGAGATGCTCTGATGTTCAGAGTCAAGAACAAGTCCTGAATGGTGTGTTTCCAACCCATAATAAGTCACTATAGGATTCAGAAGGTTAGCCGAACTTTATCACAGGCTACACGTTACTGGAAGATATCTAACATTATCAATTAAAAGAAATAAATCAATTAAATGTAATCCAAAGGCTGGATAATCAAATAAAAATTAAAAAAGAAAGAATACTCTGAGTGCTCAGCTGTTGGTGACTAGTCTCACATTTCTGAGAGGCTCTGGGGAATTTAATGTTGTCAGAGTTTTCAAAGTCCTGTCTACATCCTTGAACCAGATCAAAGCAGCAGATACAGTACATGTTAAAGTATTTTATTTTGAAAGTTGAAAGTTTTTATATCATTTTGTAGTTTCCCAGTAGAACGCCCATGTATTCAAATTTTTAAAACTACAGATGGAACATGCTCGGGCTGGGGTCCATGTCATTGGTTTGACATCCCATTAGTCTGACGGTCCGCGGTGCTGAACGGCTCCTGGCGGGTGTATTTCTGCCTTGATGGTGCACCGCGACCAGCTCTGGGTCAGCTGGGAAAGGCTTGAGGCGAAGCAGGCTCACGGCTTATGTGTTTGCCACTTTCTTTTTCATTTTAACCCACACCATGATCTTTTCCTGACCCTAACCAAGTGGTTTTTGTGCATAAACCTAACCAGACCTTAACCACAGGGCATCATGATGATTTCGGAACAACGGGACTTCAGAACAATGGGTTTAATATGGTCGGAACAATGAGATGTCGGACCAATGGGCACTTCCCCTCGGGCTGCCCCCTAATAGTCGACACTGAAAGGACTCAGAGGACGAGAACAAATCGAACCTCTTGGCCTGAGTCCCAAGTGCTCTGTGTGAAAAACGTCAGGTAGCTCTCATCACCTGGTTGACAGGCACCTTCCATATGGTGAAGCAGGATGTAGCTATGTCGTGCTGAGGTGATGCCTCTCAGCAGCAGGGAGAAGGACACTGGGGAGGTTTGTGAGGAACACCTGATCTGAGACCGAGGTGAAGACTAGAACAAAGATCTGAAACCAAACTGTCTTTGTTCGGTTCTGCTGAAGCTGAATGAAAATCTGTGGCGACCAACACCGAGATCAGAGTTCACCAACATGACAGAAGATCTACGAGGAGCAAAGGCAGAACTCAGGTTTGAAAAGCAGATGGAGCCACATCTGTATTGCTGCCAGTAATACCTGTAAGATACAAAATGAAATACGTGCCACGTGTATTGTTTTAAATCTACAACAAAACACAACAAGTTCTGCAAACAAAATACAACAGAAAAGTGAAAAAGTAAAGAAGACTGAATACTCTACGAAGCCAGTGGTCGGTGTACATTTTGGCCCGTCGCTATGACTACAGACACTGGACTTTAAATTAGATCTGCATGGGGTGTTTAAATAGCATAAAGCTTTATAGACAGAGAGTGAGAAGGGGAGTGAGGAAGCCGGAAGATTAGAGGGTTTATCGTGTCTTGTGGGAGTCGAGATGAGTCATCCTTTATTGAGAAGAGGAGAAAAAGCTGCAGGTTAATGAGGAAGAGGGCGAGACGCAAGAAGCAAATATCACAAAGACGAAAAGCCGCTGTCTCTTCATGTCCTCGGTCAGAGGCTGCAACCTGATCAGTCAAACAGTTACGGTTCAGCACTCGAGGAGACGGGCTTTGTTGACTGAGAAGAAACCTGTGATCTGCTTTTTGATTCTGAACTGAAGTCGTTATTTTGTCAAATATATTCACCGCTCTTGTTCTGTGTAACTGTGGTTGTGAATGTAAATGTAGTGCTTGTGGTATAGAAACAACAGGAGTGGCAGATAATCGTAACAGTTTGAAGTCATTGGTTTTGCAAGGAATACCCAGAGAGGTCAAAAAGTGCAGAGCATACGGACTCTCCGTCATCCACTTTGTCAGTTCAGAATTAAGTGGTCTTTACTGGCAAGACAACAATTTACAGAGCTGCACTGAGCACACACCAGCCAGCTGACAGTAATGAAGTGTCTGTGTTCAAAAGGCTGAGACTGTTTGAACCAAACTTTTTGGAACAAACAAAAAAATACTGTTAGAGTGGATTTCTACTCTGAATGCACTCGTTCTGTAAATCATTTGTAATTTTTTACAATCAAAATACTTTATTATGTGTGAGAACCAGAGACACCAAAACAATGACAATAAATAGTCCTGACAGACCTTTTTCCAACAAAAACATTAGTTCATTCATTAAAGCAACTCTTGCTCTCTTGCATTTCATACAGCACTTACATCCACAACTCCCACCTCCCCCCCGGAGTTTTGAAACTTATCCGGGGTCAGTGATTGATGAGTTTTATAATATAACGTGAACGTTAATGTTAGATAGTACTGGTGACTGGCAACAAACAAGACAGTAGGCTAACGTTAGCCATTAGCAACTGGATGCTGTGTTGTCATATATAACGTCAAAGCTTATGTTACATTAGAGGCAAACTAAAAATACATGTCCAGCAGAAACTCTGCGACCATCTTGTCCCTTTTTAGCTCAGGATGAAGCTACATCAGTCTTCACCATCCCTCGAAAGGATGTTACGCAATCGGTTACGTCAGTGGGAGGCCTCCACGTGGGGACAACAGACAGGACGGGAGAAAACTCAGACTAATCATTGCATTCAGAGTCTGAGTTTTGTCGGTGATACCTGGGGCACGTTTTAGCGTCGTAGTGAGATGAACATTATAACACGTAATTAATATTGTGACATGTTGTGAAGTTTTGAGTGAAAATAATACATACATAAATCACATTACAATAAAACATCACTAACTGTTTTTTAGACAGGACACAACCAGCAGTGTCATGGGTGAAAGTCCAGTTTTGTTTGATCCATCCACCTCCCACTCTACACCGACTTCCTTGCTCTTAATACTATGTCTTTGCTCCCAGCGTCAATCTGTGACAGTAATCATAGATCTAGACAACATAGAAAAGTTGTGTGCATCGGAGTAGTCGGAGGACCTGAAGCGGTTAAAGGAAGAGTGTGATATTTTGAGTAAAATGCGTATTCACAGGCTAAAGTTAGATGACAGGATTGAATCTCTGCTGGTTGCCTGGCAACCTCAAGGTGACATTACTCCAGGAAATGATGTTGTTAAGAGCCAAACTCATGATGTCACTTCTCGTCTGACCTCTGTTAAAGCCACGTCTCATTCAGCATTTCTGTTCTCAGTGTGCCTGATAAAGATTTAACTGTTTGTAACTTAATAGTTGTAATCTCTAGCCCACAGACATCAAGGGTTTATGGGTAATGGTGTTCATTAGAGGCTGCTAAAAAGGATAGATAAAGCATTTTTTCTTGTCACCCTCAAATACCTTTCATTAAACAGCAGTGTTGACGTACATAACTCTGCGCCTCGCACCCTGTTTGGATTTAAAATAAAGCACATATTATCAGTAAGACGATGAAACCACACACACACATTAAAGCTTTGTTACATCAGCAGTCTTGTTTGAATTAATTTACAATAAGCTTCATTTAACCATTGTTTACAATGACGGACGCTTTGACATTTGACCTTTCCTGGTGTAATATGCTAATTTACATGGGTGCCATCATCCATCAGATGCTGACAGTTAAACACGGAGCACTATCTCACCGCAGCAGAGGCCTGGACACTGGACACTGCTGGCTTTAGGCTCAGTGTGCGTGTGTGTGTGTGTGTGTTTAGGGTCACAGGGGTTTGAACCACTTAATTCCGTCCAAGAAACGACTGTTATCGAAGCTCTACAGCTCTCAGTGCACTCAAGGAGGGTGAGGAGGAGAGAAAAGGAAAGAGAGAAGAGGAGGAAGAAACAGGATCTGAGAGGAGAGATTTAATCTTTGCATCAGGGCTGTACAGTATGTAGCAAACTCCATTAATGCAGACATAAAATGTTGTTTATTACCCAGAGAAAAGAGGCTCAACATGACCGCAAAATAAAAATCTGCCAAATTTATCTTCAATTTTGTGTCCTTGTTCAGCCATCAGGAACAGCACGGGGCTGTGAGGAGACTTCAATGGCCTGACTCAGAAGTGCAAGAATCATGTGAGACATACGGGCTCAAAAAGCATTTTCCCAGTCACAGTCATCAGAAAAGGAGCAGCTGTAAAATGGCAAGTGAATTGTTTTAGCACCACAAACACCCCAGAGTGTCTGTTTGTATTATCAGACTTAAATCCATAAGATCCAATAATAGTTTGAAAGCCATATGATCGAATTATTTTATCTAATTATTGTTCATGTGTGCAGGGAGCCAACAGGAAGTCAGCATGTCAGCCAGAAGAAGTGTGTGACACACATGTTGGCAAGCAGCTCGGACAATGGAGGACTCTACCAGCCTGTTCTCATCCCCAGCGCATCAAATACAGACGCTTTGTCATGCTCCTTAGGGTGTGCGTTCAACACGAGTTTCAGCTAACGCCAGTATAAACCCATCCATGACAATACTTGACACTGATTGCAACACAATATTCTGATGAATGTGCTAATTTTAGCCCCTTTGCCGGCAATATCCAATGACGTGCTATCACAAATACTGTCCATCTCAGTGAGTCACTCTCCTCCTGCTCTCTTTGTGCGGGTTAGCACACGCTACCACAGCAGCTTTGGCTAACATCCGATACTGACCTGTTAACCGATGACAAAAGCTAACTGCAAATACTGACCAGAGAGCAAAGGGAGGAAGGAAGGAGGAGGAATTAAATGACATTTTACCCCATTTTAAATGGTCAAATTTGCGGTAAGGTTGCAGTAATTGGATGATCGTGCAGAATGCATGGGGATTTGCTGAATTTGCATAAAGGTCCTGACACACCAAACCAGGTCTCGGCGAAAAAAGTTGCACTTGAACACACCACAAAGATCACATCAGATGCACGTACATTCTGCACCTGCATGACAGGAAATAACTCTCTTTGTAACTGTTTGCTTTAGAGTTCAATAACTAAAGAAAAATAATCGTACCCTCTGTAACAGGTTTGGTTTGGTCTCACTCTCCTTCTGTAGCTCTTTGTTTACTTTCCTCACTTCCGTTTCTCTTCTCGTGCGCTGTGCTGGACTGACAATCAGAGTGATTTCATTCACCAACGCAGTTTCCATTCAATATGTTGAATCGGCGTAAAAAAATACGACTCGCCCCGACAAGGGCTAACGGTGCAGGACACACCACATCAGTGAGGGCAGCAGATGCTCATCAGTTGCCCGACTTTGACCGACAGCCAACCATTGGCTTGGTTTGTCAAAGCCTTTAATTGTGACTGTAACACCCTTGAGGGACTCTCTATGGGCCCCAAAATGCAGAAGCCTGCCTAAATGAATGGAATGCAGAACCCAGATTTTCTTAACCCTATGGGCGCGAACGACGCATAGTGCATTTGTCATAGCGAGAAGCCACGCATATCACGTGAAACAGTGGAATTGTAGCTTTCCGACAAGACCAAGCACTTGTTGGTAGTCCAATGTTTTGACAGCAAAAAACAATGATAAAGTTACACGAAAATTATGTATAACAGAGCTGTCATACAGCTTTGCACACACATTACTGTTGGATGGATTACTCGCGAATGCAGCATCGCATAGAAATACCACGCATATCACATGAAAGCACAGGCGCAGAGCTTTCCATTGATACCACACATCATTGTGTTCCCATCCCATCACGCTACAAATACAGATCAAGTGTCTTTTTTGTCTTTCTTTACAACCCATTACACAGATCTTGTTGTCAGTCACTTCATATAGTGAGGAATATCGTATCTTACAGCGTCTTAGGCTTGCCTGTGTTTCTCCCTGTCTATCCACATTTGTAATCCGGCTTTCAAGATGCAAATATCTCCATATTGTCCAGTTGACACTCCATCAAACTTTGTATGACAAGACCAGCCACTTCACCTTTGCGAACCCAGACAACTGAGGCCTAATTATGCCTGCTGACAGGGCCGTAGTCACCATATACACTGAGGGGGACACGTCCCCCCACCAATGCCCAAAATGTCCCCCCAATATATAACTGAAACTGAAAAACAAATATTATCTTGGAGGACATCATTGCACTTGGTTGACTATTCTTCTGGTATCTTAAATGTAAATATTGCATGTTTCTTTCAGATAAAACACATTTTTGACTTGTGAATGAATCAATGGAATTTCTTGCAATAATGAAAAAATACTGGCAATCTTGTCCGCCTGGCACAAACCACATGTGTTGGACAGCTGTGAAGTGACAGAACGTCCCAGCATCATGGTTCTTATATTGCCAGATTCCAGAGAGTCTTCCCTCTTCATATATGGCAGAATGTGTCCCTTTCCAACTTGCTATGGTGAGATACATGTAGAAATGTAAGAATTTAGTCACACGGATTTGTTTTTTTCATTGATATAAAAATTAATATAAAATACAGGCACATAGAAGGACATGAAATGATGGCAAATCTGGTTAGCCCAGATTGTCCTGAAAAAAAAACAACCCAAGATATAGCATGTGTATGTAGGCTTTATAATGACTGTGATATGAGCTTAAAAGTAAAGGTAGTAAAAAATACCCCAGAAAGGCCTAGGGCCCAAAGGGTTAACTCTCCAGACACTTTCCATCCAAGTTTTGTTTTTTAATTAAATCCGACTTTAATATCTTTCCCCAGCTCAGACTCTGGAGGCTGTACATCCCCAACGGGCTCGCCACGGGTGAAATTAGACCATCAGCCTAATTTAACAGCTATTGCCTTCGTCATGATTAGAGATTTAACATCTCACTTGGCAATCAGAACACGCAGCAGACATTCCCAAATCTCACACTTTCTTTGCAGCGATGGATGATTTTTTTAGGCGAGAAAATATGGGATGGGGGAGTGTCGAGAGATTAGCAGGGAGATTTTCCCCTTTTTCTCTGCATAATTAATAAGGTGTTTAGTACTCAGAGGGCCTGAATGTGCTGAAGGCTTCATTAAATTCTGGGAGTTACTCGGTTGTGTTTCTCTTGTATTCTGAAAGCAGAGACGGTTAATGTGCATGGAATATTGAGTCCTGTACATTGTGTCTCTCAAGTGTCTGGTTATCAGCTGTGGTGCTTTTAAAGGAGAACTGCAGCATTTAACACACTTGAGTTCAAATGTTACATGTGTGTAATTAGTATTAATTTGTGTCAGCTGGAGACATGTTAAAATGTGTCTCGCTTTTGTGTCATTCTTTTTCTGTCAGCTGTTTCTTGTTGAAATAATTTCTTTCACCTCAGGGATCTGTGACATATGACGGCAGAGCAGAATTTATGGGAACAACCCCGCCAACATTTAAGACGACTGTTTGTAGATAGATAGATAGGTAGATAGATAGATAGATAGATACTTTATTCATCCCCTCAGGGAAATTCAGGGTATCTCATAGCTCAGTAAATACAGTAAGAACAGACAGAAGCCTACACACAATAGACATATTCAGACAGTCAATAAATAAAATGTGAGCTTAATAAAAAACAGTAAAAAAAATCAGTAATGGGTTGTGTAGTTGTGTAGTGGGGTGAGGGCGGGCGCCCCTGCCCTCGACTGTGCTGTTAAAAAGTCTGACGGTCGTTGGGACAAACAACGTCCTGTGGCGCTCAGTCCGTGAACGCAGCGCAATGAGCCGCCCGCTGCGGCTGCTGCTCTGCTCCACCAAGGTGTGGTGGAGAGGGTGGTTGACATTGTTCCACCAAGGTCCCCAGTGAGTCCAGGCTCCTCCCCAGCACTGACCCAGCTTGGCGGATCAGCTTGTCCGGCCTTCTGGTGTCCCTCTCTGTCGCACTGCCTCCCCAGCAGCAGACTCCAAATCATGTATTAATATATTCACCACCCAGCTACATGTATAAGTCCAAACATTCACATCAGTTTAGTCTTGTGTATACACGGCTTTGTTCATTTCTAAAAAGAACCACAGCTTTATAACAGAGTGAAGCCATCACACACTAACATGGATAATCTCTACAGCATGATGTCATGGCTCAGAGTGTTACTTCCCACACAGAGCCATGATAGTGTGAGAGGAGAGAGCATGACACGCAGTAGATTAAACACGTCACTCATATGTAACACACAGTGACCCTCCTTGGCTACAGTATAATGTTCCCATCTCATCCCTTTAACAGACAGCACGTCAGCCTTTCACTGTTTTAATGTGGCTTTCATAATCAAACACATGTTTACAGTCAAGTAAGTGCTGCACTGACGGATTCACAGCATTTACAAACAATGTGCTTTCACAGAGTTTGAAATAACATGCAGATGATTGAAAGTAAATGTACTGCTGAAGGTCAGTGCTTTTTATTTCTCTAGGAAAAAAGAAAAAACAGCATTTACTGGTAGGATGTGGAAAAAGGCTTCAGAAAATGTTTTTTTTATAGATTTGTTTTATTTTTCATTTTATTTCATTTTTTATATTATCTTGTATTTTTATTTCTTCTATTTTTATTTTTATTTATGTATTATTGTATTTTGTTTATTTTATTTTATTGATTTCTTTTTTTTTTCTTACTGTGTATAGTTGTGTTTTTTGTACATTTGTACATGTTCTGATATCACACACTGGTGTATAAGGACATTGTGATCAGTATAATACTCACTGGACAGGTGACAGTGATTTGGTAATCTGGCCTCTGCTCCTCAGAGTTGATCTCATCTAATTAGTGGCACCAGCTGACTGATTCATCACACCTGGTAGGAATCTGTCTGTGTCTGTATCTGTTCTGTTCAAAAATTGTTTTAACTTTCAAACAAGTAAAAGAATTGTTGGATAGTTGTTACTGCCAATATTGGACTATGCTGCTGATATTTTCTATCAGGACACCTATGAAACATCTTCAAACACTTTATGTCATATACAAAAGCCTCTGTAGATTTATTGTGTGCTTTGTGTCCTTTCCAAACTCATCACTGCTCAATGTACGAAACTTTGAACTGGTTACCACTCAGCACTCGAAGACACTACCATTGGCTCCAGTGCATTTTCAAATGCTTCCATATTAATTATCCTTCTTATTTAAAACAATCCCAAACACCATACTCATTCATACACACTTAGTTTCTCTGCAGATGTTTCAAGTATCTGATTTTATTCAGTTTTTTGAGTGTTTTGTGGTCTGATTTTCACACTGTTAAAATTAGGAGTAAGCTCTTACAATTTTTTGCATTTTATGTAGAAATGAAACAGAGTGAAAAGAAAGTGGATTTTTTAAAATAAATAAAATGAGCTCTGTGATACATTTGGAATTTTAATTCTTAAGTTTATCTTGGTTTCATACGCACTCCCCACTTGCATGTGCAGAGTGAGTACTTTCAGTTGCAGTCATCAGTCCTCCTCACAATACTATACAATGTTTGCTCCGCGGTTGTTCTGTGGAAGTTCCACGTAAGAATTGGAGAACAAGTATTGAGAATAACCTCTTCTTAAGGCGTTGAAGATGTTCAGATCAGGCAGTTCATACATTAAGTGCCGAGTGCTAAGAAAGTAAATACGTAAAAGAAAAAGTTTCCTAATTGTACGTAAAATGTTTCAGCATCAAGATATTGTGATACATCACCACAAGTTACTGTCTCAATCTTATTAATACCATTTCAAGACCTTGCAGCTTCTCAGGTGACATCAATTCTCCCACCAGGGTTCAGGGTTCATGGTTTAAGGAGTGACATTGGGATTGGGCAAAGGTTACAGCGGTAGTCGCGTGTAGGCTTTGACGTGAGACCAGCATGCTAGGAACACTGCAGTTTGAGGTGTGCGTCTTTAACTGACAGGTGTCTCAACCTATCAAACCCCTTGTGGAGTTCTGCGCCCGCCCCAAACTGAGACCCCGACCCGGCCTGTACCCGAATCTTTAAGAGCCGACCCAACCAAACCAGCACATGCTCACTGCGACCTCGTCACATATCGATGTTTGGTCGTGGACTTTCCACATCGAGATACGACGTGCAGGGTACCCTGGGTGTGTTGGTTGTGGGATGCCTGTTACATGCATTGTCTGTTTTCACAGGAAATGTACAGTGTGCATACAGTCTCTTTCAAAATAAAAGCACTACATCGGTACAAGAAAGGAACTGACATTTTTGTTTCCTTCAACAAGTAATGCAGGTTGTTGGGTTTAGTGTTACGGGATGTGAACACCGCTCTCCCAGGTGAAAGTGTTTGTTGGACCCATTCCCCAACCCTCCCACCCGCCGTACTCGGACTTTTGACGCCTTAACCTCCGTCTTATCCCACCCTGGTTGACTAAACCCAAAGCTTATCCATTACACACTGTCTTTTTCACAATAGCACAGAGAGGATGTTTTAATGACATTTGAAAACAGCCAAACCTGAACCCTAACCCCCAGCTTCACATTAACAAATCACCCGTGTCATGTAGCTGAACTCAACCTCTTTCCTCTCCCTCCTCAGCTCCACCCAGGCGTCTTTATCTGTTCCATATTTGTAAACTCACACTGCATACACACAGGAGATAATAGCTTTCATGTTTGTGATTATCTGTCTTTCCCTCGAAGTCTTTTTTCAAACGCACACGCAGGCTGTGTAATTATCGTCAGTGTCACCCAGGCGTGTTTTATCAGCTGACCTGAACATCGAGTGCAGGTAACAGTAGGTGTTTAAATGAGCTTCAAATCTGCTGCAATTAT
The DNA here is from genome assembly GCA_035609425.1 of Epinephelus awoara. Taxonomy (NCBI): domain Eukaryota; kingdom Metazoa; phylum Chordata; class Actinopteri; order Perciformes; family Serranidae; genus Epinephelus; species Epinephelus awoara. Next base: position 39,777,309 of record CM069299.1, read on the forward strand.
CAAACACTGGATTGTTATTACTCACAGAGAGGTTTGCTCTAAAATAAGATATCTACTGTGACAAAATGGGGTCAGCTGCTATTTTAAAATGACTGACAGCATAAAATTAAACTAATATCGCGCTGATGTAACAGTGGGGAAGGATGCGTGAGAAGATCGAGTGTTACATACTGAGGTCAGCCAAACGTGTTGACTGGACATTGGAAGAGCACTGCTTTTTATCAGATTTTATTGATGAGATTTTGTCACGCATGGATGAATGGATGGTAGATGGATGTATGGATGGATGGAGACATGTGTAGGGGAACAGATTACAGAAATTTCAGCCCTGTGGTACCATGAAATATAACACACTTCTTTAGTCCTCAGGCCCTGATCAATATTATCACTGATAGGTCAGTGTATTGATTAGGCCTGGGGAAACTTTCCATGGCACTGTGATGGCCTTCAGGGCTCAGGGAATATACTGACTGCATTGATCTGTCTGTCTACATGGTCACTATGTATACATCCACTGCTGACTGAATGGGACAGAAGTACAAGGACAGGTGGACATGTGCACCAACTAATTAAAAAGTTAATTTAGGGTGCTGTCAGACCTAGAGTTGTCTTGCTTTGGTCTGAATCAGAGACTAAAGTTGTCTCAAAGTTCAGAATTTCCATGTGTATCTAACGTTACCTTGCCAACGCCTGCGTCTATCATAGATGAAATGAGGACGTAATGGCGGAGGGGGATCAGGCCTTTGGAGGGAGGTGGGAGTTGTGGATGTTCAAATTTTTTCAAAGTGCTGTGTGAAGTGTTTAATCTTTCTCATATTTATTATTGATTATTACAAACTCCAGAGTCTAAAACTAAGGGAACTGACTGATTATTAAATGTGTACACACAGAGTTAACAGTTGAATACACATTGACATTAGCCACACCCATACCCAAAGCTGTTTTCCTTGTATGTCCTCCTGTTTGTCCTGCCTCTCTGCCTGAAAACACTGTACAAGGGCACATCAGAGCATCCAAACCCACTGAACCACAAAACCATCTGGCTCCATCTGATCCACATCAGAACGGACCAATCTGATGCCATTTACACAGATGTACAATGGTCCAGATCAGACGAGGAACCCAAACAACATGTAAGGGTCATTTCACAGGGTAACACAGCGGGCAGCAGTGGTCTCGGGGATACAGATGCCCGCCTGTGACTGGAAGGTCATGACTTAAATCCTCAGATCCACTGAGAGAAATAAAATTAGATCTGGACCATGGAAAGTGGGTGAAGGAAGCCCTGATAAACCACTGGGATGCTTCATACACTCATTACTTTACAAGAAATATGGCATATTGTGAGGATAAAGTTATAATACTTCAGGAAGAAAGTTGTAGTATTTCAAAAGTCAAGCATTTTGTATAGACAGATGAATATCTTCGGGGAAAATGGTAATATTTTAACAACATTACAACATTAATGTTATACAAGTGATACATTTAAACGTACAATATGTAATTTTCTGCCACTAGGGGTCTCAAACCAAAACAATAACAGAAGACGGAGTTGGATGACGTCACGAAGTAGCGTGGGATCATGGGAGTTGTAGTTATATAACGGATACAGACGTTCCTCACTTTGTGTAACTGAAACCGACCGTGGCAGTTTTTATGGCAGAGCGAGCTTCAGCAGCAGAGAAATGCTCATGGACGAGATATATTACTGGAGTTATATTCACTTTATGTTTCACTTTATGCAAACGGGGTCCGTCGGCCGGTGTAGCAGCCCGAGCCGATCTGGTACCTAACGTTACACCGGATCATCAAACTCTGATCTAACTATCAGTAGTAACGTCACTCAGGCTGACCAAACGTCCTCTGTTCCCCGGACATGTCCACTTTTCACGTCCCGCCCGGGTGTTTTAATAAACTGATCATAATGTCCGGTTTTCCGTGTGTTAAAGTCATGGCTCTCTTTTTTAGCGACTGTCTCGCTAACCTCAGTTATTTACAGTCTATTCAGAAATGCTACTTGCTTTAGCTGAGCGGTTAGCAATCTGCTAGTTATGTGAGCAAACTGCTAGTTACTTAGTTTTACAGTAAGCGATGGCTTCTCCCTCTCTGCTGCTCTCTTGCTCAGTGCGTCTTATGTTTAGCTATTCCTCTGCCTCTTTTATAAATGCAGTTCATTTACCGGCATCAGCTCAGCATTATAGAAACCTATCGTTAACGTTAGATGTTGTGGTTAGCCAGCCTCCGCTCCACAGCGCTCCGCAGCGCTGGTGGCCCGGCAGGCAGCAGTGCTTCAATACACTGGTGGAAATTATTAATATTTTGATAACATCAGCCAGATGTTTGCTTACCTGTATAGTACACACGCGAGGTCGGCATCGAATTGTAGTCCTAGATGTTCACGAAGCTCTCTCCATCTCGGAAAGGCCACACCAGTATTTATCCTGGATTTAGCTCTCCTCTTCTTATCCCAGATTCTTCTGGGATCGCTTGGTTGACCCGTACGTTTCCGTTTTACCGGCTTGTTTACCGGGACAGCTTCGGTGTCAGAAGGTGCAGCAACCGTCAATGCATAACCATGATCCATGACGAGTTAGCTTAGCCTAGCAACAGTAACGTTTATTCTCTGACGTCTCAGCCGGTCTGCTTCTTCTTCTTCTCCTCATTTAATGTCTATGGTAACTGTAGTTACGCCGCCATTGCGACCTACTGACACGGTCCGTTACTGTTATTAATATTTAAAATTGTTGGAAACATTTCTGATAATCAAAGTACTCAACTAAACAAAATATATAATATTGGTTTAGTCGTTTTTAGAAATGTATATGTGGAAAAACTACATATTATATCTTTAAGTGTAAAAGAAGTAGCCATGCATGCATTAAAGAATGATCTATAATGCATTGTTTGTTAAGGTCAACTCATCTTACTATATAATGACGAAAACTCTGTGTGTGTGTGTCTGTTCCACGTTTTTCTCCTCACTGACTTGGTCAATCCATGTGAAATTTGGCACACTGGCATTGAGGATTGGCATAGGTAGAAGGTGACAAGGCTACCAATGGATATGGACTAGTTATCCTAATATTTGCTAAAAAGTGATTAAGTTATTAATATTTTCAGATTCTTTTTAAGGGAACAGTGTGTCAGATTTCAGGGGATTTAGTGGCATACAGCGGTGAGGACTGCAGATTGCAACTAGCTGAAACATCTCAGTTAATATTCCTTCAGTGTTCATTGTTCAGGAGGTTTTCACCAGGAAGGCAAATTGTCAGATCGGCTGTATCAGCAAGCAAACGCACCATCTGCGGTCATTTTGACTTGACTGATTGATCTATTGATTGGCTATTGAAACAGGTGACATGCTTTACGTTCTAAAACCAGCCGCTGGTGATTTGACCAGTTGAGTCTCAGGTGACACCATCAGCCGGCTTGAGTCAAGCTCAGGCCGACCAGTTCACACTGCTGCAACTTTTCTCTGCGACGTTCTAAAATGGATTTGTCTCGTCACAAATCTTTGGTCTGAGCTGGACTTATGGTAACATAAACACCTTTATTCTAATTTTCAGGTGATTATACGCTTAAGGAAACTTATTTTATTTCATTTCTGGCATTATATCCTCCTCAGTTCTGCACACTGGACCTTGAATGTTTTTTAGTATCAACAAAGTTTGAGTTTTAAATCATGAACATTGCAGCCAGTGCAGCCTGTAATAAACAGAATTCAGAAAACAAAACAGGAGTTTTGCAATGCAGAATAAAGTAACTGTTAAGAACCAAAGTCATGTTGTAGGAACACAAGAAAGTTGTGAGTAACACTTGTGAGTACTCATAATGTTGTGATTATTATGCAGATTCAATATTTGACTTGAGTAAATTGATCGTACCACTGATCATACTTTTAAGGTTTCAGGTGCAGAAAGAAAGGCGGGCATGCCTTCATTTAATTATTTAAAAACAGCCTCCATAAACTGAAAGCCTTTCACTGTCTGATTCAGATATGACAGGAAAAAATACCGCAAACAGGAGAGAAGAGGAGAATAGAGGTAGAGATCACAGAAGAGAGATGAAAAGCCACAGAAGATCAGAGGAAGCCGAATCATAAAGAATACAAAAGAAAGCAGAAAAAGAAACTGTGCAAAACAAAATAACAGACGTGAACAATAATCAAAGACAGAAAAAGAGCAAGTGAAGTTAAAAGGGATTGTGGGTATTTTAGGCAGCACAGCAGAGGATTTCCAGGTCACTGCGTCTGTGAGGTGATGTGAGGATGATGAGTGATGGAGGTGAAGTAATAAAGCTGCCTCCCTGCTGCTGTCCACAGGACTGATACCTACAGATTGGTGTCAGAGTCCTTCGGAGGTTTTACATCAGAGGCCAAGAAACATTAGTGGACAGGAAAGCTTATATTGAAACCAAGCAGAGTGAAGGTGTGCAACAGAGAAACGACCTGGGGACGGCTGATCTTAAACACACTCTGGATGGACTGGGAATATGCATCCAGTTAAGGGTTCACAAACTATATTAGATTCTACTTTGCTGTCAAATGTGTCAAATGGCTTTAAGGCCAAACTGTCCCGCCTATATATCCATTTTGTGTGACCCACTGGTGGCCTCATACTGTATTCACAGACTACAATACATTTTCAATGGAAGCTGGTGACATGAAGCGACAATTAGCAGATTTAAGCTTCACATTAGGGTTCTTAAAAAATGGAGCGTCTGGTAAGGATGCCTTCCGGACGCCTCCCTTGGGAGGTGTTTCGGGCATGTCCAACCGGGAGGAGACCTCGGGAGAGGACTGTTTGGGCTTCTTTGCTGAGGCTGCTGCCCTCGCTACCCGGACCCGCACAAGCGGAGGACGACGAGCACGAGTACGAGCCTTATTTGTTTGAGCCCGAGTAAACGGATGCAGAACTCAGGCTACTGGACGAAGCAGCCGTCGCAGCTGAATAGAGGCCCAGAGAGGCAGTCAGAGCTACAGGCTACAATGAGGCTAAAGACAGAGTTCAAATGACGTTTTTCCAAACAACTTTTTATGTCGGGGCTTCAGGACACTTGGATCACTACGGACGAGCAGTATGGAGATATTTTGTGGTTTCAATTATGTGTTTTTGGACGTTTGAATCTGGGGCGCCGTCAGCCTCCATTAGGTGGAGTTGTGTTGCTACCTCCTCTCCCCTTGGATCTCTGCAAGTGATGTGAGGACTCTAAAACTTCACCTGAGCCTCCCTCGGCATATGGGTGAGTAGATAATGGCTGAATTTTCATGTTTGGGTGCACTATCCCTTTAACTTCTTGGATGGTTCTTTCAACAAAGGACACAGCGTTAATGGCATCCATTACATCCTTCCAGGCCTTTGATTATCCCGTCCTTAAAAATAATAAAATATCATGTATGTATATATTTTTTTTTCCTCTCAACTTATGGGTGGGGATGTGTTCTAATTGATTGGGTTTAGTGCCAAAGTTTTTTAATGTTGAAATCTTCTTACAGATTTACCACTGAATGCTGTGGTTAATGTGTGGTTATGTTTAGGCACAAAAACCACTTGGTTATGGTTAAAAAAATATCATGTTTTGGCTTAAAACAATCACTTTGCGTGGTGCAATGGCAACACAACGATGTCTTAATAAAAACAACCATTTTTCCTGCCACTATGTCGGCAGTAAAAGCAGCGATGTCTCAGGAAAAACTGACTGCAAACCATCTTTCTCTAACCTTAACCGAGTCATTCTGTGCTTCAACCAAACCAAACCTTAACCAAAAGGGAAAAAATGTTCATGTGAAAAAAAATGTAAATGTATAAACGTCATGTTCTGTTTTCTACAATATGCCTCTGTTGGAGTATGATTCAAGCAGTTTTTGTGCATTGGAGCTGTGATTGTACAGAAAATAGACCAGACATGAAAACTCCAGCTATTACCTGTGTTCACTGTTCCTCTGATGAGTGCTGCTGTTGCACAACATTCAAATATTGATGGGAAATCTGTGTTTTTGTAGCTTACGGTTAAAATGGAACACTCAAACGTAACCTGTCAGTGAAATCTAACATCTCCAGATAGCGTATCTGCTCTCTACGTCTGCTCCGGCCCAATAAAATCAGGAGCGTGTGCTGTTAAAAGCTCAGTTTAATGTTTTGTCTGCAGACTGGTGAGTCACGGAGCTGGCGATGGAGCGGCCATGACATTTATGTCGTGATTCGGGCGGAGAGGGAGCCAGACAGAAAAATTTAAAGCCGAACTGCTCACTTAACTGAGTTTAGTCTCATTCCACATTATGGGATGTTCTGCTGATGGACAGACATAAGAGACATTTTTGCTGTCTGAGTTTTTTTCTTTGTCTTTTACATTTTCTGTGTGTGCATGTCGTGTTGTGTGCGGACTGTATGGATCTGTGTACAAACCTTGTGTGGTTTTGATGCATATTAAAGGGACAGTTCACTCCCAAATCAAAACAACTAATCTTTCCTCTTACCTGTAGTGCTGTTTATCAGTCTAGATAGTTCGGTGTGGGTTGCCAGGTGTTGGAGATATTAGCCGTATATGTCTGTCTTCTTTACGCAATAATGAAACTAAAGGCGAATTCACATTACACGACTGGCCGACCAGTCGCGGACACTGTTGTAATCTTTTGAGTGTTCATACCTGGTGACGTGTGTTTGTCATCAGGAGTCTCACCAACTGCGTTACTGCCTGTGTGTGCACACCACAAGATTTCTCCACCTCACCCTCACCGACAGAGCCCCAGATAACGCGTTGATGTCACCAGACTTTTAAAGAGATTTAAAATCAGTCCATTCATCAATACTAGGAATTTCTTTTTTCAGACATTTCTTACCTACTACCAATAATATTCTTTGCAGATATTTATCATTTTTCCTCCATTCGACTTCCTCCAATCTAATCAGGTACATCAGTTGATATTTAAAGGTTATTTTGGTTAGAAAGAAAGGAGGAGTGATGGAGGGCCACACAGTCCCACACGATCACCAACAGTCCATCTAGTTTGAGAAAGATTTTCTCTGGGCATGAGTTCAGAGGTAACACATGATATTCTTCCAACTAAATTCTCTCCAGGATGGAGAGCATGTTGCTTTCCATTGTTGTCTAAATATCTCTTCCCATTCCCCTTGTGTGATAGTCAGAGTACCTTCATTTCCCACCTTGTTTTAACTCTAAAATGTCCTTGTTTAGTTGTTGACCTTTCATGCGGTTAATTCTCATATGGTTTAATAAATATTTGGAGGAGTTCATTTTCTATTCCATAGTTTTCTTTATTTTTTTTTCAGTATAATTATTAATATTTAAGTATCTAGTTTTGCAAATTAAATTTATCCTTAAGTTCCTAAAAACTCCATGTGACACCTTGTGCTATGAGTGTACAGTATGCTGTTAGCTCACTGGAGATCCAATCTTTCAATCTTTTGTCATGTTTACAAGGTATGAATTCTGTATACCTGCTTTTCTATCTGCCGTGCACAGCTGTGTGTGTTACGATGCCCTCTGTGTGTGTGTGTGTGTGTGTGTGCGTGTGTGTGTGTGTGTGTGTGTGTGTGTGTGTGTGTGTGTGTGTGTGTATTCCCCTGTTGTGTTGTGTATTTACTTCACTCTGCTCACATGACTGTCAGGTTGCTGGCAGTGTAAAAACATGTCATGTGTGTCCAGTAAATCAGAGTAATTCCACTGTCTGACTCAGTTAACACACATCAGTCAGTAGGTTGTGTTGTCATCCGTAAGAGGAGAGAAGGGGACGCCAGCAGTGTGACAGCCACATAACCGACTGACTCACTGGTTTCTACGACAGACTGGTTTTAAAAATAAGAACCCTCGAAGATCTGAGTGGGATTATAACTGTGTCTATTCTTACTTTATTCTCATTGCTCATGTTGTGCGTGATGCAGGTACAATTTCAGCTGCATGATGATCCATCCTTGTCTTAATTCAAGACACCTTTTATCTACAATTCACTGCAGACAGCAGCCCCACAAATACATCATGTTGGATGATTCCACACCTCATGATTTGCTCCCAGTGCCTACACTCAGTGCCAGTGCAGGAAGGAGTGTGTCCTTGGGTGTGGAGGTCAGGGTGGTGGGTGGGTGCATGAGAAATGGGTGCAGAGCAGAAGAAAACAAAACCCATCTCACACAGCTGCAGAGAAACAGCAGAGCACATCTGGAAGCTGCTGGTCCTGTTGTTGTCAAGGCTCAGAGTTTCCTGCAGATAACAAATATTTTGAGGAGAAAGGGATTCGGTTTCTGACCAGCTTTGAGCTCTTGAGGTGTTTGGGGATGAGAGAGCTGCAGACAGCGCTACATCTGCATTACTGATCAACACCAGCTCTCAGCTGCTCAGATTACCTGGTCTTGGAAAGTTCAAATCACAGCTCAGGTGCCTGATGAAAACATGAATACATTACATTTGTACAATCTATACGTATCATATCAACGGCTCTGAATGACAAGAACATCACTGCTCTAGGTCGTGCTACAAAAACTCTTTCCACTTTGATAAACACGACCTCAAACCTCTTGAAACACACACTACTACACTACTACTGAAATTAAACTGTCCTTGTCCCAGTATACAAGCACGGGAGGGGAATCCATTTATTGAGCCAAGTATGTGCGACTCCTCTACGATAGGTGGAGATATGCCCCCTTTCAGCTTGTTAGTATTGGACCTTTTTCCTGTTGACCTATTACGTCACAGACCAAACAATGGACAAACAAGTTAGCTACGGTTAGCTAGCTGCTACCTGCTACCATGGTGGACAACTTTACAGCTCTGTACATTTTGTACGTGATGTTAAATATCTAACTTTTCCAGATGACACAACATGAACTGTGTCTCCAATAAATCGATTTTGTCTGATGTCATGTGAACTTGTTGATTAACACAGAGGTGCACATGTGAAGTCTGAATATTTGAGGAGAAAAGACACAATTACACATTTTGTGAGCTGTAATGGAAAAGTAATTTAACGAGTAGTGTAACAAATTACTGTTACACTACTGCAGGGACTAATAAATACAGTAATAAAATGACCATTGAAATAGACCAACACAGCCAGATAACATTCCTGGAGTACAGCTGACATTATAGCTAAAAATATGAACCATTCACATCCATTTATTTATGCCTTTTAAATAATATTCCCTGTTAAAGCAAAATGTTTAGTAAGAGCAGAGCCCTTTCTTTAACTGGCAGTTTGCAGTTAACATTAATCCAACTCCAAACTCAAGATAAACTTACCAGCATGTTTCCTCTGGATAATTCGAAGGTGACAGCAGCCAGCTCTCAGCTGACAGAACTGCTTCCCTTTCTCCCAGTATTTACAGCAGTGGCATATTAATGTGTGTGTGTTTACCCTCATATGACTAATACATGTTGAGTGAAGTAATTCACTTAATTAATTGAGCGACATCACTTTTTTCTTTTTTTTGTGCTGCTTTCAGGCGCCTTTTGCAAGTTATTTAAACCTGTGACTCTTGAGCAAATTGGTGCGAGGCAAAGAGCAACTTCATAAGACATGTCCCACAAATTGCAAATAAAAAAAAAAGATTTAAAAGATTATTTTTAGAAAATAGGGGGAAAAGAAAAAAGCTAGGGAAGGAATATATTTATAATATTTATTATAATTACATTTTAAAATTATGTTACAGAATCATTGTAAATTTTAAGCACTCTCTCCAGGTCATTTAACTTGTTTGTTTGTTTTTAACTTTGTTTTGTTCTTTCTTTCTTTTTAAGTATTTTTTTAGTATTATTATTACATTTTAAATTTATGTTACAGAATTATTATGATTTTTAGGCATTCTCTTCGGGTCATTTTATCTTTCTATCTTTATATTTCTTTTATTTATTTATTTATTTTTAAATTATTTTTATTTTATTTTTTTATTTTATTTTTTTATTAAAAAAAATATTTCTTTGTTTTTAATTTTCTCTTTTTCGCTTATTTCTCCCTAATTTTTGGGGGTCATTTCTTCTTTCATTGCTCATTCCCTTCTTCCCATATTTTTAAAAGAACTCAAGTCAATCTGCTCGCGTTTCAAAGGGTTAATAAACAGCCAACAGACAGTAATAATGGAGGAAGGTTTTCAGATGGAGCTCAGATTGTTTTCCAAAAGAGCTTAATGCACTTTGACAGGAGTTTATGCTCAAATAGAATTAAAAGCTGTAAAATACATTTGAAAAGTTGCGTATGAATGTGACAGATTCAGTATATTCATCTTGTAATTTGTTCATTCATGCTGGAGCTGCTGTATAGCTGGGTGTAGGGCGCCACCTGCAGGGTAGAGGCAGCAGTGGGTGTACAGTGTGTGTGTGAATGTGAAGAATGGCACTGACTATTAGTTATAAACTAGATAAATAGACTTCCCATCTTTATAATCTTTTACTTTGTTAACCCTGTGTGTGTTATTTAAAGTCATATGTTAAGTTATGTTTTGTGTTTATTGTTCGAAGATTCCTGAGTTCGTTAAAAGAAGAAGAACGAGTAAAGCCACAGCCGATGCATTAAAGACAGAATAGACAGAATTGTATTAATTGTGTTCAGCATACTTTTTCAGCAAGTGTTTTTTGTCTACAATATGTTTTATGTTTGACAACATGAAATGCAACAAACAAAACTAAAAAGAAAAAAACAAAATAACCAAACTAACTCAAAACAAGAATGTTCCTCCTGTTTTAACGATTAATGTTCACTTCTTATCTGTACATTAGCAGACCGGACAACACAAACAGGACAAACAAATAGTGCTAAAAGTATAGCTACAGATTTAACAAACAAACAAACAAAAAGAATAAATATTTCAGTATTGTAAATGGAAAGGAAGACAATCAAAGAGGAATAGGTTCTCAAATAAGACAACTTCACACACAATACATACAATGAGGTCACTCTCCAAGGACTTCTACCTCCGAACACCAAAGTTTCATTTTCATTTATATGGTGTCCATATTGTATCATATATGTCCAGCCTTCCTTTGGTTTTATAAAATAAATAATCAAGGAGGACATAACTTGACATCTCTACAATTCAGCAACTGTGACAATTAACCGCACCCACAACAGCATAATAATAATAATAATAATAATAATAATAATAATTTTATTCTATCTATCTCATTGATTGATTTATTTAACAGGGACAGTGCACAGCTACTTAGCTGCACCACAGTTAGCTATAAGCTCATTTTCATCTGTTGTCACTGGTCAGGAAACAGACGATAATTTCTCTGCTAAATGAGCCTATTATATGTATAAAAAAAACATAATTACAAAATAAAACATATTCATGACACAGCAGCTTCAGCAATAACAGCATCAAATCACTGCATTAATAAAAGTAGCAACAACAATCAAACTACAACAATATAATAATCTCAAATAGTTGTGATAACATTTAGCCAAAACTTACATGTGTTAGGTTGTGCCCCTAAATTAAAAAAAATAAAGAAATCTATTAAAAGTACAACAACTTTTAATTTTGCAAGTTTAAAGTTATGTACATTAAATGTGGGCTGTGTAGCAGGATCATAAGTTTGTTATAAAATACAGTTGTTTATAAAGTAAAAATATTTGAGAGTGAAGTTCACGTTCCAGCTGTTCCTCGCGTTGCCGTGACATGACGTCACACGGGTTTCCGCCCACTCTGTCAGTGTCCACTTCAGTTTCACTTTGCTTCAACTGTCGCAGCTTCGTTTCCTCGCGACTGTCTCGAGTTTGCAGTTTGAAGTCTCTCCAGGTCAACAGGTCAACAGGTCAGTGACACACTCTTCACTGTGACTCGGTCATGACTCTGTTAGTTTAGCTGCAGGGGAGACTTGTTAAGGTTCCGACAGGCTGTGACTTGGAGGAGGGTCGTGAAGGCCACACACACACACACACACACACACACACACACACGCTCCTCTAAATCCACTCAGGAACAAAGACCAAACCACAGCTCGGTGTGTGTGCGCGCACAGAGCGGACACACTCTGCACATGTTGCTCTGAAAGTTAAATCGAGGATTTGAACTGGAAAAACAAAGTTAGAAGTTCACGCATGCGCACGGGAAGGTCTTTTCAGTAAGCGAGGGGCTTTCCTGGTTACGTGTTAATAAGTGTAGAGTCACTTATTGTGAAGTTAACTGTATAACCTGTGTGCAAATACAGCACAGCACACAGTGTGATCACACGGTGGAGGCTGAGCTTTAAATAACGGTCTCTGTGCGCTCAGCGTGACCGTGTGGCGCAGGACGCAAGAGGCCGCAGTCCACTTCCTGTCAGTGCGCCAGGCCTGGAAACCTGTTTGAATGGACTGTCATCTGTCCGCTCTCTATTTTATCACACTCTCCTGATGTGTATGTGTTTTTTTGTTATTATTATTATTTTTTATTTCAAATGTCAGGTCATACAAACAGTGTGTGGTACATGCAGACATTTGGCACATAATAGAGCACATAATCATGTCAATATAATGTAGGGTACATCAAGTCTTGTAAGGATTATTGCAAAATGAAAATAAAAACAAAACAGAGAAAAGAGAAGGAAAGGGTATAAGGCACAGTCAGTTCCCTCAAGTCACTAAGGTATTGCAGCGTATAGTCACTTTTCTTATGTTAGTTTTAAAGTATTTATGTACAAATCAAAATCTACCAAAAATATGTAAAAACTCATTTTATGAAAGTGAAATTTGCCAATTAGTAGCATAAGATAAATTACAAAGGACAAAGACTTATCATTACATACAAATCTTGTAATAATATCCTTCAGACAGACTGTGATGACATGTCCAGTTTTTTCATAGATATATTATATGATATATATCCCTCCAAAGACAGAAGACACAGGGCTAATACAGAAGAAATGTGCAATTGTCTCTGACTCACTCCCACAAAAAGTGCATTTATCATCCAAGTCTGTGAACCTGGAAATTGTGTTGTTACGAAGATAAATGTTGTGTAGTATTTTGAACTGAAGTTCTCTTATTTTATTTGAAATACAGAATTGAAAGGGGCACAACCATGTTTTACACCAATTAATATCGACTAATTGTGAATTCCAGAAGAACTTTCCTCTGGGGGAGATCTCATTATAGCTATGAAGTGCATTCCTAACATGCTTATTGGTATTGGTATCAATCCCTCTTATCGTGAGAGAACCTCAATCTTTTGATAACTTAAGTGACACCTCATTAACCACAGGCATATTCTGAGGAATGGCCTTTACAACAGAAGCAAATTCTTTGAATTTGACTTGAAAGGATTTTGTTTTTAAGCAATTTCCATAACTATAAAGATTGCCATTATCTTCAAATAAATCCGCAACAAAAATTATACCCCTTTCAAGCCAGCCTTCCTCATATAAAGTCTTGTTTTTGACCGTAATATTGCCATTGTTAGGGTCCGGGCAGCTAAGCTTGTAATCCTAGGTATTCTTCTTCTTCTTCTTTATTCTTCTGAGGAAATCATACTTCCCATGGGTGAAAACTCACCAAACTTTGCACAAAGGTCCAGTCTCATGCCAGATATCCTCAGCTGTAAACTCCAGCCAATAGTCCTGATGGTGGCGCTACAGCAAGCGTCTAAAGTTCAAAACTTTGAAAATTCATAACAAATCAACCATGCATGCTACAACTTCACAACTTTCATCAAACTGTAGCCCCAATACTGAAGAAACTTTTGTACATTTAAACCTATTAAACATTATGAAGTTCATCACTCTGGGTTTTTTTTCTTCAAAAACTGTAAAACTTCTTAAACCTATCTCCTCCCACAATTTTTGCTCAATTGACACCAAACTTGCTACAGAGCATCTTCAGACTGTCCTACACAAACTACGTTTCTCAGACATTGATTTATCAAAAATTGAGCCTACAGTGCATCAAAATGTTTGACTGTAAACAGTACTGTAAACATATACATGTAAATTCTTGCTAAATAAATCTTCAATGTTCATGAAAAAAGACAAAATTCTAGAGTCATAATTCCAAATTATTTCCTTATGAGGAGAGAAGTTATGCACATAACACAATTTCCATGCCAATAAGGCCTGCTGATAAAACTTTGAAAGTTTAACTGGTAATTTAGCAACAGTAAAATTGCAACTTAGTAAAAAAAATTAAAGCCACCTACCATTTTAAATAAATTGTGTGGAATAAAATACCAGTGACGTCGGTTGCTCCAAACATTTCTTAAGCCATTTGATTTTAAAAGTGGAATTTAAATGAAAAATTTAAATTCAGAAGTTCCAACCCACCTTCTGCTCTCTATAAACTAAGGATGTCTTTTTGAGATGGTGGTGTTTGTTTTTCCAAACAAAATGTACAAACAAACTATTGATATCTTTACAGAGTGAATCATTTACAAAAAGTGATAAAGCAGGATAAACAAACCTCGACACACCTTCAGCTTTTAACAATAACACTCTTCCAAAAATGGAAAGGTCCCTTTGCAACCACATATTAAAGATGGATTAGGGGTAAGGTTTAATTGTCTCTGGGTGAGTTTTTTTGTAATGTGAATCCCTAAATATTTAACACATTGTCCTGATCTGTATGTGTGTGTATGAGCTATGTGGCCGTGGTGACGTAAACGAATATAACCGTATAACATATAGGCTGGTTTGAGATGAGCTGTGCCACGCCTGGAAAGCGCACGAGATCCAGATAAGTGTGAGAGTGCTGAGGGCTCCAGATCCACAATTCATCCAGGCCTCAAGCAGACTTCACTGATTTAACAACCCATAATTCATTGCAAAATGAACGTGACTGTGTTGTTTTTTTTCTTATTAATGTGTAAACTAGTCCATACCCATTGAGTGCACAGTTGCCCACGTACAGTTTCACATGGTGTGTGTTTGGGATACAGGTCATAGGAAATTGCAGATTAATAGTCAACTGAACCCATTAAGTTTGTGTGAGTCCAAAGACATGCAGGTTAATTGTTGACTCTAAATTGTCCGTAGGTGTGAATGTGAGTGTGAATGTTTGACTTTGACTTCCTGTACAGACTGAAGGCCACAGGAAACTGTCAGGCATTTCGTCACCACCTCCTGCTGAAGCCGCCTGATCCCGTCCACTTTCCAGTCGAGGCGCAGTTCATCTAAAACAAGCCTAATGGCTACGGCATTACTCTGTCTCTGACTGACTCAGGCATGACGTTGCCTGAAGATGACGTTTCTCACATGGCACTCGTTGACATGTTAATGGAAATAGCTCAAAATGAAACATGCTACCACTCCTAGGCTTGATTTGAAACGTGATATTCGTCAGGGATGTCCAATTTCAGCATACCTGTTTTCACACTGTTCTCAAATTCTCACAACTATTAATAATAGTGCTGTACAAGGTATTTTGATAGCTTGTATAGCTGGCAGGGATATTATTATCAGTCAGCTGGTGGATGATGCGACAGTTCTCAGATGCATGTTGCCTTCTATACAGTCAGTGACTCATCTAAGGCTCCTTGTTTGTGCTTGACTATAAAGAGAAGTGAACTCTTAGCTGTGCACACTATTAGAAATATTCCTGTAAAAGGAAGAAGTTGGAGCTTTGTATTTCTTAAGACTGGGCAGAGGTGGGTGATATGGCCTTGAGATTGCGACAAAATAACCCTCCTTGGGGAGCATCGGTCGAACTTCATCCAGCTGGTTTGGTGATGGGCGATCTTCTCTGCTTCCCTCCAGGATGTTCTTGAGTTCTGCCTCGACAGACCTTCTCCAGGTGTTCTTTGGTCTTCCTGGCTTTCTTTTCCTGTGTGGGCTCCAGGATAAGGACTGTCTGGTCGTGTTGGAGGGAGATTTCCTCAAGGTGTGCCCAGCCCCAGTCCAGCCCCATTCCCTGCGTTTGTCTTGTGCTTCAAGTGGTGCTTGTTGTGTGCTTTGCCAGAGCTCTTTATTTGTCTTTGTATTTGGCCAGCATATTCCCAGGATGTGTCTTAAGCATCTGTTTAGAAAGGCTTGCAGTTTGTTGGTAGTGCCTTTTTGTGGTTCTCCATGTTTCTGCCCCAGAAAACAAGACGGACTTGATGTTTGAATTGAGCGTCACGTAGGTTTACATTACCTAAGGTTTATAACAAAATCACTTGACGACGTGACCCCCGTGTGCGCACAGCGAGAGACTCAGGACGCCACAGTTTATTCCACGCTACTGACTCTGCTCCTCCTTTTGGAACCACCGAGGAGTCGGTAATAATTTCGCTTTCAGCCATGCTTGTTGTTGCCGAGGGTAACGGTATGACGTCAGTAGGTCAGCAAGTCAAAATATTGCGAGTATCACAATATGATTTTTTAATATCATATTAAAAATGTTACCCGTATTATCTTGAATGATGGACAAAGAAAGACAAACTTTTAAATGACAATTAGAAAGTTTCCCTTTTTATCACCAGAGGGCGACAAATCCACAAGAGCCTCATTCTAAGGAGACATTAGTGGTGGACGTAGCACGAATGGGGAATGACTCTGTCAGTGAGACATGATGTAAAGGATGAATGAGTGATGATTTGCTTATCAATGATTGGACTGATCCTCTCACTGTGTCCTCTACAGGTGAAAGCAGGAAGTCTCGGGGAGGTGATGTGGATGTGAATCCAGCAGCAGCTGCCAAGGTAACACGATTGATTTTAGATTATTGGACTGGCTGCCACTGCATGCTCTGGCTGGATACAGTAGATGTGGAAAAATAGAGACATTTCAAATGCTGAAGAGCTTTTAAAGCCAGTCAGACAGAAGTGAAAAGTGATGTCATCCCCAAAGAAAGGCAAAGAAAGAGCAACATGTAATCCTCTAGACTGAAGGACACTGTGAGTGTCATTTCTTAGGTATGACACTGCAGCTCAAAGTGCCAACAACATATTTACTCAGCCATGAGTCTGCCACACGAGTGTATTTAGTTTCAAGTGTATTTAGAGTCGAACGTTGAGCTGTCCCAAAGCCTGAAAGGTTTCCCCCAGTCAGAGTTGTTTGAATGATACGAAATAATGCGTGAGCTCTCCCAGCAGGTCGTGGTGTCTGTGTGAAGGTGTGAGCTCTGCCATGGATCTGCCTGAGAAACCAGTGGAGGGAGTCCCTTCTTCTGAAACCATTCGCTGTGGGAAACTTGACAGCCAGACCAAAGCTCAGGGGTGAGATGAGGATCTCCAGCTGTTCAGACATAAAGTCACTGTCATGATGCCTGTAATAGTCTCCTTTTGTTGACACTGTCATAGAGGAATTTATTCACTTGTATGTTTTAACGTTTTATGCTGTAGGTGACTTCACTTTGCTTCTTATTATTTGAAACTTTGGCTGTGTTTAATATGAACATTCTTCACTGTAACACCGTCAATAAACAGAAAAGCATCATCGTCCCCTTTCACACTGACTTCAGTAATAAACATGGAAGTGAATTCACACATTTCTGACAATGTCAACAAAAACTTAACATTATTATCTTTGTAAAGGTGGAATTTAATTCAGAGCTGTTGCATTGAGTTGAAACAGCTTTGAATTTGATACCTAGTAAAGTGCACATTTTGCGTTTGGAAAACATTCCACATCTTTATTTTGTCCAGGAAGGCATTTATTCAAAATTCTCATTTATTATCGCTGTTTTTGTTTCAGGAACAATCAGAGACCTCCTGAACCTGAACCCAGCTTAGTGTCCTGTAAGAGTGACTGGTCAAGGGAAATCATTCTTGATTTTAAACAAAGGTATTTATCTGACAAGAAGTATGTTGTTGTATTAAAGCTTTGCAAGTATGCAGTATGTTAACCACAGAGAGTTTAACTGAACATGTGACCTTTATCAATGGTGTTCAGGAACCATCGGAGACCAGTGTTGGGGGTAATCTATTACATTTTAGTAGGGATGCACCAAATATTTGGTAACTGAATATATTCGGCCGAATATTGCAAAAAAACACACATTCGGTATTCGGTGGAATAAGTTAAAAGCAAGGCCGAATAATAGCGGCGTATTTTGATAACGCAATCACACAGCGTGCCGTGATGGGCGGAGTAAAATGTCTGCAGTGTGGAGATCCGTCCGTCACCACACTCGCATTTGCGACTAAAAATAGTTTTGAGCGAGCAAAATAGGCTTAAATCATTCAGCACGCTGTCTGAGTACAGATTTCAACCAGTAGCAGAAACGAAAGGTGAATCCTGCCGGTTGTGGGTTGAACGGGGGCCACAGACACAGACAGGAATGTATTCCTGTCAAATATGGCGGCCATCGGCTTACCGGCGACGGAGGAGTAGGCTCCAATAATGTCCTCTTCTTGGCGTCATGACTGCCCAAAAGTACCTGAACAGCCGAGCCAGCTGAACACAGGTACGTGACGTGTCAGAGGAGAAACGAGCCGTTCACATTTCTGTCATTGTGGCAGGTAACAGCCCACAGACCTCACCGCACTTTAGGGACTGTTCTTTACTTATGGAGGGACTGTTCTTTACTTGTCAGGGGAGGAGGGTGACTGGTTGATTCTTATTTTATTTATTTATTTTATTTTGATCCCCCCTATGTTAATCACTTATTGATGCTGTTTTTGAAGTATGAATAAGTCAATAAGTAATTTATTCCTTTGAAATATCATGGATGTATTATAGAAAAGTGATTTATCTTTTTATAAACGACAAAAGGCACATCTGCCTCATTTTCACTGTGGTATCCTGATACTACTCAGAACTGTGATATTTTCATTGGTATCGTACCGTGGGTCCCAGTTTTGGTACCGTGACAACACTAATCTGGAGGGTGTTCATCTGCAAAAACTAATGAAAAACTAAACAACGATATTCGGTATTCGGTACTCGGCCAAGCCTTTAATTTTATTCGGCTTCGGCTTCGGCCCCAAATTTTCATTTTGGTGCATCCCTACATTTTAGCAGTATGAAGTAATATAGCGCCTTGCCAACAGGATTTGGGGTAATATTATTACATAAACAGTGTCACGTAACACGTTATCATCTGAAATACATTGATTATTGTTTTCATTTGTCATTCATTCACACTGATCCACACCGCTCCACTTCTGCCAGTGTGCCACCAGAAAAACAACATCCCCCAAAGGTTGTTGTGTGGGGCTGTAATTCTAGTTTTCTTTAGAATACGTTATACCAGTTAATGGGTGTAGGGCCATTGAATGCAAAATTAACCCAAACTGACATCCCTAATGTGGACAGACAATGTGATCTAATTCTTCATGATTCCTCCACAGAATGGACGAGGAGAGCTTCGAGGTTCCAAGTGGTCAGTCCGCCCTGCAGTACCAAAGATCCCTGGACTCTGTATTCAAGGTCTGTTCATGTACAACAACTAGTTTTACACCTGTTTAAAATCATCTCCATGTTGCACTTTTTAGACCAGTGGATTGTCAGCCTGTCCAATTTGGATCTGATGTTTGGTTTCATGATTTTAGTTTGGTTGTATCATTCTTGTAATATTCTTTTCCAGCTGCTGGAGAAGAACATCGTTACATATGTGAAGAACGAGCTGAAGATGTTCCAGAAAGTTCTGAGTCCAGATTACTCAAAATGCTTAGAGAGTGAGAGGGAGGATGAGGTGCTGGACGAGAAGGCTGAAGAGCAGAGGAGGAGCAGCGGAGAGGCATTTCTGAAGATCACACTGAACTTCCTGAGGAACATGAACCAGGAGAGGCTGGCTGACTGTCTGCAGAGCAGTAAGACTATTTCTCCAAATTTTTGGATAAATTGGATGTCTACTAATGTCTTGATAGATTGACCTAAATATATTCAAAAATGCTGACATATTTACGTTATGATTTATTCGCCCATCTTATTTGTTGTGTTTATTTAGGAAGTCGTTCTGGAATATGCCAACGCAATCTCAAATCTGACCTCCAGAAGAAGTTCCAGTGTGTGTTTGAGGGGATCGCTAAAGCAGGAAACCCAACCCTTCTGAATCAGATCTTCACAGAGCTCTACATCACAGAGGGAGGGACTGCAGAGGTCAATGTGGAACATGAGATCAGACAAATTGAAACAGCATCCAAGAAACCAGTTAGACCTGAAACAACCATCGGACAAGAAGACATCTTTAAAGCCTCACCTGGAAGAGACCGACCAATCAGAACAGTGATGACAAAGGGAGTGGCTGGCATTGGGAAAACAGTCTTAACACAGAAGTTCACTCTGGACTGGGCTGAAGACAAAGCCAACCAGGACATACACTTCACATTTCCATTCACTTTCAGAGAGCTGAATGTGCTCAAAAAGGAAAAGTACAGCTTGGTGGGACTTGTGCATGACTACTTCACTGAAACCAAAGACGCAGGAATCTGCAGGTTTGAAGAGTTCCAGGTTGTGTTCATCCTTGACGGTCTGGATGAGTGTCGATTTCCTCTGGATTTCAGCAACACTAAAATCCTGACTGATGTTACAGAGTCCACCTCAGTGGATGTGCTGCTGGTAAACCTCATCAGGGGGAAACTGCTTCCCTCTGCTCGCCTCTGGATAACCACACGGCCTGCAGCAGCCAATCAGATCCCTCCTGACTGTGTTGACAAGGTGACAGAGGTCAGAGGGTTCACTGACCCACAGAAGGAGGAGTACTTCAGGAAGAAATTTAGAGATGAGGAGCAGGCCAGCAGAATCATCTCCCACATTGAGACATCACGAAGCCTCCACATCATGTGCCACATCCCAGTCTTCTGCTGGATCACTGCTACAGTTCTGGAGGATGTTTTTAAAATCAGAAAGAGAGGAGAGCTGCCCAAGACCCTGACTGAGATGTACATCCACTTCCTGGTGGTTCAGACCAAACTGAAGAACATCAAGTACGATGGAGGATCTGAGACAGATTCACACTGGAGTCTAAACAGCAAGATGATGTTTGAGTCCCTGGGAAAACTGGCTTTTGAGCAGCTGCAGAAAGGCAACCTGTTCTTCTACGAGTCAGACCTGACAGAATGTGGCATCGATATCAGAGCAGCCTCGGTGTACTCAGGAGTGTTCACACAGATCTTTAAAGAGGAGAAAGGACTGTACCAGGACAAGGTGTTCTGCTTCATCCATCTGAGCGTTCAGGAGTTTCTGGCTGCTCTTCATGTCCATCTGACCTTCATCAACTCTGGAGTCAATCTGATGGCCGAAGATCTAACAACCTCATGGTCAAAATTCCGTAAAGATAGAAGGAAATGTCTCCAACAGAGTGCTGTGGACAAGGCCTTACAGAGTCCAAATGGACACCTCGACTTGTTCCTTCGCTTCCTCCTGGGTCTTTCTCTGCAGACCAATCAGAAGCACCTACGAGACCTTGTGACACAGTCAGGAAGTAGCTTGGAGAACAGTCAGGATATAATCCGGTACATCAAGAAGAAGTTGGAGGAAAATATCTCTGCAGAGAAATGCATCAATCTGTTCCACTGTCTGAATGAACTGAAGGATTGTTCTCTGGTGAACGAGATCCAGCAGTTCCTGGAATCAGGAAGTCTCCGCACAGATAAACTCTCTCCTGCTCAATGGTCAGCTCTGGTCTTCATCTTACAGTCATCAGAAAAAGATCTGGACGTGTTTGACCTGAAAAAATACTCTGCTTCAGAGGACGCTCTTCTGAGGCTGCTGCCAGTTGTGAAAACCTCCAACAAAGCTCTGTAAGAAGAGACTTAAATGCATTGAAATGATAATTAATGCACCACTGTCGTCTAAAGTGATGAAAAAAACGTAATTTGTTTTCCCTCCTTGTCTCTTCAGAATGAGTGGCTGTGACCTCTCAAAGAAAAGCTGTGAAGATCTGTCCTTAGTCCTCAGCTCTCAGCCCTCTAATCTGAGAGAGCTGGACCTGAGTAACAACAACCTGCAGGATACAGGAGTGGAGCTGCTATCTGCTGGACTGGGGAGTCCACACTGTACACTTGAAACTCTCAGGTCAGGGTTCAGAAACTTCTGTATGGGACTTTCGTAAAATCCTTGATGTTAGTGACACCTCTCTCTGAGGTTGTTAAATGAACCCTAGGCAGCATCCTAACCTTATTATCTGCAATGTTCCTATGTTTCATTTGCTTCATATAGCTCCAAACTAGTAGCTTGCCATTTGCAAATTACATTATTAGCTAATGTAACCAGCAAACAATGGTCGATCCGTGTAGAATAGCAAGTTACGGCAAGCTGGCTAACCTTAGCTTAGATTACAGTTAGCTCCTCCTTTTCTACTGGCAAGCAAAAATGGCTTTGTACCATTGCGTAATTTATTGTTGGCTAAATCAAATTCAATTCAGAATACATAAAGTAAGTTTTATGTGTCATACGTCGTACGCGTCTTCCTGTTTCTTATCGTCTCTTTAGGCTGAATAGCTGTAACCTCTCGGAGAGAAGCTGTGAAGCTCTGTCCCCAGTTCTCTGCTCCCCGTCCTCCAGTCTGAGGGAGTTGGACCTGAGTAACAACGACCTGTGGGATTCAGGAGTGAAGCAGCTGTCCACTGGACTGGGGAATCGACACTGCACACTGGGAATTCTCAGGTCAGGATTCATCAACCACATCAACTGATGACTCATTTATTTTTCTCAGACATGTTAGTTATCACTGCTCATTGGTCTGTATAGTTAAGCCTTGCCATAATAGCGTATCATAGGGTTTAGGAGAGTATTCACTGAGTGTTGATCCTTTTCTAGAGCACAAACTTCTTGTGTTTATTTGAATTCAGAGCTAGCCCAGCTAGTGACTGCTGTGAACAGGGCAGCTGACAACAAGGGAAAGACCATGTGACCGCTTGGAAAGACAGCTGACAGGAGGGAAAAGACCCCACAGGTGCTGGCATGGGTTAGCACTGAGGAGGAGGAGGAGGAGGGGGTAGAAAAAGAGGATGCAGGTGACACTGAGGCCAGTATGCCAGTCAGAGAGAGAACCATGGAGCAAAAGGTTAGAGTTAGATGGCCTAGAGCAAATGATAGGAAAGAATGGGAGACAGTTAATAGAGATTTATCAGTAATCTTGAGTAGGCTTAGAGGAAATGCAATAGAAAGGTTAGAAAAGATGGGAGATACAATGTATTCGTATGGTGTAGAGAGGTTTGGGGTGCATGAGAGAAAGAGGAGTGGGAGGGTACAGGCAGGTAAGTCTAGGCGGCAAAGAGAAATAGAGAGGTTAGTCAAGGAAAGGAGACAGTTAAGAAAGCAGTGGAAAAAGGCTACAGAAGAAGAAAGGGAGGGAATTAAGGTGTTGCAAGAGGAGCTGAGAAGCAGGCTAGCGGTTCTTAGAAGGGCAGAGCATCTTAGGAAAAAGAGGAGGAAGAAGGAATATGGTAGGACAGGTTTTTTCAAGGACCCTTTTAAGTTTGTTAAAGGATTGTTCAGCCAGGAAAAGCGAGGGCAGCTTAAAGCAGAAAGGTTAGAGGTTGAAGAATATTTGAGAAACCCATATTCAGATTTAGAGAAGAACAGGATAGTAGGTTTCCCACCCGATATCCCTCCATTAGGAGCAATAGAGCATGAGATGGATGTTAGGCCACCTAGGTGGAAGGAAGTTCAGGAGGTGGTCAGGCGTGCAAAGGCTTCCTCGGCCCCAGGGCCTAATGGAGTCCCCTACCGGGTTTACAAAAGTGCGCCTGATACACTTTAATTTTTGTGGAAACAGCTACAAATAGTTTGGGAAAAACAAGTTATACCAAGAGCATGGCGTAGGGCAGGAGGTGTCCTCATTCCTAAGGAGAAGGAGTCTGTGGACCTTAGCCAGTTCCGGATGATTTCCCTCTTGAATGTGGAGGGGAAGATTTTCTTCAGTGTAGTTGCGCAGAGATTAGCTAGCTACTTAGAAAGGAATAGATTAAATGACATGACACTGGTGACCACAACAATGCCATGTACAAAGAGGCTACTAGAGAAGGTAAATAAGAACCTGAAGTGGGCCAGCATGAAGATCAAGCCTAGTAAATCTAGAAGCATCTCGATATGTAGAGGGAAGTTAAGTGATAGGAAGTTTGTTATAGATGATGAGGACATCCCAACAATTAGGGAAAAGTCAGTGAAGAGTTTAGGTAGGTGGTACAATGTAGAGTTGAATGATAAGGAACAGGTGGTGAAATTTAGAAAAGATGTGGCTGAAGGATTGGATAGAATAGATAAATCAGAACTTCCAGGAAAATTGAAGTTGTGGTGTTTACAATTTGGACTATATCCTAGGTTAATGTGGCCATTATCAGTTTATGAAATCCCAATATCTGTTGTGGAGAGAATTGAAAGGTCGGTTAGCTCCTATATTAGGAAGTGGTTGGGTGTTCCTAGGTGCCTAAGTAGTGTTGCATTGTATGGAAAAGGGATTCTTCAGCTGCCAGTATCTAGTTTGACAGAGGAATTTAAATGTACCAAGGTCAGGACAGAGCTGTTGTTGTCTGGGAGTAAGGACATAGTAGTTAGGAGTGTGGTTCCAAATCCAACCAAGGGGAGGAAGTGGAACCCAAGAACGGCAGTTCAAGAGGCAGAGGCAGCTCTAAGGCATGCAGAGATTGTAGGTAATGTTCAGTTTGGCCGGGGAGGCCTGGGGCTTGGCTCAGGCAAACCGGTTTGGAATACAGCAGGTCCCAAAGATAAAAGAAAGCTGGTTGTGGAACAGATACGTAGACAGGAGGAGATAGTAAGGGGTGCAAAGGTAGTGGCCCAGGCTAAACAGGGACAGTGGTTGAATTGGGAAAGTGTAGAGAAGAGAAAGCTTAGTTGGAGGGACCTGTGGACTATGGAGGAGAATAGTATTAGATTCCTGGTAGGGGCTACATATGATGTGCTTCCAACTCCCCAGAACCTAAAACTGTGGGTAAATGAGGACCCATCATGCCCATTGTGTTCAGGTACGGCAACATTAAAGCATATTTTGTCAGGCTGTAAGGTTAGCTTGTCACAAGGCCGATATACATGGCGACATAACCAGGTGTTGAAATGTTTAGCTGCAGGAATCGAAGAGAAACGAAGAGAGGTGAATTCAGAAGGTTATAAAGATAGGAATTTAGCAATTCAGTTTGTCCGTGAGGGAGAGAAATAGGCAGGGGTGTGGCCGCCTAGTAGGTGCTTGTGATTGGGAAATGCAAGTAGATTTAGGGGGAAAGCTTGTTGTTCCCCAGGAAATAGTTTGTACTAAGCAGAGGCCTGACATAGTGTTGTGGTCATAGAGTCAACGGATAGTTTATTTCATTGAACTGACAATTCCTTTCGAAGACTCAGTGGAAGAAGCCTATGAAAGAAAAAAGCTTAGATATGCAGATTTAGGAGCAGAAGCTGAGCAGCGAGGATGGAATACTAGGATTTGCCCAGTGGAAGTGGGGTGTAGGGGATTTATAGCAAGATCAGCTGTCTCGCTCCTGGGGGAACTCGGAGTGCGGGGACAGAGTTTGAAGAAGACAGTGAAGGAAATGTCAGATGAAGCCATGAGAACCAGCAAGTTCATTTACTACAGAAGAAATAATGTCAGTTGGGGGCCAGCAGGGGGAACTACTAAGCAGGGCACATAACTCCTGGAGATCTGGTGGAGAGATCCACTTCCTCTTGGGAAGAGGAAGGTTATTTAAGTGTGGGAGTGGCCTATTTGACTCTCTTTTGCTTGAGACCATGCTAGGTGAGTGTGTTTGCTGATCCTGTGAGTTCATTTATCTCCTTTAACTTTAGCTTATATTGTAGTTATGTTATGTAGTGTGTGAACTAGAGTATGGTGAATGTGCTAGGAAAGGTGGCAGTGTTGTTTGGGCTGTGAAAGCCACGTGTAAATAAGGAGGAAGAGGAAGGTTATTTAAGTGCGGGAGTGGCCTAGTTGAATTCATTTTGTTTGAGGCCATGCAGCAGGTGGGGAGGTAGACTGTACGGCCTAACCCGGCGGGGGAGGGTGATAGCCTAGCAAGGCTTCCTTCCCTGGGTCTACCTCCTGTGTGGTAGTATAGGTAAGGTAAAGGAGGTTGTGTGGTCAGTGTGTGGGTCAGTGTGTGGAGCAGTGAGACCTGGCATTAGGGGAGTGTCTCTGGGACGCCAGAGATCACTGTCTAGCCTCCTGGAGGTGTCGTGGGACCAACTAGACGAAACACCGGTGAAAGGAGGTTCCCACCCGATGACCCCAAAGACATGTTAGTAATCACTGCTCATTGGTCTGTATAGTTAAGCCTTGCCATAATAGCCTATCATAGGGTTTAGGAGAGTATTCACTGAGTGTTGATCCTTTTCTAGAGCACAAACTTCTTGTGTTTATTTGAACTCTACTCAAATTACTGTGAGACCAGTTATTGTGAGTGAGTTTTTCGAACCTGAGCATAATTTTCCATGAACATATTTTATATGATTTTGTTCTACTGAATAGCAGATAGGAATTTTAAGATTCAAAGTGTGTGTAACTGACCAAGTGTAAACACATGTTGCCAGATATTCAGTGAACAGTTGTTTTGAAACACATACAAAGTCTTTCTAATTGTCGCCACTGGGATGATAGTGATATAAAAGTGCACGTCAGCCTCTTTTGCCCTGCCTGTTCAAGATGGGAATATTGCGCTGTTGTTCCACTTCGCTGTTGTGTTTATGAGGTACAATAGTGAAATGGGTGGAAAGAGTGATCTTGCATTTAAGCCGCCAAGGGAGGTAGTAACAGCGCCCAAATAATGCCTGTATAACACAACAGCCTGCAGGACGGTTGTGACATTTTCATGACGTGTTTACACATGCGACCCACCGTGGGAGAGTCAAAAAGCAGATGGTAGCAGTTAGTGGCTAACTCAAAGAGGAAGAACAGTGGACTTTCTCGTGGCTCTATAGCGCAATCTCTGCAGGATCTCTGTGCTGTTTCAGACTGTAAGCATCTGAGAAAGCGTCAGTAACCTCAGTGACGTGTTTGAGGTTTGATGTTCGTCCCAACTGTTGTAAAAGTCTGTCGCCCGCTGCTCTTCCGCCAGTCAGCTCTCTGTGGCTGCTGTTTCTTTTACTTTTCATTAATTTGGACTTGTTTTTAATGCAGCACTTAGTGTTAGCAGTTGCTAACATTATTTTGACTAAGGTTACAGGAAGCTGTAGCTATACATTGCTCCAGGGATGATGTTTTCTGGAGGCCAATGTGGACGTTTGCATCACCCTGGTTACCTGGTCAGAAAGCCTGTGGGATTTTTCCATTGGGTTTTGGATTATTGCAGGAAATAAATTCTGTGACGTGTGTTGTTTTGTGTTTGCAGGCTGTCCGGCTGTCTGATCACAGAGAAAGGCTGTGATTATCTGGCTACAGCTTTGAGCTCCACATCCTCCCGTCTGATAGAGCTGGACCTGAGTTACAATCATCCAGGACACTCGGGGGTGAAGAAGCTGTCTGCTGTATGGGAGGATCCACGCTGGAGCATGAAAACTCTCAGGTATGAAGAAACCTTTGTTTTTCACTCGCTCGGCCAAATAGTGGAGTTTAAGTTTCTTCGGTTTTCTTAATGAATGAGAGAGAGACTAAAATGGGGGGTTAAAGCTTTCAATATATTCATCAGTCTACTTTCCAATTCTTACCTATTGTCATGAGTTTACGGTCGTGACCGAAAGAATAAATGATGCAAGCAGCTGAAGTGACTTTCCTTCATGGGGTGGCTGGGTTCAATGTTAGAGATACTGTAATCAAGGAGCTCAAATCTCCGGAGGGAGTTTGGGGTACAACTAGTATGTTTGAAGGTGCTGCGGTAAATTAAACTTACTGAGCCTAACGATAGTGTGATCAGACGAAGCATGTGTTTTTGTATCTGCAGGGCCTCGGACCTATTTAGTTGCATTTGTGACCATGGAGCACCAGTGCAACTTGCAAATACTATAAATAAATCCTCACTTTTAATCTTGCCGCGTTAACAGATTAACTTTCTACTCACTGCTAACTACATATGTTGACCAGTTCCCAGCAAAAACAGCAGCACTTCCGGGTCAAGCTGGCACTTCAAAATAAAAGCACCAGTGGTTTAACATATTTATTTAATTATTCATTTATTCATTCATTGAATCGCACACCCTGGAGAGGTCACCAGACTATCACAGGGCTGACACATAGATACAGACAGCCATTCACACCTATGGACAATTTAGAGTCACCAGTTATCCTGCATGTCTTTGGACTGTGGGAGGAAGCTGGAGCACCTGGAGGATGGGGGAATATAAGTGCATTTTAGAGACTAACTGAACTGTGTACATGAGAGCAATGTACTGTCCATGTTTCCATGCTGAAAGAGGATGTGCTGCTCTAACCCCCCTCCTGCTTTCAGGGTGGAGCCCAGTGGAGCCCAGTGGATGAGACCAGGTCTGAGGAAATGTAAGTGTGTCTTAAATTTGATTCATGAATACAAAGCAGCACACATTCAATTATCTTAAACCTGTGACATCACTCATGTAAATCTCTGGTGTCACAGATAGATAAATAAGTGCAGCTGTATTGCGTCTTGTTCTCTCCAACAGATTCCTGTAAGCTCACCCTCGACGAAAACACAGTCAACAGAAACCTCAGAGTGTCTCATGACAAGAGGAACGTGTCAAATGTGTTAGAAGCTGAGCCGTATCCTGATCATCCAGAGAGATTTGACTACTGGCTGCAGCTGCTGTGTAGAGATGGTCTGACTGGTCGCTGTTACTGGGAGGTGGAGTGTAGAGGAGTGGTCGATGTGTCAGTGACCTACAGAGGAATCAGCAGGAGAGGAGACAAATGTGATGGCTTGTTTGGAGGGAGTGATCAGTCCTGGAGTCTGAGCTGCATTGATGGTGGTTACTTTGTCTGTCACAACAACAAACAAACCTCCTCCTCCTCCTCCTCCTCCTCCTCAGTCTGTGGTAGAGTAGCAGTGTATGTGGACTGCCCTGCTGGCACTCTGTCCTTCTACAGAGTCTCCTCTGACACACTGATCCACCTCCACACCTTCAACACCACATTCACCGAAAGTCTTTATCCTGGGTTTGGGTTCAGGTCAGATTCTCCTCATTCCTCAGTGTCACTAAACCTGAGCCACAGTTAAAAATAATCTGCAAAAGAAAGTGCAAATTAATGTGCATACCCATCCAATATCATTATATAAAGGAGTTCATTGGTTGATGGAGACAAACAGCAGTTGGTGCTAATTTTCCAATCTGGTGCCTTTAAACCACCACAGAAGAAGACAAGATGAGGTCATTAAAAGAGCTCCAGTCACAGCTCAGTCTGTGAAAAGGTTACAGTCTAGTGTTTTCATTTGCTGCATCTCTCGTCTCTTCTGTGGATGTTGAAGTCACATATTGTCGGTCATAATTTGTTTACTACGCACATTGCACTGTGTCATATTATGTCCTTATCAGTGCACCAACTATTCCACATCAGCCAAGCGTCAAAACAGTGTCACAATTTCATTTGCTGAAGGCAAAACCTGCCTCTCCCCCACAGGGCTGTAGGCTACGTAGGAGTCTTAAAATGTGTTTGTCTTGTTGTGTTATTGGGAGCCAGAATAGAAGGAGTCATGGCTCAAAACTTTAATTTTATCGCAAAGAAGTCATCACTGCCCGTCAACAAAGACAACTATGGTTAAATGTGATAAGACCAAAGGACTGGACGTCAAAAATGCTCACATGGCATCAATATTATTAAACTGCTGGCAGAGTGTGTTGACAGAGGAGAGGCGTTCACCAGACAAACGGGAGCAGAGGAGAGGATCTTACTCCACTTCTCCCGGTCGGAGATGCTGTGGCGGCAGCGGCGGCGGCGGGGGGAGGGGGGTAATCACTGTCCGAGGGCTGCTTTTCACTTACCTCCAAACTTTGTCCGTCTGCCATTGTGCTCCTGATTCAACTATCTCATGCCCAGCCAGTTCCTCATAAGGACCAGCTCCAGTCCCTGATTGGCTGACCAACCAGTTTGGCAATACATGACGCGTTTCCTGCCGTAAAGCAGATTTTTCCGCGAAAATTCGTCCCCGGTGGCAGAAGCTTATTGCAAAGTCACTAAGTAACCTATGTAAACGCAGATAGTCTGATGTTACTATGTATACTACCCTGTGCAACCCATATTATTTTCATAATGATATATATAGGCAAAAATGCTGTCTGTTGCTTCTTTAACATAGTTCATCTAGGTGCAGTGTAATTACTGGTTCAGCTTTACTAGTTATTAGATATATCGTATTGTATATCTATCTTTTTACGACCGTATTTTACAACTCTATTTTACAAGCCGCAATAAACCTACTGTCCCAAAAACACTGTTCCTAGCGTATTAGCTAAAATATCAAAAATTAGCCGTCATCTTTAGGGGGTGACCACACAGAAATGAGACGCTAGAGATATGTGGACGCTTCAAAGACACTTGAAACGCTGGAAGTGCTTATTCAAAGCGCGCTAGCTACTGCCAGCTGACGCTCAAAAAGTTGAAAATATTTTAACTTTTCAGCATCTACGCGCGTCTAAAAAGAAACGTCTAAAAAGACGCTTGAGTGCGCCTTCCTCAGGATTACACTGCAGCCTTCTCACTCAACAGTGGACCAGTTTCAAAACTGTTGTTAGCATTAGTCTCTTTGACACAGAAACATGAGAAAATAGGGTCCACTTAATGACTTGTTTCATTCAAGATCTGACATATTCGTCTTCTGACATAAACTGTTTATTCACAGCAGAATAGATTAACTCATTGAGGGTTGCTTTTATCATTTCAAATCTGTTACAGCGTCTTTGTGTCTTTTTTATTTGTATGTAAAATTTAAACTGACAGTAGCAAACCCCCCTTCTGACAGGTTGTGATGCACCAAGTGAACAGCAGGTGTCAGCAGACGCTCAGTATTAAACCATTGATGAGATGTCACTGCAGTGAGTCTCTAGGTCTGTTCCTCCAGCAGAGGTGGAGAAAATAAAACTGTACTTAATGCTACTGTGAAGATCTCCATTTCAAGGTAAAGTCTGTATGTGAAATTTCAATAACAGTAGAGAAGTGAAGTGTAATAAAGAATTAAATGTGAAAAAGTTTCAGTGGTCAGACTGGTTCAGTGTATGATCTCTGTTCATTTTAATACATGCAAATCTTTCCTAATTGTTCTAAAAAGTTTTGTGCTTTTGAAGGATGAAATTAAAAAATATATTTTTCATTTCATAATCTGATGTCACGTCTTTATTGAGGACAGACCTGATGTTCAGCTCTTCAGTGTATTTGGAAAGCAACATTCTCTGAAGAAAACTGAGCTCGCTTGCGCAGAGAATGTCAATAACTTCTATACCTACAGTATAATAAGGTTCAAATGTTCTTAAATGTTTTGCTTGTAAAATGATGAGTCACTTTACCGTGAAAACACTGTCGACAGACTCCACTCCAAGAGAACTCAGACCCCTTTGAAGTGAGCTGAACTCAGACCACCTTGAGATTGGGTCTGAGTTTGGTTCACTTCAAGTCTGCGGTGCGGTTCGCTTAACCTGAACACAAAGTGCTCCAGGTTCACTTTGCTCTTTGCCATTTCGTTTAGCTGTGTAGATCACATGCTGTTGCACTTCGGAGAAAAAAAAAGACAAAACCAGGACGCAGGATGAGGAGTAGTTTGGTTCATGGAAGATCCTGCACGTCTCCAGACAGCAACAGTCTACAGCTCAGAAACACTAAGATTGTCCTCCAATTTCAAGTTCATCTGAAAACAAGGGGCGTCAGTCTCAGTCTCACAGTTAACATCTTATTTCAACATGAATTCTTACGAGCCTCAATCTGCCTTAAATGACAATAGTCACCTTTAACAGGGTCAAACAGACGAGCGGTCACTGGTCAAATTTTGTGTACTGTGAATAGTTAAGTAAGTAGAAGATGAACTGATCTCCAAAAGACATAAAGATAACGATAAAACATGCTCTTCAACATTTCAAGCAAGATCAGTGTTTTATTTTTGTTTTGCATAATATAAGTGAAGAAAATGCGCGGAGCACCATTCAGTAATATTATCTTACTACATAATGACGAAAACTCTGTCTGTGTGTCTGTTCCAGGTTTTTCCTCCTCACTGGCTTGGTCAATCCATGTGAAATGTGGCACAGTGGTAGAGGGTCATGGGAGGATGCCAATGAAGCAATATTACATCAATTGGCCAAAGGGGGGCGCTATAGCAACCAATTGAAATGTCAAACTTTGAATGGGCATATCTCATGCCCCGTATGTGGTAGAGACATGAAACTTTGCACAGAGATGCCTCTCCTCATGAGGAACACATTTGCCTCAAGAACCCATAACTTCCGCTTATATAGATTTTCCGCCATTTTGAATTTTTTGAAAAACACTTCAAATGGATCTCTTCCTAGGAAGTTTGAGCGATCTGCATGAAACTGGGTGAACATAATCTAGGGACCAATATCTAAAGTTCCCTCTTGGCAAAAGTTGGAAAACTTACTAAAACTGAGCTTCTATAAGGCAATGAATATTGCGGAGGGCGTGGCTCATCACATAAAGGTGTATAACATCTCAAGGGTTTCACCCATCACCACGCAACTTTGTAGGCATATGACCACACATAATCTGAGGGGACCCCTCCATTATTGACCCCATCAAACAAAATGGGGGCGCTAGAGAGCTCATTTCTTATCTTGGCCTAACCGCCATATGGATTTTTACTAAACTTGGTAGATATGTAGAACAGGACGCCTCAAGGTGACTGGAGAAATTTAACTCTAATTGGCAACTGGGTGGCGCTATAACAACAGAAAAATGCTTCAAAATGGCTAAAATGCGACCGATCGCTGTGGCTCCCCCTGTGGACCAATGTTGGTGTTTTTTTTTAATGTTTGGTATGACTAAGTCATGGTATGGTGTGCTGTACTCAGTGGGTATGGACTAGTTATGATAATGATAGTATTTTGGTAGCATATATGTTATAAGTATATATTAATATATGATAGTATATGTATGTGACAATAATAATCATATGTGTGTAATAGGACATGAGTGTTATCAAATGAAGAACCAACTTCTCAAAAACTAAGGAGAGAAGGCACGCGGTGTATTATAGGTGGGTCCTCCGGGAGACAAGGCCTAAGTCAGCCTAACTAGGGGCTGGTACAAGGCAAACCTGAGCCAGCCCTAACTATAAACTTTATCAAAGAGGAAAGTCTTAAGTCTAGTCTTAAATTTGGAGACAGTGTCTGCCTCCCGGACCAGATGATTCCACAGGAGAGGAGCCTGATAGCTGAAGGCTCTGGCTCCTGATCTACTTTTGGAGACTTTAGGGACCACGAGACACAAGGCAGCATGATGAGATGGAGTCTTAAAGCTCAGATTCTAATGTCACATAAAGACTGAAGAGACAATGTAAACAGTTTGTGCTGAATCTCATTTTAACACTTAACAGTTTCAGTGTGGTCATGCTGAGCTCGTTATGTTGAAACAACAGAATACCTGCAGCGATCACCTGACGACAACAACATGAACTCAGCGTTTCCTGTGTCGTCTCTGCTGTAAAACTTGTTTTGCGATCAGTTACATTCTGGTCCTCCGCAGGCCTCTGTAGCTCACTGAAGCAGAGAAAAAGGAATTAAAAAGGCGAGAAGAAGCTGCCGACAGGAACGGAGCCGGCGGGGTGATGAGGCCAAACAAAGAGGATGGATTTCAGAGTGAAGACTAAACCTTCCTAAATCAGTTAGTTCTGAGCCCATCCTGACCTCTCATCTGCTCATCCGGCCTTTGAAGCGTTCAGTTCAGGGGGAGGAAAACTGATCGGCCAAATGTCCCCTAAGTGACAAAATGCCCTGAGGTGACACACACACACACACACACACACACACACACACACACACACACACACACACACACACACAGACTGGGATGTGTGGACAGCTGCAGTTAGGAGCAGCTCTGTGATCAGACCACCTCAGTCGAGTTCAACACAAGTCCAAGACCAGATAGAGTCAAGTATAACGACAGAGTTCAGTTACAGTCACTTTGTTTTCAAGAGTTGTTCAGAGCTGAAGCTTGATTCAGATACAAACACTAAAACTAACCATTTTTAAAACATCAACAAAGTTTTCAGTCGCAAGAACTTGTGACTGAGGACAGAAACAAGAAAAAAAATATTTAGTGAAGATACAAAAAACTGAAAATCAAATTAACGTAACACTTCTGTTTTCACAGGAAATGTACAGTTTGCATATAGTCTCTTTCAAAATAAAAGCAATACATCAGTACAACACAGCGACTTGATGGGTTTTTTTCCTTTCAACTACAAATGCACATGGTTGAATTTAGGCGACAAAAGCATGTGGTTGGGTTTCGGAAGAAAGAACAGGGTTTGGCTTAAAAATCTTACAGGAAGTGAACACCGACCTCCCGTATGAAAGTTCAAAGTTGTTGGACCCATCTGCTCAGACACCAACTCAACTTCCATTGTTGCCCTGCCAAGTTTTTGTTTAGTTTTGGTACAAGAAGATTCTGTTATTTGATGTTTATTGGGAACATGTAAAAAACAAAACAAAACATGAACATACAAACAAACAGACAGAGAAAGTAATATTTACAGATAATCCTCAGTGTAGTTACTTTAAATTTAAACATCAGAAAAAGGAGTGGAAGAAGCATAAACTGATCAAATCTCACCCCTTCTCCGTACGTCATCAATGAAATGAATCAGTTTTCTTATATAGATAAGCATATGCCTTAAACTTTTCTAAATATACAGTTATTAGTATTACCATTTAACAATGTCACACAAAAATAGCCCATGTATATGTACAGTATATAATGGTAATTACCAAATATCTATCATACGATAACCTTAGTTACAAATTATAAGTGAATTTCAAGTATAAATCAGTCTAAATGTATGATATATATATTACCAGTTATCTTTACCTTACAAGAAATAAATATAAATATTAATATTACATATGTATCTCCCATATGTATCTTTCCAAAATATATTTATTTTACTAATAATAATATTTGAATGTTTTTTTGTGCACAAACTGAACGTGCACATGGAAACATAAGTGTGGAAAAGTTAAACACCTTTTGAAACAACATCTCACTGCTTCTCACTGTTTTCTGACCTCAGAAATCTCAAAAAGAAAAACAGAAGCAAACACTGATGATGGATTTCACCTCACTGGAAAAATCAGAACATTAATTTTTTATAAAACATGTTTTTTTTGTCTCATTGAGGAGAGAGAGGACAAGCCCCAACAAGAGCTTAGAGGATTAAGTTCATTCTCACTGCCAGTCTGACACACACACACGCACGCACACACACACACACACACACACACACACAAACTTCACACTTTGTTTCTGCAGGTTTTATCCGTCATTTTGCCGAACAACTCTTAATACCACATCATCCGTGAGCCTTGGCCACCGTTGCCATGGAGAAGAGGCCAGTCAGAGGTTTAAAATGCTTTGTTGAAACAGTTGTTAACAAAAACACGTCGCCATGGTTACTGATTTCAGCACATCATTTAAATATGATCTCATTTAATGTGCAGATTGTTTTTCAGCTCACTGTTAACGCACAAAACTTAGAGCTCAGTGCTTTGAGTTTTTATGTTCGCAGGCTTTTTGTAACTTTTTATCAGCGGACCTGATATTTTCTAACACAGTTGTTCACCTCGTGTTCAGATTCAGTGAGGTGTATTGCAGGAACCATCACCTCACTGTGTGTGTGTGTGTGTGTGTGTGTGTGTGTGTGTGTGTGTGTGTGTGTGTGTGTGTGTGTGTGTGTGATCCAGCTCAGTGAACAGAGCTCAAACATCCTGAGGCGTCAAACTGCAGCTGAAACCTGAAGTTTTTGCTTCAGATTCTGCAGAGGAAAATGAAAACTCAACTACATCCAGCTTCACTTGATTTCTCTACATCATCTGATTATGTTAAATACAACATCGCACTGTAACTATGATGAACATCTCTCGTTCATGAAGCACCTTTGCTCTGCTTCAATCTGCGTGTCTGAGATGAATACCTGTGAGAGCAACGTGGTGAAATCTCTGGTCAACGATCTAAAGCGTCTTCTAGAAAGTTTCAATTTCTTTAAAGAAAACATATACAGGAAAAACCAATGTATAGAGTCATACGAAAATAATCCCTCTCAATCATAGGGCTGCCACAAACTAAGAATTTTCCTTGTCGACCAACAGTCGTCATCAGGGTCCATCAGTGGACGAGTCTCCTGCATGTTTCTGATATGAATGTAATGATTAAATTATATATTTTGGTGGTTTGAGTTGAAGGTGTGAGAAAGAATAGTATCAGTAACATTGTTAACACTGTGCTACATTACAAAGAAATACAAACCGTACTAAGGAACCTTCATTAATATAGGCCTATATTTTATCTCCAAGTGCACGTCACACACTGAGCGAGCCGCCTGTTAATGACACTGTGGGCTAATGGGCATGTAGCTACTTCCATGTTTCACATGATACGTCATGTTTGTAGTCGACCAATGAAGATGAGTTTACATATCACCTTGGGTTCGTCCTTCACCTTCTCAAAATGATCCCACACTTTGGATTTCCTGCCCGACATGTTATTAACTAGCCTGTGGAATAACCGCAGGTACCAGCCCTGGAAATTAACCTGACTCCTGTCTGACTGCTCAGCGTGGACACTTCCTGTGTCTGTCCTTTCAAATTAAAGTCCCACATGGTCCAGTCATATAGGTTTGGATTGAAATCTTGCTGACTAATGACCTTTCTGGTTGACTAACGTTTGGTCGACTAATAAGGGACAGCCCTACTCAATCATCACTTATGCCCCTCTGCAAGAGTGTGATTGTGTATGTCTCTGCAGACTTTTCCCTCTGCCTGGATTTTCTCCTTATTTCGCTGTGTCCAAGAAGATCCTGGGGACAGTAAGCAGCACGCATCCAAGAAAGCTACAAAAATTGTCACAGGGCCAAAAAGGTGCAAATAAAACGTCATATCTGGGTTTCATTGTCGATACTGTTTACAACAGTAAAAGACCATTTCTGCACAGCTAACAAAAATGTGACAAAACTACGAAGACGTGACTGAGACAAAACAGACTTGAATGTTCAGAGGAGTCCATGGAAACATGTCGAAGGACCATCAGAGGAAAATGTGTTGCAGACAAAACAGCAAACAAACGGCACCAGAGTCTGCACCATGGTTCGATTTCATAGAGCCCATTCATTCATTCGAGCCCAAATAAACCATGTGTCTAACTGTGCAAATGGACCTGAGTTCATTTCAGCCAGGTGAGGTGTGAAAGCAACCTCAGTCTGGTTCTGCTTTTATCTACACAACTACTTAGCCACCTTTGTTGTTTTTGTTTATTTCCAGTCTTTTCAGTTTTTTTTTTTCATGCACGAAAAGAAAAAGTTGAACAGGTGTGTTGAAACAGATCAATCAGGGCTCTGCAGTGTTTGATGGAGAGGGCACGTCTGCAGCTGATTCCACTGATGAGCTCCTCCACCTCGCGGAGCTCATCAGTCAAATCAGCTGCAGACTGTGAGCTCTCTGTACCCTGTGCTCCTCTGGATCTTTGTGACTGCAAAACACATAATAACTAACTGTTAGAAATAAGAGTTTAAAGTGGATGTGTGTGAGTGCTGCAGGCGTGTGAGCACAGTCCACATCAGTGTGGTGATCTGGGCCTCTTGAACCCTGCTCTCTGTCCTCAGACCAGCCTTTAGGATAACACTCTCCCACTCTCCTCCATCTCATTAACCTCAGCTCGGTCCTTTTCTCTGTGGCGTTTGCCCTCAGTATTATCTCTGATCTGAGAGCAGATCATCGCGTGGAGCCTCCTTCATGAACAAACAGAGCTTGTTAAAAGCTCCCGGCTCCCAGCGGCTCCTTCATTGGTGTGAAAAGATCCCACAAGGATTCATTAACGCTGCTGATGAGCAGACTGAAGACCACAGAGAGATCACAACACCTCTCTGCACAGACCCTGTGGTCTCCTGAGCCTCAGAGTTTCACACCAGTAACTGGGAGTTTATTCAGGGTGACATTTATCTACAAGCAGATGAAGACCTGTGACACTACAGGTGACATTCTGAATGTGAAATTATAAATATCTGTAACAAACCTCATGGTTATTTTCTCTAAAGTAATAGAATTCAGGACTGAAAAACCTTCAGGTTTCAGGTCTCACACCATCCCCTCCATTTACAGATGACAAATATGAGGACAATATAAGATAAAGTTTAGGGAAGCTGTAACCACGACACTGCTTCCATTACTTTTATTAGTTCAACTTGCACCTGTAAGAATTGAAATTCTGAAAAAGCTCTCCTTCTGTTTCTTTCTGTTTTTCTCAGCTCACTCTGCTCTTTTTTTTTTTGGTCTTTGTTACTCTGGATTAATAAAGTTTGGGGGGTTAAAACTGATCCTGGCTCTGCAGCAGGACTGAAGCTCAAAGGGTTAATATCACCTCCAAGTCCTGTGAGGCGTCACAAAGAGCTCTTATCTGTGATTCCCTCTTTTCTTTTCACACTCAGAGGTGACTGACCCGCTGGGAAAAGATGTGTCAGACGAGGTGCACAAACACGGGATTAGAGGAGACGGTCTGGATCCAGATCATGGTCCACACAGAAGCAGGAAGTTCACACACATCAGTTAAAAGCCTTGATGGAAAAATACATCTCTGACTCTCTTAGTCCTCTGTCTCTCACTACTTTCTTTTGTCAGGTTAAAGGAATACTTCCCCCCAAATATCCATTTTTTTTAATATCAATCACTCATCCTGGGTTGCTTTGACTTTGTTAAAAAAAAAAGTCAAAATATCCGTATACAGACTCTCACACAAGTCGT
This sequence comes from Epinephelus awoara, assembly GCA_035609425.1. Lineage (NCBI taxonomy): Eukaryota > Metazoa > Chordata > Actinopteri > Perciformes > Serranidae > Epinephelus > Epinephelus awoara. The sequence continues at coordinate 39,815,961 of CM069299.1, forward strand.
GCAGTGTAATCTAAAGTCTTGTTTATCCAGTCGAATGCTCTGCACTTTGCTCTCTTCAAAGTGAGACTCCATCAACATAAAGGGTAATTTTATCTCGCTGAACACAGGAGCTGCTGATCTACCTCTGCCTCCATCGGTAGTGTGTGTTATATTTGTGACTTTGGTGAATCCGAACAAAAACTTTAAAACGCCAAAGTCATACAATAACACAAAGAAAATGAAAAATGAAACCCAAAACTGCAGTTCCTCTAATGTCCACTAGAGGCTGGCTCCAGAAGCCAGTCAATATCCATAAACCTCCATGTTAAAGTGCCCACCTTCACAGCAGAAATAAACACGTTATAGCCTGGTACAAAAACAGTTTTCAATGCAGAAGAATGGTTTCAACATTTATGACACCTGTACGGCGGTGAATTTTTATATAACTCAGCTGTTTACATTTTATTAAGGCTTAAAGTTACGGATAATCAAGGACAGACTGCTTTGCGTGACAGGCTGTCTGTGTCTTTCACACCTGCCCTGTTTGGTTCAGTTCAGTCAAACTCAAGTGCCCCCTCAGTGCGGTTCGTTTGGGCAGGTGTGAACACAGCAATCACACTCAGGTGTGCACCAAAACAACCTGACCGAGACCTTCTTGAAGAGGTGGTCTCAGTCCGGTTCCAAAGGAACTCTGGTGCGGTTGGTTTGTGGTGAGAAGGTGTTCTGACCTGGATGTGAAGCAACTGCAGTCACATGACACATTGTTTGGGTTAAACATGAGCATGTTACAGTCCTGGAGGATTATTAATGTGCACCTCCTCCTGTACTGCCTTAATATGCACATTCAGCACATCCAATGCATCAAAACATTGTTTTCTAGTTGGAGCCGCGCCTCGTTTTCAAACTGTATGGTTTGACTAAAATGAACAATGACAGCAATATAGTCCACGATGAGCAGCGCTAAAATCAACCTGTGTAGTTGTCCCTCCATTGTGACATTAGAAAGTGTCACATTTATCTTGCAAGTGTTCTCTTCTTCAACGTTTGCTTTACTTCCTACTTCCTTCTAGACAATTATACAACTTTGGAACAACATGAGTCCCTGATTCAGACCAAAGGAGACACTCTAAAGCCACTTATTGTATATATTTTTTCCAATTATTAATCTATCTAGTTTGAAAAATGATGAACAGATCATCTTTGACAAAGTTGTTGTTATTGTTGTTGTTGTTGATCAGCTGACACTGGACAGAAGAAGAGAGGCAGGTGACACGAGAGGTTGCGGATTAACTCTTAAACAGACAGACGTTCATTCATTAACACTGTGTGAGTCTGCAAACCTACATATGAGACAAAGACAGATTCATGAGTTCAGACTGTCAGACCCAGTTTACAACAAAGAGTCATTAACACACGCACACACACACGCACACACACATGCGGATACTAATTGGAATTTTGGAAGTTGTGTTGCAGAAGCTGCACCCTCCATCCTGCATCTTATATTCTTCCTCTGCTGCTGCAAACGGTTCAATAACAGCAGCGTTCAACAGGAATAATCCTGCTGATGACCTCGCTTTGTCACACGAGGCCTCTGAGTGTGTGTGTGTGCGCTCACATTAAATCCAGCACACTGCTCGTCTATACTGCGACCTCTGACCTCTGCAGAGAGAGGGAGAGATGTGTTGTAATGTTCCTCCTCTGCTCCTTTTCTTCTGTTTTTTTTCTCCTCAACTTTTAAAGGTTCCTTCATTTTGTTTTACAGCTTTTACTTTGGTCGTTTTGTCCGACATTAAATACACTGAACTCAACAAGTGACAGTTTGAAATTCCATCACAACAAAAAGCTTTTTTACTGCACCTTATTTGTTTTGCTATTTTTCAGAGTAAATCCAGGTTGAAACTAAAGTTAGTCCACTGATGTAAAAACTCTACATGTTATGTATCACTATACAAACATCTACAGCAGAGCTGCAGATAGAGCTTCTCATCACATCACACCTTCTCTCCACTATAAAACTCATGGAAAGAATCTCTGTCGGGTCGTATAGCTCTGGGTATCCAGCAACCACTACCACCAGTTTCTCCTCCAGTGTTTACCAACTGTAAACTTGTCGAGACAAAAAAAGAAGTGAACACAGGCGCTCAGTGTCCCTGTCAGGAGTTTACACACGTTCATCTTTTTATTGTCTTATTGTTTATTCCATATAGACTACACCATGAACTACACGTCACACCCTTACAGGTTACCCACAAGGCCACCACCCTCAGGTGCCGTACACATGCCGTGTTTTTTGCGCCTTCAAATTAATTTTCAATCTAGACAAAAACTAGAGTGACGCTGTTGCTGTGTGCACACATACCCAAGCGTCCATTCAGGGCACGACGGCCACAGAGATAAACAGAGTTCTGCATGTGATGTGACGAGGAACAACTAATCTATATATCTTTCCCCTTTTCTGTAAATATCAGTCTGTGATAAATATGAAGAAGAAGTTGATCATTTAGTTTTAAGTTTTACATCTGTCCCGTGGTCAGTATGCCCACACTTGCAGACTGGAAGAAGATCAGGTCTGCACTCTGGATTTCAGGTAAATTGGCGAGGGTACCGTGCTTGTTAAGGTTGCTTAGCAACCTCAGACACAACCTGCCGCTCCTGAAAGCTGGCACAGAAAACACACATCATTATTATTATTATTATTTCAGGTTCATTCATAAATAAAGTTTCAGATTATAGAGTGTGTCCACTTTGGGACACTTGAATAATTATGTGCAATTGCAGTAACAATAAATGATGATAATAACATACTGTGCATAAAAATAAAAACAAGAGCTATTATTATTATTATCATTATTATTATTATTATGGTACAGTAAAAAAAAATGCTATTATAAAGTGATGTTGGTACTTATCGATCTCTTTCCATATAACCACCTGTTATCATGTGACTGAGGTCATGTGATGAAGAAGGTCGTGTGATGAGGTCACAGTCTTCTAATGTTTCATCACAGATCTTTATGACGCTGCAGCAGCCAATCAGAAACCAGGACTTTCTGTTGCTGTGCAAAAAAAAAACATACTATATATGTTGGAGCTCTCTCTCTCTCACTCACACACACACACACACGCGCGCACACACATACACTCCTCCATTGTAATGTGAGTCTGACTGAATCTCTGCATCTCAAACACACACGTTAATATCATGCAGATACACAGTGTGTCTACATGCCCCCCCACCCCCAACACACACATACACACACACACACACACACACACACACGCACACACACACACCCCAGTCTTAATTGCCTCGCTCGACCACTCTCTCTCTCTGCAGATGTCTCGCTCCTTAATTTGCGTAGAGAGCAACAATCAGTCCCATCTGTCCCCGTTTTTACTTTCCTCCTCCTCCCCCTGAAAAATCACCTCTGTGCCCCCCCACTCCCCCCACCCCTCCACTAAATCTCCTTACTAAGCCCACCACACACACACACCCATACAGAGCCTTGTCAGTGGCGTGGGGATTGAAAGCCAATCAAAAAGCTATAGAGAAGTGCTTTGGTGTGCAGGGACACAATCGGGGGGCCGGTGGGGGCCGGTGGGGTTGGGTGAGGCTCTGAGGTGGGGGCCCCCCCACCAGCTCTGTGTTTGTGGGCTGCAGGCTCCTGTCAGCCGCTGTGAAAGAGGCTCAGGCCCGCAGAAACGGGGACAGATGGGGGGACTTAGAGGGGAGGAATAATCAGTGCATCGTCCTCCTCCGTCCGTTCGTCCGTCCGTCCACGCTGACGGGACGGTGGACACAGGAAGCTGATTCATGATGTGTGTTTCCAAAACAAAGTGTGAAGGCCGGGCCTCCACTGAGTCCCCCTGAAGTCACCGCAGGACTTTAAAAATTAAACTCACCTGGTGTTGGATGGAGGCTGGGAGGTGTCAAATTTCAGTTCTCTGAGCTCAATATTTTCTTTCATCCTCTTCAGTTTAGTGGTTCAATTTTAATCATTTGTTCTTTGAAATGAATGAATTGTGTCCTTGTGACTGAATGAATCCCTCAGCCTACAGGCAGGTGAACACCTGTGGCTCACACACACTCACACCTACAGGCTCTCAGGGCACGACATGTGTTGGCTCGTCATGTGAGTGGTATTAAACATACCACCATACTACCAGAGACTCAAAATGATCCTATTTTGAGGGAAATTATCGTACGTCCATCCAACAAAAAAAACCAACCCAAAATAACCAAAATAACAATCCTACTGATGCACAATAGGCAAATACAGTCACTTCAGTGTTTACTTTTTTGGTTTACTTTTTTTTCCATTTCTCTTGCTTCTGTTTTTCCTCTTCTTCTTCTTCTGTTTTGAATCTCATTCTCACTCGACTTCCTGACGGGTCCCAGCGCCTCGTGGGGGCTTAATAAAGGCGGCAGCATTATGACCCAGTCTGTGCATCAGTTCCTGTTTGAGCTACATCGCTTCCTGTGAATCCTCACTACATGAATTCTATTCCAAACGTAATGATATATACGTGTATCATAGTACTGTTGTTATAACTGTTTCCATCAATCGCATGTGAATGTGACAAACACACCAAACTGATATCAGTGAACTAGCGGGGCGATGAAGACCAGCTGTGTGTTGCCTGGGTCAAGCAGTTGGACTTGAACATGTCACAAAGCCATCAGTCAACTTGCACGAACATTCTGCGCTGTAGATGTGCAGCTATACGCATGATGCCTCTAGTGTCCAACATAAGGAAGTGCATTTATTTACAGATGGATGGAAACCTGATAGAAACTACTTGTAGCCATGGAGGAGGCTAAGTTTGTCCATTTTTTGCTATCCAGTATTTTTGAACATGCACTTGGAGCAGGATAAAAACAGGACTTGCCAGGTATTCGGCATGTTTTGTGAAATACTTAATCTAAAAGACGTATGAACGGCTGAACGAGTCATAATGATGATCTGATTGTATATAATATACAACCATATTTTAGCAGAATAACATTACTCAGATTCACAATGTGTTAAAACTCGATAAACAAGTTTAGTTGTTAATCAGACAAACTCACTTGACCATCAACAGGCAACTGAATTGAAGGAAATAGCCTGTTACAAGCTCTCTGATATCCACCACAAAGGTTAAACTTTTTGAACATACTTGAGGCAAATTCCACACCGAAATATTAGAGGAGGAGATTCACAGGCACATTGCATATCAGCCTCACCCCCTCACTGCCAACCAGAGTAATTTAATCCATTAACAACCTCAGCCGTCTCCAACACTGATTCAACATGGTGAATCATTGCATTGCATTGACCAGTGGCCGACTGTCGGCTTTGTGTGTTGGCTACATTATCTGCTTTGTCCGACTCCTCGTGATGAACAAGAGTTTTTAATGTCAATCAGCTCTCACAGCCGTCACTAAATATCCAATCAGATTTATGTAACCTGGTTGATTTATTGTTCGATCAGATTCTTGTATCCCGACTGAAACATTTGGAAAATCAGCTGCAGGAAACTCTTCCTCTGAGCGTTTTGAGGACATTCCTTCAGATTGGGAATGATTGATGCTCCTGTGCCGACATGTAAATCAGGTCAGCTGGAGCAGGACTGATGGGGTGATTGATGGCGTCTTTAACAGAGAACACAATCCCAGATGAGTCCCTCAGACTCGAGTGGTGCTTCTCTTGTGGAGCCTCTATCTGTGTTTTTACGCCTTTGTCTGCGCTCCCAAAGTGAACCATTGAGACGAGTGAGTCTTGTGTTCTCCTGCAGCCGCCTTTGTGAACCTCACAATGACCATTCAGCTCTGTTGGTGGTAGAGCCGCTTTTCATCTCACACTCCAAACATTGCAGCAGTGGAGCATGAGGCCGGAGGAGATCCTCCACAAAAACACCACTGAAAGGACTCTGGAAATGATCGGGTTAACGTGCAGGAGACACGGGTTTAAACATTTTTAATGTAAGATTTCAGAGAAATGCCCAGCAGTGCTAAAGGCGTTGAAATGTTATGCTGTGTGGACATTAACATGATGACATGTCTGCGTACCACACGGCTAAATATTGTCATATTTCAAGGTAAGATTGGTGTGAGACGTTTGGAAGACGATGGATTTTGATTATTTAACAACACAACTTAAAACCAACAAAATATAAACATCATCTGCTGTCGTTATAATCTCTGTCAGACTGACGTTGGAACTAGAAGTTGTCCTGACATTGATTTATGGTCAACCAGTATCACAACCTACATTCAACCAAATCTCAACGTCTAAAGCGGAATTTATATTCCTGCGTTGTAGTCCGTACTTCAGCATAGGCTCTGTGACATGGAGCCTATGCCGTAGCCTGACGTGCACCTCCCCAGAAATGTAACTACAAGTCGCGGCGACGCAGACGTCCTGTCTGTTTCTGTAAGCTGAAACCATTTCCCTCAGTGGAAACAAACTTATATTTATATTTATTTAATTTCACAGATAAGAAACAATATAATAAAGCCTCCACATAATAGCATTTTAAGTCCTGTGTGTGATTTATCCTGGCTTCATATGAGAAAAGAGAAAGGTTCGCTGGCAGCTAGGCTAAGTTATACAATGTAAAATGCCATAGGCTTGTGCTAATAACGTTAGCATGTTGTATTTGTTTGGAAAACATGTTTAGTATAAGACAGTTGTTTTGTCTGTGAACCTTGTGAGTTGTAATGGAGCCAAATTTTGTGACGTTACCTTTGTTAAATGCTGCTGTTGTCCCTGGCTTTATATGAGCAGAGGAAATCTCTGCTAGCTGCTAGGCTAATTTATACAATGTAAAATGCCATAGGCTTGTGCTAATAACGCTAGCATGTTGTATTTGTGGGGAAAATGTGTCCAGATAAAGACAAGTGTTTGTCTGTGAATGCTGCGAGTTATAGTGAAGCTGATTTGTGTTTGAAATTGTCTCTATTAAGCCATGTTTAATGTGTGTTTAATGTGTGTTTAATGTGTGTTTAATGTGTGTTTTGAATCAACTAAACTTTACAGCACTTCACAGAAACCCCGACACTGACTAGTGTTTTGGAGGTGTAACTGCCGAGTGACAGAAACACACCATCACACATGTATAAAGCTCACAACGGCGATGAGTGTAGGGTCTGCCGCATAAGTATAAATCCAGCTTTACAATGTATGTATGTTTGAAAAGACAGAAATTTGCATTTATTTGCATTTTGATGAAACTGAAATCTTCTGTAGACGACAGATGAGTTTACAGTTTTGTGTTAAACTGAATGACTCAAAAAGTTTAGATATCTGTTCTGATCACGTGTGTGGAGAAATCTAACAGTCTGCAGTGAGATCAGAGACGCAGTTTGAACAGTTCCTCTGATTTCAGGACTGTCCTCAGATCAGCCTGCAGCGGTGCACTCTCCCCCTCCTCCTCCCCCGTCCTCCCCCTCAGACCTCACACTTATCTGTCTCTCTGTCCATTCAGCTTCTCCTCCTTCACACTTGACAGTCGGCTGAGTTCGGACTGTGTCTGCTGTGAAAGGCCTTTGTGTGGAGGCCGCTGCGCGTGTTATCCTCCGTGGCCTCTTGTGTCAGTCACAAGAGGTCTGAGGAGCCCGGAGGGGCCGCAGGGGCCGGCGATAGACTGAGCCCAGGGCCCCGGAGCTGTTCGGGCCCCCGGTGCTGGCCGGCGGCCCGGAGCGGCCCCCTCTCCGGTCACGGTCTCGTCTCTTTCACTGACAGTTTGTTCTCAATTAGATAGCTTTTGTCCCAGAGTGAAAGCCTTCAGCCGACAAACTCTGCGCTCCCATCTGGGGAGGGCTTTCTGTCCGGGTGAAGAGATGGCATCCGTGCCATAATGCCGATGTTTCGCCTCTCCACAAACCCCCGCCGCGACGCTCTTTATACTCTCATTTTGGCTTTTTCAATGCTTCGCCTTTCAACACGGCTGAATAGCACTTAACTAGCTTTTTAAAACTTCCTCGATATCTAAATCTCATTGAGACGACGTTCAGACAGTCAGGAATGTGCTGATAGTGTCGCTGCTGCTGCAAAGCTTCAATTCAGACTTTACTGGACACAATAGCAACAACATGTTCAGTGGATTCAGTTTTCCAGTGTGACAATCACGTGTTACAAGTTGTGTTCAGTGTGTTTCCAATGTACGTACACTGTGTTGTTATTTCATAATGTTCAATATTATGTTGTGTTTTCTTTTTTTATGTTACAATACATTAAAGGAGTACTTCACCTGCACATTGTTTGATGAATAGTGGATTAATATGTCACCACATTTGACAACAGCAAAACTATATCAAAATATCTGTCACACAATAAGCTCAAAATCAGCTCTATGCCTGGCCTACGCTGTTGTGAGCATTTATACTTGTGCAGTAGTGCGTCTGTGTCACTCTGCAGTTACACCTCCGAAACACTAGTGGGTGCTGGGGTTTCTGTGAAGTGCTGTAAAGTTTAGTTGACTCAAAACACACATTAAACACACATTAAACATGGCTTAATAGAGACAGTTTCAAACACAAGTACACAAATCAGCTTCACTATAACTCGCAGCATTCACAGACAAACACTTGTCTTTATCTGGACACATTTTCCCCACAAATACAACATGCTAACATTATTAGCACAAGCCTATGGCATTTTACATTGTATAAATGAGCTTAGCAACTAGCAGAGATTTTGTTTACTCATATGAAGCCAGGATAAATTACACACAGTACTTAAAATGCTTTTTGGGGAGGTGCACATCAGGCTATGGCATACTGTGCTGTTGATTTGACGCAGAAGTATAAATCCCACTTAAGCGTATCAGACGAAGACAAAAAAGTTTTCGTCCTTCAGAATTTAAACAAACTTGTTTATTGGAGTTGAGATGTTGTTTAATCCATTTTTTTCTAATAAGTGATGAGGTCACTGCTGCACTCCACTTCCATTGGAATTTTGCAGACCGATGCGTGTGTTCATGCAGCTGAGCCCGTCAACTTTAGATTCACTCACATCTGTTTCTACATGTCGAAATAGCTCCATGTTCATCAAAATGTTTGTGGTGTAATGAAAAAAGAAACAGTATACATATGCATGAGGTCTAAATAAAAGATGGCATGATGCTGTGGTGTTCAGAGTGTGCTGTGCTGCAGAGGCAGACAGTGAAACACTGACTGATGAGCGGTGAGCGTGTTTCGGTCAATACATTTAACCAGAGAATTATCACAACAAATGAGCGGCTGCAACACACAGACACACGTTTGACCTGCAGACACCACAAAGACAAACTGAACACGGAGCCATCTGTTGCTCACATACATCAACACTGTTTCCAAAGTGTGGTCTGAGGCCAGCAGGAGGCCCCACTGAGGGCTGCCAGGGTCCATAACAAAACAGTGCTTTGAGGACGCAGTACTCAACTTTCTGAGAACATTTATAGTAGAATTACCAAATAGTGATTATTCTGTATTGTCTGAGTGTGTTCTGGGGCTACTTACCTTTTTCTTTGGCTGGGTGACTTTCTGTTAGAGAGAAATTTTAAACATAGAAATAACATGTAATGTAACATAATGTCAAATGTAATACTTCACCTCCCAAATGACTGTTTGTACACTGATTACACACCTCACAAAACACAAATGCTTTGAATGTGAATCCTGCAAGTTATAATGAAGCTAATCTGTTATAATGACTTTAGTTGTTCTGATTTGTGTTTGAAATTGTCGATATTAAGCCATGTTTAATATGTGTTTTGAGCGTGTTTTGAATCAGCTGGATTGTATAGCACTTCACATAAACCCCACCGCCGGAAGGAAGCAGTCCCGAGCACGTGTAAGGAGGCAGGTTGGGGTGGTGGGTAGCTCACAGAAAAAACACCCGTGTCTGTGGCTGCACATTTTTAGGGTTAAGAATGTAAGAATCACTCATGGCCTTTGACAATGAGAAATTAAAATGAAAATTTTAAAAATAGCCATGATTAATTTCTATATCTTTTTTTTTTTGCCAAAGCCACATAGAGCCATTGGAGAGGGCGAAAGAGCCAGTGGCCATACCCAAAGGGAAAGGGGTTTATTATGATGCTATTGTGCATGTATTGTCTTGACACAAACAGGGACTTGACATTGGACGACATCAACATACATATCACTCAACAATTATCATTGCATATCTGACAAAATTTGCAAAGAAAGTAAGAAATAATCATTTAATAAAACAGTTTTTGTGGTATATTTATTTATTTTTAATATTTTTAAAAAAGAAAAAAAATGTTTTGAAATGATATTTCTTTTTTAAAATAATTTATTTTTGAACACAACTATAACTCAGAGGTGGCAATTTGAATCACTCGCAAAGGGCCGCTTTTTCTATGGGCCCCTCCACCCCAGAGGACCCAGTGCAATCGCACTGCCTGCACTGTTTATATTTTCACCCTTGTGTGCAGCGTAAAAGAAAATATTAAAATGGAAATTCTTTTACTTTGAGTAATTTATCACACAGGTGCTTTAATAAATTTTTACTTGAGTAGGTTTCTGAAATGGTAATTTTCACTTTCACCTGAGTATAGATTCTCAGTACTTTACCCACAACTGGCGCATGGTCATTTCTTCCATCTCCAGCCATGTGTAGATTACAGTCTGCCTTTACTGTTCCTCAGACAGAGGAACCTAAAAGTGCTGATCACACAAAATAACGTATAATTTTATGTTACATTTTTCTGCCATGAACACAGTGGTATTACAGTTTGGTTAGACTTTCAAACCTCGTTAAGAATAACTGCCACAGAATAAAAATGAGTTTCTTGCATCACAATAAAGCAGATTTTTCTCTTGAAGATCTTGAACCTTGAACAAAGATTTTATAAAAGTGAAGGCGTGGATCCAAACTGGTGGGAAATAAATCAAGAAAATATTAAATGTCATTAACTTCTAAACACGTATAAATGTGACTTGTTGATCCGGTGTCGCGGCCTTTCGCCATCGTGATCCTCTCTGAACACGCAGAGCATCAGCTGAATGGTAAAAACCACAATCCAACACTAAAGCTGCAGTTTGGTCACACGACTGCAGCGACGGCTCATCATCACAAATCTGATCCCCAGAGAGCCAGCGAGGCCACGAGAGAACAGAGGTGAGGACAGAGGGACAGAGGGGTAAAGACTATAGAGGGGGGATTAGGACCATGTTGGAGTGAGAGTGGAGGGGCGGAGGGGGGGTGTAGCTGGTTTTAAATCAGCAGAATGAGAAAGAAATGATGCATCTGGGAAAGTTTTAAACGAGAGACGATAAGTGAATAAAAATAAGGTGTAGATAAGATCATTCAGATTAGAGGTGAGGGAGGAAAAACACAGGATAGTCTTTGATTCATCTGATTTTTACTTCACAAGCACACAAACTGTGCTAAAATGAGCTCAAAGTAAAAAATACTACAAACAGTGTTTGTGGGAATTTTTCTTTTCAGAAAGAAAGGCAAAAGGAGTCATTGAGTAAATCCTCTCTAGCTTCAGCTTTAGACCCCCCAAGAGGTCTCTGGATAAACCCAAGGTCACATGATGATTAAAGGACAAGGGAAAATCACATTGTCCAAAGCAAAACTAGATTAAATATAAAATGCTGCTATTTTTGATTAGAAAGTCATTAGAGAGATATTAGAAATATTTCAGAGGTCATCTGCTCATCGTCACAGTTTGGGGGATTTTGGGGAAGATTGTAGAAGGTTATAGGGAAGAACATAGGGACACTGTGGAGAGATTTAGGGGTGAATTTGGGGGAGATTGAGGAGAATTTTTTGGAGGAGGATTTGGAGGTGATTTCAGAGGTTTTAGGGGCAAATTTGTGTGAGATTATGTGAAATTTGAAGTGTTTTCGGGGGAGATTTTGAAGGCTATGGGGAGAGTTTAAGGAAAACTGGGGGATTTTAGGGGGGGTATGTGGGGGATTGTGGGAGGTTTAAGGGGAGACTTGGGGGGAGATGGTGGAGAAGTCTGGGGAAGAGTTTTGAAGGGTTTTAGGAGGAAGATTGTGGGAAGCTCTAGGGCAAAATTTGAGTGAGACTGGGAGGTTTTAGTGGAGACTTGAGGAGAGACTGCGGGGAGTTTGAAGGGTTTTAGGGGGAAGATTGTGGGAGACTGTAGAGGCACATGTAGGTGTGATTGTGGGAGGTGTTAAGGGAGAGTTTGTGGGAGATTGTGGAGGGTTTTTAGAGTATTCAGGGTGAGCTTGGGGACAATTTTGGAAGTTCAAGGCGAGATTTTGGGGTAGATTGTGCAGCATTTTTGGGGGAGATGTTGAAGGTTTTAGGGGAGAGTTTGTAGGAGATTTTTCTTGTGCTTTGAGAAGATTTTGATGGTTTTAGGGAAGAAATTGGGAAAGATAAAGGATATTTTAGGGGAAAGTTTGTTGGCGATATTGGAGGGTGGTAGGGGAGAGTTTGGGGGAGATGTGAGGGGTGTTAGGGGAGATTGTGTTGTAGTTCTTAGGGGTGAGTTTGAGGAGATTGTGGAGGGTGCTAGGGGAGAGTTTGGGACAGAGTGTGACAGGTTTCAGGGGAGAGTTTGTGGAACATGTGAGGGCTGTTGGGGGAGAGATTGGGGGAGATGTGAGCGGTTTTAGGAGGGACCTTGTGGTAGTTTTTAGGGGAGGTTTTGGGGGAGATTGGGGGAGGTTTCAAGGGAGAATTTGGGGGAGAGTCGAGAAGTGTTAGGGGATATTGAGGGAGGTTTTAAGGGGGGCGTTTGGGGAACAGCGGTCACGTTTCAGCAGCCCCCCCACGGCGGCGGCTCGGCTCTGAAGCTCCGCCTTTTGTTTGCCATTTGTTTACCTTGCTCGGCCGAGGTGCGGAGGAGAGGGACAATGAGCTGGTAGATCAACAGCTCGGCCTGAATGAGGCGGCGCTCCTTTATCCGCTGCCCCCTGAACGCAGCGCACCTCAGAGGGCCGGTGATTAAGAGCCCAACAGGCCACCTCAGGCTCAAAGGCACAAAGGAAGCCGCTCCACTTATCCAATAAAAAAAAGTGTCCCACACAATCAGAGCGGGCGGCGTCCTGCTGACATCACACTTCAGTGATCAGTGGACGGGTGGAGGATAAAGAGGGAGCACTCCAACCGACAGACCCTCACCCATTCAAACCAGAGGGGGGGAGGGAGGGGGGCAGCTTGTTAACTCCTCACTGAGGATACTGAGAAGCTTCAAGTGTGTTGAAGCTTTTTAACTGACTGATACAAGACGGGGAGTGGAGGGAGGAAAAGAGAAGCTTTCTCTTTGGTTTCTGTGTTAATTATTTTTACTGTGAAGTTTCTGCTGAGCGAAAAACACTGAAACACATCAGCAGGTCAAGGACGGAGTTAAATAAGGAAGGAAATAAGCTGGCTTGGAAAGAAAGGAGGGGAAAAGATGGGGTAAGGCAGGGATGAATTTAAAGGAAAGTACGAGGTGGGAAAGGAAACAAGGAGGTAGGAAGAAGAGGGTGAGATGGAAAGAAATAAAATAGTTGTAGAAGGAAAGGAGGAGTCAGCTGTGAAGGAAAAGAAGGTGGGTAAGAGGCAAGAAGGGAAAGTAGACAGTAGGGAAAGGAAGAACAGGAGGAAGGACAGGAGGAAATGTGGAAAGACAAGAAGAGATCGCAGAGAGATAAGGAGGTAGAAACAAACAGAGGAGCAGTTAAAGTGAGCAGGATGAATGCAAAGGCGAGTAGGAGGTGGAGAAGGAGAAGAAGCAAAGTAATATCTCACTGCACCAACAAACAGGAGCCTCACTCGACTGGAAACTAAAATCACAGCGTTTCATCTCGGAGTCCTTGATCAGACAAACTACCACAGCTGGAATCAATATGTCTGATGACTGCTGAGGATAAGCATTCATAACTCTGTTTATGTATCATCAGATCATTTCTGATGGTGCAGATTCATCCAAATGTGGCACCAGCTAGAAAAGTTGACTGAACTTTTGCTGCAACACGACCACATCTGGCAGGACGCTGCCCTGGATAGATAGATAGATAGGTAGGTAGGTAGGTAGGTAGGTAGATAGATAGATAGATAGATAGATAGATAGATAGATAGATAGATAGATAGATAGATAGATAGATAGATGTTTGTTTGGTGACCGCTGTATTTTTGTGTGTGTGCTTATGCGTTTCTTTGCCTCCAGTTTCATATCAAACCATTTACGCTTCACCTCTGACATGGTTCTTTGTACTACAGAGACAACATTAACAGCATCTGTTACATGTTTTTTCTTAAGTCCACTTCACCCAAATTTATTTTGATCTCCGCTTCGGAAAAAAATCTCTCTTTCTTTCTTCGCGCCATGACTGACAGGTCGACAGGATGCACCTACACCTCCTTATATGGTGCTCATTGGCTATTCATGGGCGGGGATTTATGCTAACTGCTGATTCCCGGGAGCGCGCTGTCACTTTACGATGGATTGGCATTCATGATCATACACACGTGTTTACGATCAAATCTGAGTTTCCCGCGGCGTTTCTGAATCCGGAGTAGGTTTTTAGTAGAGCAGGCTTTTATGTGCAAATCTACACACAGATTTACTCACTTTTCATGAATGAGACCCAGTGTGTTTGGCTTTCAAGTGCTTAAGTCATGGCTTGGCAACACCAACATGGACGCTACTGCTGGTGTCAATAAGCCACCCTGGCTAAAAATTCAACAATTTCCTGAGACATACTATAAAATTATTTTAAAACAGCTCAGCCGAAGAGGACGACATTAATGTATATCTTGGGCTGTCATGAACACGAGCCTCTCGTTCATGAGTAGATGCACACATCCTTCTGCACATGGATACAGTTTGTAGGTGTAGTTGAGAGTAGAAACAGGGTTGCCAACTCTAATGCATCTGGCGTGACTGTCACTCTTTCACCATCAATGTCACTCTCTCTCAAACAGAAAGATTTCAAGGGGGGTTCAAGGAGGTTCTCCCCCGAGAAATATTTGAAAATTCATGAAGCGAAATTGCATGAAAATAGGATTTCGCTGCATGAATTTTGAACCCCCCTTGAAATCTTTCTGTTTGTCACAACAGGACATATTACTGGATTTCTTAAGCAGATGATCAATACTACCACCAGATTGATGAAGCTGACCTTGATCTGCGCCGTAAAAGTTACGTCACAAGGTAAAATCTCACGCCGGCCCTCTGACCAAAGTTGGCAACCCTGTAAAAAGTATGTACCCACCTGAAACTGCTCCCAACAAGGTCTGTAGATTATCTTTAGTAACTGGGTCATGATATCTGGGAAGAAACATTGAATTTTTGATTTCATTTTTTTTTTCTTTTTCAATCCATTTATTTATTTTGCCGCTCTGAGCACCACAAGCTGAGTGGCATCTGGTTCCATTGATTTGGAGAGACAGCAGACATCTCTACGACCAGTATCTCCACCAATTTACATCAAAACTATCTAGATGAATAAATAACATTATGTGTGAGAGGAAACTTGTATTTTGTTTTATATGCACTTTTTCCCGCTACACAACATTTACCCTTAGGATACATTTTCACCTTATCTGATGGGAGTAGGAACATCTTTGTGATGTTTGTGTTACTGTCTGGGAAAATGTTCTGAGTCAAGTCTCACCTGTACCTGAGGCAACACGTTTCAACACGTCTGTTTCCTGTCTGGCAGCTGCTGAAAAGAACCACAGAAGATCCAAATAAACACTGGACCTTTAAATCATCTCATACAATCGATTCAGAGGATTTAAAGGGCCAGTTTGTAGGATATAGAGTGATATAATGGCAGAAATGGAATATAATTCAGTAAGTAAATGTTACTGTAGAATGAGCCATTAATATCTCCATGTTTGTACAGTAGCCCAAGACAGACAAACCAAACACTGGTTCTCGATAGGGCCATTCGCATTTTCACATCGTCCGCTGTAGTTATCTTTAACGAGCAGTGTTAGGGGAAACTAACTCTGGGTCTGTTTGTTTTAGAGAGGAAAAGATGTCTGCGGATGTTTTGGGTCCAGCTAAGAACCTCCTCAACATCTGGATCTTAAGTTATCAAAGAAAAAAGGTGAGCCAACGGTAGCAGGCCATCTCCAACATGTCAAACAGCATCAGAGAAAGAAAGAAAGAAAGAAAGAAAGAAAGAAAGTGCTTTTACCGGTTTAAAGTGCTCCGTCCGGTCCATTTGTTTTGGAGAGGACGTGACGTCTGTGGATAATTTGATAATCCTCACCAATATATGTCACTAAATCCCCCTGAGCTTACACACTGAACCTTTGAAAGTAGCTGCACGCTTACTTGTTAATTAATGGCTTCAAATATAGAGTAAGATCTGATAACGTCAGCAGTTTAAATGACGTAACTGCAGAGCTCACAGTGCAGTAACCATCTGGGAATAAGTGTCAAAGTTTGGACACAAGTCAAAGGAAAGATCTGAGTAAACAGGAATGTGCAACTTGAATTTATAAGCAGCCTGACGTATTCTAAAAATAGCAGGAAGACTCGTGCAGCTGAGAAGAAGTGACTAAAAGCCTGTGAATAAAGAGAGAATGATGAAGATGAAGCCTGATGAAGATGGAAGCAGAGACTGATGATGATGAAGATGAAGGCGATGATGAACAGAGCAGGCGGAGGTGTTTGACTGCGAGCAGCTGAGGTGACATGAGGTGAAGTCCAGAACAGGATGAAGACCTGAAGGCGTGTCCTGGTCTTGTTGTCCTGGGTGTAATCCTGAATGTATGGGGGGGGAGCGTCTCTACCAGCTGCATGGCAAAATAAAAGCCCCTCCCCTTCCTGCTCGCTCGTACAAAGGATGAAAGAGCGAGTCCTGCTGGGTGGCACCGGCTCCAGGTGACCACAGCAACCTGACCAGCTCACTGAGCTGCTCCCTAATGTGTAAAACCATCTCCCGTCGTTGTATAGAGCCCATTTAAAGCAGGTTCCCAGAGAGGCGGGGGGGCGGGGGGCTGGGTCGGGGTCTTTCTCTTGTTTTTTAACCCGACCACATAATCTCAGCCTTGGAGCGTCCACACAATGGAGCTGGTTTGAAGGTGGCACCGCAGAGGCCGGGCTCTAACTAGTGGGTCTCATAATAATACGGCGGGCTCCGGTTACATATCTGGGCTGAATGGGGGTCGCCTCGCAGGACTCTTCAGACCAGCTACTTATTGTTGGTGTGTTTTCACAGGACCAATTAGTGCCAGCAGCTCTGAGACACACTGAGGACGGACCTGCAAATAAAAAACAACATTTCAGTCTCAGTATGTTGCCTGTTATTTCACTATCCTGCACAGCGTTCAGCATCATCATACGTGTGTCCACAGAGCTCATATTAAAAGTTGTTCTTCAGCCGTATGAAAAGTTGTTTATTTTATTTTTGTTTACAGTTGGCTGCACACTCTTCTCACACTTTGCAAACAGTGTGCACCTCAGAGCAATGTTTCCTCTCACACGAATTCAACTGTGTCTCTCAACAGAAACACTTAGTCTCTCAGAATTCAATGAAAGCATGAACAACAGGAAGTGTTGTCTCTGAAATAGCTTTTATTAATACATTTATTTTTCTTTATTTATCATATAGAACAGTTTATAATCACAGAGATGCATCAGAAATGCCTCAGTCGACTTTGTTCTCCTAAAGCAGCCCGTTCTCATTCTGAAGTCGTCAAAAACCACTGCTTTGTCAGTGATTTCGGCGTTACACACCTGACGGCAAAAGCTGACTTTCCCTTTGGTATGAAACACTGCCAGGTGGCGTCAGTTTGAAACACAACAGGATGTAACCTTTTGCTAGTTGTTCAGATGGCACCTGTCGTGGCGGTATGATACACCACTGGACGCCATCAGATTGAAATGATGTAATATAGGGAGCTGGAAAGTCCCTATACGGCGGGCAGGAGGGGCCGTGGAGGGGTCCAACAAATCCTTGACTTTCACCCAAAAGGCCGCTGTTCATTTGAATGTACAGTCAAACCAAGATGGTTGTTTTCTAAACCAAACCACGTGTTTTTGTCGCCTGAACCTCACCATGTTCCTGCATGAAACTGCTCACAGCAAGGTCTGTGGATTACACCTCATTTCCACTTATGTATGTGACTGGTGTTCAATCCAAATAAGTGCATTTCCTATAGCCACCGGGGTGAGACTAAGGGTCGTTTCATAGTCGACGCACGCAACGCGAGCAACGCACTTCCTTTCATAGTCAATGCATTGAACGCAAGCAACGCAGATGACATTTGAAATGCAATACATCGCTTGCACAATAGGGAGAAGCAGAGTCACCAGTACATTCTGGCTAGCTAGCACTGCTATGTTATTAGCGTGCAGGGCACTAGAACTGTCATATAAATGAGGATGTGCCAGTACGAGTTCACAAAGTTTTTCCTCCTCGCCCGCCATATTTCATACATGCTTCTTCTGTGAATAACAAAAAGTGTCCCCCCCGCTGGCAACGCATGGTATTACACAAGTCGCTATACGTAACAACAAAATGGACAACACATTTTGAGCATTTTGATCATGCATCATGGCGGCCAATGCGTCTCCATGCGTCTGCGTGCCTTTGTGTCGACTATGAAACCACCATAATTTTGTCCCTTTTTCACCATCCAGTAGTTTGAAATATGCACTTGGAACATTTCAATGATAAATATATATATATGCTGCGTAGAAACCAGAAAGCAGCCAGTTGCACAGACATGCGGCCAATAGATTTTCTTTGTGGCCTTGAAGTGTTGAACGAAGGAACTGATATGACAATGCTAAGCCTTACTTACCAGTGTGCAATGCAGCTGACCAAAAATCGATATTATTCATTTTCAACACCAGTTCCATATTATTTAGCCTTGAATAATTAACCTCAACAAAAATGATGATTCTGATGAAATTTCAACACTGAATCAGTCGCCTTGCTATCTGGGATACTTCAACCTTTTTTGTATGAGGCAAGAATACTTATACTCAAAAGATTAAGTACAAGGAAGGTATTTTTTTTATCAAGTATTCATATGTATAATCTCTTTGAGCATATCTCTGATAAGTACATAAATAGTTAACTGAACGCACACTCAGTTTATGTTCATAAGTAGTATACTAATGGCACTAATACGTTTTTGTAAGTGTGCAGCACCACTCTTTTGTCGTCTCCAGCCGCCCTCTTCAGATTCTGCTCGCTGATATTTGGCAGCTGGTGCACAAGAGGAAGCAATAACTTAAAACGTATTTTGTTTTTGAACATTGTGAGCGTTGAAAGGGGCCAGTTGAGGTGGTTCGAGCATCTGATCAGGATCCTCCTGGGCGCCTCACAGCAGAGGTGATCCAGGCACATCCCGCTGGTAGGAGGCCCCGGGGCAGACCCAGAACACACTGAAGGGATTATACACCTTATCTGGCCTGGAATCGCCTCAGGATCCTCCAGGAGGAGCTGGAAAGCGTTGCTGGGGAGAGGGATGTCTGAAGTGTTTTGCTCAGCCTGCTGCCCTCGCAACCCAGTCCCAGTTGACAGAAATAGTTCGGAAACCGCTGGATTAATGTGACGAGCTGCAGGTGTGACAGAAGCTCCTGTCTGTTATTCTGTCTGCTCACGTCTCCTGCAGATCCTCAGTGTCTGTCTTATTGTAGGAGTCACCTCATCTTCAGTTATTTATCCTGATCAGACTGAAGACACAAACTTCACAGACTGAGAGAATCCAGATTCCTCCTGACTCCTCTCTCCTCCCTGTCCCCCCAGACCCCCTCCCCCCTTCGCCTGCTGGCATCACAGAAGCCGCAATTACAGCCGATTTCCAGCTCCCAGTGGAACTAATGTGATAAAATCTTAGAAAAAGACACGGTGGACAAAGAGACAGAGATGTAGCCGGGGGCGGAGGGGTGTGTTGGGGTGGGTTGGGGGGTGGGGGGGGGTGTGCTCAGCCGAGGCAACAAGTGCCTTTTTGGAGTTTTGGGGACCTAATGGGATTTTCCAAGGAGCTTTGCCAGATCTCCTGCCTGCCCATTCAGGATCAGCCTTTTGGCTGCCCGGCGGCACACTTCGGCGCCCTGTTGGCCTCACGTCACCCCCTCCTTCAGACCCACCCATCACTTAGCTGTATGTTCAGAGGGATGAGACGACCCCCCTCCATCAGCCAGATCCCTCTGTCTGCTGGACTGAAGGCAGGTGTCAGAGGTGAGATCCTGAAGGCTTTTTAATTCTTCCTCAGGTTCTGATACTTTTCTTGGCTCATTACACTAAGTTTCCATCTTCGGTCTCACATTGCGTCCACTCTAAGTGACAGAGCAAAGTAAAGATTTAGAAGAATCGGCCAACTTGCATTGGCAATTCCGACTGTGTTAGATGCTTGTTAGGTAGCCAGCTGCTACCTCAAGGTTCCTCTCGGCTTCGCTCCTGGTCTTTGAGACTACTTTTGCTGTGAGAGGAGCCTAACCTTAACCCTGACACAGACACAGACAGACTTGCTGTAGCAACTCAAATTTAGCCAAAGCTAACCCGCTAAGCCAGCACAAGGAGTCACAGCGGTGGGTTTGTGATGACAGCAACAGGAGCTTGCTGATCCAGCAGGGAGTTGGGGTTTGCGCTGGCTGAATTCAAGTTGCTCCAGCCCTTAACTGAAGGTCCGTCTCCAAAGCTGCTGTCTGCTCTTCTAACAGCTGAGTGGTCTCGTAGGCCACAGTGAGATGGAGGGACCACAGGGTGTAGTGCAGTGGAATATGACTACAGTAGAAACAAAGTTCAGCTTACTGTTCAACTGTAATACAAGGTTGTTATCAGCTGGCTGCCATATTGTTTTCGGACTGATCACGACGTCACCCACCAGCGAGAGCGTTTATTGGTCCAGTGTTAGTACTAGTAGTTGCAGGTTTTCTACCTTTTGACTAAAAGCAAATGTCACAGTCTTTTTTCCCTGTTTGCTCTGGTTGCATAGCACCAATTTAAAAAGTATTTGTATCTTTCTACTGAACAGACAGCACAGATATTTCCGGCAGTGAAATACTTCAAGTACCAGTAGAGACCCTGCCACACCAAGATGACAGTCAGCTGTTGGTCAGCGTTGGGCCATCGGTGAGCATCTGTAACCCTAGGCAGTGCAGTGTGTCCCGTACTGTTGCCCCTCATTGGCACCCGTCAGCTTTTCTCTTGGGCCAATTCAGCATGTTAAATCAGCAGTGGAGCTCGTCATTGCATTAACTCACTCTGATTGGCACTTTAGCTCAGCGCACAAGATGAAAAACGGAAGTGACGAATACAGACTACCGCCATCTGCTGCTTGGGATAGTTATTTCCTGTCACGCAAGGGCAGAATGTGCTGGTTGGCTGTCATCTGTAGTCTTTCCAGTGTGTTCATATGAAACTTTTTGCCAAAGTCTAGCAATGTGAGGCAACACAGCAGGGGCCTTTGTTGCCGCTAGTTCTCCAAAGTCCGTTTGGTGTGTCTGGGCTTTAAGAACCATGCAGTATTTCATTGGTAACTGTTCATACAACCAAACTACAGTTTAAATCAGGCTGTTATATTGTGCAGACATTTGGGATGTGAGTCAACACCCTCGTCAGTGACTATCAACACTGAGATATACTTCAGCAAAGATGCTTTTGTTTGAGCTTCATCAAGAAGACATGTCCATTTGTGTAGAGTCAGTGATGACCCTTTTGGATTCTGACAGGATGCAGAAAATATGATTATAACATTAAGAAGTGATTGGGTAGCTCAAATGGATTCTGGATCTGGACTGATTCTCGTTGAGGATCAATAAAAGTTGTCTCACTGCAGCAGCAGAAGGTATCAGGTGTCTCTGGATCAATGAAGTGATTTCAGCTCCTGTTTCACTCACTGATTCTTCAACCTGCTGCTGTTTCTCTTACACAGAAAGAAATCCACAAATAGATCCCAGCTGGTTTCTGTCTGTAGAGCTGCTGGACAGCTGAAGATAAAACTTTAACACTTCACAGCAGATTTCATGAACATTTTCAGTTTGAATGTTTCAGTGGATAAATCTGATCTGGGTGCAGTGGAGTCCTGAGGTTGCAGCTGCAGTCAGACTCAGAGGGTAATAAGATCCTCTCAACAGTAGCTGGAGGTCAGAGAAGCGCGGCCGCTGCCAGTTGTTGAGTTGACCTCTGACCTCTGGAGGGGAGGAGAGGGGAGGAGGAGGAGGAGGGGAGGCAGGAGTCTCTTTTGTTGTAAAACACATACAGTTTACTGCCTGAATGGTTTGTTCAGAGGCACTTCAGCAGGGTTTCTATATGAAATAACATCACACCAGTGTTTGTGTTGTTGTGCACAAACATACGTCTGAAGTTCACTTTGTGTTACAGATGATTTTATTATTCAGGAACTCCAAACTGACAGTGAGATGAATAAGTGTCATATTTCAGTGTTTGATGGGATTTGATATTGAAATAGATATTAACTTTTTAAAATAATGTGTCAGCATAAATCAAGAGAGTAACATTAACTGGTCAAACCTGAACATTCCCGAACCCTAACTCATTTAATCTTATTTTATTGTCTAGTTGCACACAGCTAAGCTGCTAGCCACCCTGCGTCCCTCTACCTTGCTCCCCACTGTTGTGTATAATGCATCTTTGGTCGTTGGCTGTAGCAGTTTGAATTCAGCCAGCACAAACTGTCTACTGTCAGCTGGTGGCCAGCAGCAATGTCAGGTCTAACCTGCGTAACAGCAGCAACTGAAAGTTTGCTGATCTGGCAGGAAGTCAGGCCTGGGGTTTGCACTTTGCTTCGGCAGCTGACGGGGGGTCAGTTTCAGGTGCTGCTGCCCACCCTCCTGGTGAGGCAGAGGACACATGGTGAATCAACGACCTAACGTTAGCTGATATTAGCCACATAAAGGACTTAATGATTAGGAGCATTTTCTCTCCATCTCTGCAATGCTTTGCTGATACTGACGTGCATTTTGTGTCACTCATTGTCAGACTCTGTTTTAGAATTTCTTTTTAATGAGTCTGTCTTCCTTTTTTGGGTTGTTTGCAGCATAGGCATTTCTAGCCCCCCTAAATTGAATCCCAGCACCCCTAAAATTTGAGAGATTTTTTTTTAAATATTTTCTTGTTTTTACTGAATGTCCTTTTTAACAAGCTAGAAAAGTGTGAAAACCAAACAGTACTTGGTTGCAACGTAATATTTTAACAACAAAAATACAGCAGCACCCCCCTTGCCCCAAAAATGGTTTGATCCACCCCATCCCTCCCACCTTTCCCCGACTCTGAGCGCTCTACCTGCACAGAGCAATGTGCTGCCTTCCAGAGTGGGTGATATGCAGTAGTGGTGTAAGTACCTGGCTGAAACCAGGACATGTGGCACATTTCTTAACTTCTACCACTCAACACATTATTATCATTACCAGTCCTCATTTTGCTGCATTTAATCGTAGGTCACTGTTTGTGTTGTTAGGTAGGAGTTAGCTGTCGTTTTAGCTAGGAAACATTACAGGTGGTCAGTACCACTGTCCTCTGTTTGGATTGGAATGAGACAAGCTAGCTGTTGTGTCATGTG
The DNA here is from genome assembly GCA_035609425.1 of Epinephelus awoara. NCBI lineage: Eukaryota > Metazoa > Chordata > Actinopteri > Perciformes > Serranidae > Epinephelus > Epinephelus awoara. The sequence goes on from CM069299.1 coordinate 39,839,405, forward strand.
CATGTGTTAATATTAAAGCCAAGGTGCTACTGACTAACTAACTGACTGGATGCCCATTAACATTATAACTCCTATTGTGTGTATTTATTATTATTATTTGGTAGATTTCAAGCACTTTTTTGAAGTGTATTTTTATTATGTATGAGCTGCTGTATCAAAATGAGTTGTCTTCCCCCAGAAATAAGGGTTACGATATGTTTCTTTTATGATTCCAATCCATTCCTCTTTTGCTGTGGCTCAGCATTTAAAAAAACCTTTATCAGATCTGATGGTTTAGTCACAGACTTTCCCAAAAAGTGCTTTTTTTTTCCACAAATGTGGGAATGAAATTGAGTTCAAATGTACAAAACAGTGAAATTTATCTTGCCTGGCCGGGCAGCTCTCTGGGTGCTCAGCACCCCTAAACCTCTGATCCTAGAATCGCCCCTGGTTTGCAGTGTATGAAATTGTTGCCAAGGCCAATTGAATTTCACAATTAATTTCCAAAAGGACTAATAAAAATACCTCCCTTCCTCCCAAACTACCTACCTACCTAACTATCCAACTTTCTTTGGAGGATTCTCCATCATTGCATCACCATACGCATCTACATTTGTATTCATAAATTGAAGGTGTGAAGTTTAGGAATTCTTCTTCTTCTTCGTCTTCTTCTTCATATTATTATTATTATTATTATCTCTTCAATCACAGACAGTAACACACCGAGTCAGATGACGATGATGATGATGATGATGATAATGATGATGATGATGATGACTGACAGTTAATCCACTTTCATCTGAGCCCTCCTCAGTGTGTCACTCCGTGCTGCCTTCAGGTACCTGAACCTCTGACCTCTGACCTCCAGCAGGACACACTCAGGAGGAAGTGATTGTGTGGGTTCAAACGTACATGACCGCCAGCTCCCTGAGGAGGGGAGGTGGACAGAGGGGGGATAAGGAGGAGGGGGAGGAGGAGGCTAACGTCCTGTCAGAAGGTTGAGGTGGATCTTTTTCTTTTTGATGGGTTTGATGTCCACAGGCGACCTCTGTGTTTTCCAGGCTCTCCAATACACTGTTTCTATTCTCTGACCCCCCCCCCCCCCCCCCCCCCCCTGCTCCCCCTCACCTCCTCACCCTGACCTCCAGGCCACTTTGTAGCTGCTCCATTTTATAGCAGTGAAGAAGAATAGAGTCAGTGTAGATCAGTGAGCAGACAGAAGTGTGTGTAGTGTTACAGACCCAGTAGTTTGGTTCCGTCATAAAACAACCGACACACTTGTCATACATGTTCACCATACATACATACAAACAAACAAACAAACAAACAAACAAACAGATTCAATCCAGCATGAAACATTGAACACAAAATGAATCAATAAAACAAGTGTTTCTGTAAAAAAAACTGGTCTGACAGAATAAAACAACTAAAAACAAACAACTGTAGCCCTCACACACACACACACACACACACACACACACACACACACACTGAGCTGTCAGTGTCTTGTGACTGATGCTGCAGGTATCAGCAGGTGCTGCAGACTTTTATCTCTCTGTGTAAATAAAATAAACTGACCTCAAAGCAGCTACATGAGCTGAAGGATGTGTCTCCTGCTACACCTGCCTTTAACACACCTGTGTGTGTGTGTGTGTGTGTGTGTGTGTGTGTGTGTGTGTGTGTGTGTGTGTGTGTGTGTGTGTGTGTGTGTGTGTGTGCGTGTGTGTGTGTGTGTGTGAACATTAATGTCAGTGATCAATACGGAGGGCAGCTGTCTTTGTTTTTATCTGAAGTCATTTTTGTACTTTAACTGAACAGACCTTCATTTTATGTCCTAAAAACACCATAAAATGTTTCAGACAATGTTTGTTCCCTTTAGTTAAACAGTCACCATTTAAAGTGTGTTGTGTATCAGCAGCTCCTGTTCGCAGTATACTCATGGATGAACAGAAAACTTATGTCAATAAAAGTATCTGTTGCTTCATAAAAATGTAAAAGAAGTCACTACCAATAACCCTAAAACATCACGCTGCAAAATTAACATTTAAATCTGAACAGAAACTGTTACGCTGAGATAAGAATCATTTATTGATTAATGGATGTGATGCTGCTGTTGTGAAGGTCATGTTGTCATGGTTACTGAGGCTGGAGTTACAGAAAACGACTAAAGCAAGTAAAAAAACGTGAGTGTTTCTGTGTGTGTGTGTGTGTGTGTGTGTGTGTGTGTGTGTGTGTGTGTGTGTGGGTGGGTGGGGGTGTAGGGTGTGTGTGGCTGTATGGGGATCAGGATTTAGGATTTAGGATGAGAGATCCCCACTCCAAGAGTTTGTGTGTGTGTGTGAGTGAGTGAGTGAGAGAGAGGATTAAGCCCCGCCCCCCTCCTCTCTGACATGTTGTCATGTCACGTGCACAACTGTGTGCTCTGACAGCGTGCACGAGAGCTGCAGACACACTCGGGGTCGAGTTTTACTAGAAAAGAAAGAGATCACACGTCTGGAGTCAAAATGTCTGAACGTGTCCTCTGATTAAAAATGTTTGTTGTCTAACCCACAGACTGAACCTCTGGACCTCCTCTCTGTGACTCCGGTGAGAAATGAGTCGAATAAGTAAGTAAACACACCGGACACGACTGCTGAGGTCATGCCTTTACAGCAGAACAGAACATCTTTCATATGTTCTTCCTTCTTCCTGTTTGTTTCTCAAGCCCCTTTCCCACTAGACCAAAAAAGAAAAACACGAACACCCACAAACTCCTGACTTTCACCTTCCTGGGTCAAAAGACTCTGCAGTAGTCACGGGTATTTATCGGCTCCAGCTCCGAGTGGCTGCAATCAGCAGTGATTGAAACACAACACATGGGTGTATGCATTCACTTTAGCCCCTTTGGCGGAGCAATGCAATGATGGGTCGCCAGAAAATACCCTCTGTCTCTGTCCAAGCAGTGCTTACACATCTTTTATGAGAGGCCTCTGTTGTGCCTTCTACTGTTTACTAACCTGTTTCTGTCGCCTGTCCATGACGTGCAGATAACAGAGCCGTGCTCAAGGCTCTGGTCTACTGGCAATCATCAAGAACTCTATCGTCTATTTTCTGTGGTTTTTCCACATCTAAAAAAGGTACACAAACTTTGGTGGAAAAGGTTTTAAGAGTCCAAAACACTGAAGCTTCATCAGGAAGAAATAATGGAGACAAACATTTCATCGCATTCAGAGCTGCATCGGCTGCAACTGAAATGCTGTTAATGCATGAGTGCACATGCACAGGCATTCACCCCCCCCCCACGCACACACTCACACTGACAAACTCTCATCTCTTTGTGAACATGGGATCTGATTTCAAACCCTAACCCTCTCAGAGCTCCTCGTCTCTCTCTGACAACTTTTTCTGTATTTCTTTCTTGTGTGTGCTCGTGTTGTGGAGAGCTGTTAGCCGTGAAAGGAGGGCAAAGAAAACAGCGTAAAGCAGTGAAAAAGCCATTAAAAGAATATTTTCTCTGCTCCCCTTTTGTGCGGGCCTCTCCTCCGCCTCGCCGCAGCACCAAACCACACAAACAAATGCAAATGGATCTGAAAACTTTACACAGAGAGAGAGCGGGACCCCCGTTTGAGAGAGGAGCTGAATGGGCTCTAAAGGAGAGCCTAATTAATCTAAGTACAGCACCAATAGGCCCACTTGGAATTTTTTCACCCCTTTATCTGAATGGGAGGGCAGAGGAGGGGGGTGAGGAGGAGGAGGAGGGAGGAGGAGGGGGAGGTTAGGGGGACAAAATAAAGAAAAAGAGAAAGAAAGGAAAAGAAAGAAAAGAGAGAGGGGATCAGGCCTCCACCTTTTCTATCCGGGGACCCGCCTCATTCAGCCCCTCCATGTTTAACAGCACCCCCCCACCCCCTGGAATCAATCACTCTGATTTTACCTCCTTTATTTCTGCCTCACAATCCTGCAGCTTCGCTTCTCAGCACTCTCTCAGCTTTGTTTTATTGATGCAAAAGAAAAAAGAAGCAGAAAAAACAACATGTAGATTTTCAGATTTTGCACTTTCTTTTTTTTTTAGGCAGAAAAAGTGAAGTAAAAGTGTGTCGGCGCTGCAGTTGTAGCTGGTGTTGTCAGGTGCAGGGGTGGCTGCTGCAGAACAATGGCAGCAGAAGGCTGCAGATGAATGCTCCGGGTAAATCAGTAATGGAGCTAAAGGGCATACGCCTGTGGGGAATTTGCCGGCTTATAAAGGAGCTTTAAGAGGGGCCTTCATTCATATGGGCCCAAAGAGATTTGAATTGCCCCCTTCACAATCACTTGAAAGGATGAGCTCAGGGTGTTCCGAAACAAAGTGGAAATCACTCTGCCTTTCAGCGCTTCTAATAAGCTTTTAACTATTTTACATTATGGCGCTCCCCTCGTCCTCGCCCTCCTCGCCGCCATTGTGGCCCGGCCGCCGAGCCGCAGCCGACTTAAATGTCTGATTTATACTTTTCTTCATGGTGAATTTGAAGGTTTTTTTCCAGCAGCTAAAAGAGAAATCCCGCTGAAAGCTTTATTATTATACGGGTCAGAAAATAGAAGGAGCTCATTATTCAGTCTGCGACCGGGACGAGACTCCCACAGGACGGAGAGACGTCTGAGGACGTGCAGGAAGTGGACGCTGCTGCAGGTGTCAAACAAGCCACGATGAGCTTAATATGAGCACAGGAGTTTGAGCCGCAGCTGCAGGTTCCCCCCCCCAAAAAAGTGCATTTCCTTTAATTTTCTTGACCCGTAGAACGTCTCCGAAAACTGCTTCATAAATCTACGCAGCAGTCACATTGTGAAAGCATCGTCCGTCGTTGCCGCAGAAACCGTTTATTGCTCTGGAAATTGCTTCAGTCTTTTCGGAGCGTCAGAGGTCAGAGGTTCAACCAGGACACGACAGGCTGAGCTGAACCCTAAAACTCTCTGTGGGGGGGAGGTGGATGATGAAATGGGTGGTTGAGGTTTGGAGCCAGGGGGTGGTGGTGGATTTTTTTTTAGGGGGGGGGGGCACAGCTAGGAGCCCCCTCGCCCTCTGGATGACTCGAGGCTGCAGCGAGCCGTGTGGACATTAAGAATTTCATGGTAATTGTGGAAGACAAGGAGGGGGGGCCTGACCTCTGCAGCCCTGATTAAGACCTCATAACTGCTGAGACCCCCCCCCCACCATCACACACACACACACACACACACACACACACACACACATGTACAAGTGGCTCTGTAGTTACAGGCTGTAAAGAAGAAGAAGACGGAGGTCAGAAGAGTTCAGTGAGTCATCAAATCAATAACAGAAACACAAACAGATACATCTAATGACTTATCAGGTCATTTATAAATCGAGCTCTTAAATTAATAATCAAACTCTTTACATTATAAACCAATCCCTCACACTAATCAATCAAATTATTGATTAACAGCTATTATCAGTTCAGTTATGTTCCACAGTGACAGAGAGATGAAGGTGAAAGCTCCAACGTGATTAACCTGTGTGTGTGTTAGGTTTAGGGAGAAAAAGCACTTGGTTATGATGAGGAAAAGATCATGTTTTGGCTTAAAAGACCTGGTTTGGGGAGCACAATCCTGGCAGGAAAATCAGCAATGTCTCTGTAAAGATATCTGCTTTTTGTTGCACATTCTGGCGATATTGCCCTAAAAATTGATGACTGTTTGTGCCAGTATCCTGTCAGGAAATGAAGCAGTGTCTCAGTAAAAAACAACTGCTTTTTGTGCTGCTATCCCTGCAGGATGTGCAGCAATGTCTCTGCGAATCGCAACTGCTTTTCGTGTCACTAGCTCCACAGGAAACACAGCAATGTCTTAGTAAAAAACAACCATTTTTCATGCTCGTATCCTTGCAGGAAACACAACAATCTTTCCTCAAAAAGCGGCTGCTTTTTGTGCCTCTATCCCTGCAGGATATAAAGTGGTCTCTGCACAAACGAACCACTTTTTGTTCCACTATCCCGGCAGGAAATGCAATGATTTCTCTACAAAAAACAACCGCTTGTGCTACTATCCCTGCAGAATGTGCAGCAATGTCTCAGTAAAAAACAACTGCTTTTCGTGCCTCTATCCCTGCAGGATACAAAGCGGTCTCTGCACAAAACAATCGCTTTCTGTGTCATTATCCCAGCACAAAAAGAGGTGATGCCTTCAAAAATGTACCGCTTTTCATGCCGCTGTCCCGACAGGAAGAGCAAAAATGTCTTGGTTAGCATCAGCTGCTTTTTGTGCCACTATCCCAGCAGGATATAAAGCAGTCTCTGCACACAACAACCGCATTGTGTGCCTATATCCTGGCACAGAAAGTGGTGATGTCTCGGTAAAAATAAATCTTTTTGTGCTATCATCCTGGCAGGAAATGCAACAATGTCTTGGTACAATACACACCTCTTTTGTACCACTATCCCGAAAAGATGAACATCAATGTTTCAGTACAAATTCACTTTTTGTGACACTACACTGACAGGAAAAGAAGCGATATCTCAAACACCACTTATTCTGCCTAAAAAGCTGCTGGAAACACAGCGATGACTCGCTAAACCACAAATGGTTTTGTTGTTTGTAGGTAGGTGGCGCACCATCCATTATCCCTTCCACCTCCTGACGACAAAGTCAACTCGTCAACCACGTCACTTTAAAAACATCGATATGATACATATGAAACGTGCAAATGTTGTGTATTTGTGATTTGCTGCAAGCGAAGGTTGAGTTCATGCTGTCATGTGCAAGTTTATACAGAATAAGTTGTTTCGTTCTTCTTTGATGTAGAAATACCTGCATGTTGAAAAATATAATAATTTTCTCATTGTTCTTATGAATAGTAATATAACTTGACCCCGAGTGATGAATGAAGAGTTGAACCTGCAGAGATGAATGAACCAATTAGTGAGTAACACAGGTCTGCTGAGGGTGAACAGGATGAAACTCTGCTCTGCCCCGGGGTGAGGACAGGGGTGAGGGGGGGTTACAGGTGCAATCAGTGGCACAAGGCAGAGGGGGGAAATGGAGGAGGGAGGGAGGCGGGGGAGTCAGAGGTTATCTTGTAGAGCAGAGAGAGCAGAGGGCAGAAACTCCCATCTGTTTACCTGAACGGCAGCAGCAGCTCCGAGGCTCAGTTTCCTGATCTCTATCTGAACTGGGGGGACCAGTACCTGACCCCCGCACACCTGAGGCCCACTGCTGTCCACTCAGAGGTCCTCTAGATATCTATATACTTTACACTGATGATCAAACAAGAATAAGTTTGATCTGTGATTTTCTTACAGTCTCCTCTGTGCTGCTGTGCCTGGAGAGATAATACTGTGCCTGACAGACCTGCAGACAGCACTCAGGGCTCAATAACCCACAGATGCTCCTGTGCATGTGTCCTGTGGTTGGAGACAAAAACATCATCTCAGTCAAAGTTCAGCTTCAGCGCACTGATGATACAGAAACATTTCTTTATTTGTCTGTTGGACATTAGGACAGAGCGAGCAAATAAATAAAATCCCTGTTTGGTTGGTTGCAGACTTCAGTGTTTTCCGCCAGGTCTAAAACAAAAAAAAAAAAGCGCACTTTAATTTAAATATTTTTTAAAAATACAGAAATATTTATATATATTGTATTCCCCAGAGTTCAAGTGATTTTTTTTTTACTTTAAAAATGTCTCAAAAACTCAACTGAACAAGTGTGAGTGTGGATTTAATGCATGCAATGTGTGCAGTGTATGTGTGCACCTGTGTATAAATGGTGTGTGTGTGTGTGTGTGTGTGTGTGTGTGTGTGTGTCCATGCTGCTTGGCTGCCCTCTTGATTGACACTTTCCTGTGACTCTGTTCTGCCTCTGTGGGCTTTTAAAGCGAAAACCCTCCAAGTACCCCCCCGACATGCCCCGGAGCAGTGTGTGTGTGTGTGTGTGTGTGTGTGTGTGTGTGTTGGAGGTGACAGAGCGTTTAAGCCTCCTCCTCTCAGAGATCATTAGAGCTCTCTTCACTCTGCTGTAAGAGTCCTTCATCGTCCACTTCTACCTGTCGACCTGCTCACCTCTGACCCTCAGCACACACACACACACACACACATGCACACACACACCAGTGCAGAGCCAAAATGAGACACTTCAGATCAACATCACACACTGAGGAGAGACATGTTTACACTACATGTGTATACATTATGAGCTCAAACTTGATGACAGTGAACATAAATGAGTTCTTGTTTCCATTAATGTCTGTTGTGTGAATATATATAGTATGATGTTTAGCTTGTTTGATCACGTGACTGTTATGACGTGCAAAGTTCAGATGGAGGGCAGGAAGTGATAATGCATGACGTCAACAAAAGGACATAGTTAGATTTAGGCTACAAAAGCTAGAAGCAGGCTCCCGGGTGAAAGTCCAGGATTTGTTGGAACCATGCACCACCCCTCCCACCCACCCTCAGATTACCCAGTCCTCCAGACAAACAGTGAGTCAGATGAGAGTGTGAAAGAGTTTAATGGACTCTACACGGTGTGCAGCTGGGTCCACAAACACAACACTGCTGACTGCCATCTTGTTTTTGGCCAGGTGACAAAATGTACTTCAGAATTACTGTCTTTTATTTTCAGCTCTGTCCATGGATGCACTGCTGGTGTCAGACTATCACCTCGCTAACCTTTGCTATGATTTTCAGCCTATTACATGAACCGTTCCCATGTGCCTGCCCTCCAACTAGACAGTGCTGTGATGGATGACATCATATGCAAAGAAGTTGGTGGAGGTATTTCTATGGTCGGTGCTATAAAAGTACTGCAGCAGGAGAAGATTTAGGCTGCTGTCAGACCGAGAGTCGTCTCCTTTGGTCTGAATCAGGGACTCATGTTGATCCAAAGTTGTATAATTGCCTAGAGTTGGTTCGTGTTCTCACGGCAGCATTTACAAGAGGACCAGATCAAATGCCTTGTGTGAGAAAGCTGCTCTTGATTGGTCAGAATTTCCATGTGGGAAAAATCCAGGAAGTAAAGCAAACGTTGAAGAAAAGAACACTTGCAAGATAAATGTGACACTTTCTAATGTCACAATGGAGGGACAACTACGCAGGTTGATTTTAGCGCTGCTCATCGTGGACTATATTGCTGTCATTGTTCATTTTAGTCAAACCATACAGTTTGAAAACGAGGCGCGGCTCCAACTAGAAAACAATGTTTTGATGCATTGGATGTGCTGAATGTGCATATTAAGGCAGTACAGGAGGAGGTGCACATTAATAATCCTCCAGGACTGTAACATGCTCATGTTTAACCCAAACAATGTGTCATGTGACTGCAGTTGCTTCACATCCAGGTCTGAACACCTTCTCACCACAAACCAACCGCACCGGAGTTCATTTGTAACCGGACCGAGACCACCTCTTCAAGAAGGTCTCGGTTTATAGATGATGATAATAATAATAATAATAATAATAATAATAATAATAATAATAGTTATCACTGCTCCTCTGACTGTAACCATCCTGTAGTTTCCATCCACAGATAAAATGGAGAGTTTCTCTTTACTCTGACGAATCACTTCTTCACACTCTCAGTTTCTGACTGCTGATCACTCACCTGCCTGAAACCAACAACCAGTTAACGTGAGTCATCAGCTGATTTTTATGTTCATCACTCATTTCATCCATTCTGACATGTTTGAAAACACAATATAACGTTTAAAGGAGCAGCTCCACGCTGTGTGTTCCTGTGTCAGTAAGTGTGTATTCATGTGAGAGAGAGCGTGGGTCACCGAGTGTGCGATGGTGTGAAGGAGCATCTGTATAAGTGTGTGTTCAACCGTGAGACTGTGTGTGTGTGTGTGTGTGTGTGTGTGTGTGTGTGTGTGTGTGTGTGTGTGTGTGTGTGTGTGTGTGTGTGTGTGTGTGTGTCCTTTACAAATGAAGACAACATATCTTTACATTGTGGGAGGTCAGTCACTGAGAGCAGTCTGCCTCAGGCCGACACTCCTCTTCTTCTCCCCTTTCACCTTCTCTCCCCTTTCCTGTTTCCTTTCACATTAGGAGAGTTGAAGGAGACCTGAAATGAGGGTGAGAACACTTTTAATATGAAGAAGTGAAAAACAACTATATTTATGTTTATTAATGGTTCATCCAGAGCCATACTCTGTATCACACTCTGATGATCTTTGGCCTTCTGCAGGATCCTAACAAATTTGGGGATCAGTCATTTTGCTCGGGTGAAATTTAGTCTTGGTGACGTCCTTGTTGTTTCCCTAGCAACTGGAGGGGTTTTAACCTGCAGTTGGTGGACATGCTGTGTTTTGGGATGTGCTCTTTGCGGCAAATTTTTGCCTACTTGATTAGATCCTAACTTTGGGAGAGTGCTGCAGGAGGCTGCAGAGTGGGGTGATCAGGTAGATTGCATTCATCTGCTGTGATTGTAGCTGGCTCTATATGAACCTCTCTGCACTCTGTTTGCTTCCATTTTGTTTCTTCTTCTGTCATTTTTCTGGGTTGAAATTGACTTTTTTTAAGCTTCAGATAATGTTTGAGAACTGGACTGTACCACAGAGCCAGTTCATCTTACCCAGGATATCTCTTTATTATCTGGCTTGACTAACCCGTCACACTGTCTGGATAATGGGGACTGCAAAGCTGGTTATCAACTAGTTCAGTCAAGACATATTGGCAGAACCTTTTTGGTTTAAACAGAATGAGGCGGCCTTCCACCACGGGAGGAGCTGTTGATGACGCCGCACATGCGAGCCACTGGCAGTGGATAAACAGGAAATAGCTGATAGTAGGAATTAGCGAGCAGCTAGTAGCAAGAGGGAAACACAAACCTGACAGACACTGTAAAGATGAGCAACTGGGGAGACAAGGAATTGTGCGCCCTCCTTGTCCTCGCAAACGAAGAGGCCATTAACCGTCAGATGACGGGGACGGTGAAGGACGGGCCGACTTATGAGAGAATCGCCGAAGGACTGACCAGCCGCGGCTTCCCTCCTACGTCACTGTTTGCGTCACACACTGAGCTACACGTTGTGTTACTTGCTCACGCCCCCCATTGCCCCGAAAAAGGCACATTCTGTATAAACAAAAGTAGGTAGGCGGCATTTTGCTGCACTCCCCGATTTTGTTTTTATACTGACAATGCTGAAAAAAGACTGATTGGGCTTTCCTGCAAATTTGCACAATTCCTGTTTAAAAAGGGCTACTGACTGACTAAAAATCTTATATTCATAATAGCGGGAGTCAATTAACAGTGTGTGGATTAATATTATATATAAAATCTGATCTTTTTTCCAGTTACACAGATGTTATTCTGAGCTGCAGTGATGGAAACAGAGTGTAAAATTAGAAGTTCAAATCCTAACCCAGAGTTAACCCTGAAGTTACCTCGCTAACTCAAACTCCTGCGTCGTAGTACAGGCCTCAGCACTGAATCAGATCTGAGTCCTGTTTCTACAAACATGTCTTGAATCTGATGCATCAAAACTATCAGGCTAACAGTTGCTCTCAGGCTGAATAAAACCACAGAGTGTATGAACTTAAACTCTCGAACCATGTTCTCGATGTCATTTTGGTCAAATGAAACTCTGCTCCCAAAAAAGTGTGGGAACGCTTCACTTTGTCGTCACCGTCTTCTCTGTCTTCTTCAGTTCACACAACAAACAATAAGTGAGCACGAGTTTAAGTGTTTAACTGCAGAAATCAGTGAATGTTATTTAAACAGGAAACAGCGTTCGCCCTCTCTGCTCCCCTGGTTCATACACTTTAAGGGAAAGGCCCCCTCCCCCTCCACAGTAAAATGTTAATGTGCATGTATCTGCAGGTATAAAGCAATAATTGGTCCATTTCCTGCTGCTGAATGGAGGGTGGAGTGACCTCAGGGTGGAGACTGTCTGAATGGAGGAAGTGAAGAGAAACCAAGTGGAAGTTCTCTATCCGTCTCTTCTCCTCTCTGTTGTCACACAAACAAAACTCTGCAGCTCACTCTTCTTCTTCATGTGGCCGACGGAGCGTCCTCACAAACATGGCTGCTCTCTGTGACTGATCACTTCCTCACATTTCAATAAAGTCGATCACACGAGCTGCTGGCAGTCTTTTTCTTGTCTCCATGTTCCAATAAAATCAAATATGTTTTATATTATTGTAAGTTTTTAGTTTTGGCTCCTGCAAATACTGAAGTTGAATGATGTGAAGACTCAATACATTTACATGACATTAGAGAAAACGGATTTATTGTGTTAGTCAGATAATATGATTGGGAGTTGAATTCCTCCTGCATGTATACAGTCAATCAGACCCAAACTGGCCGAGGCGCTCTGAGCATGCTCCACAGTTTCCGCCCCGGGCTTTGACCTCAAAGTCCAATAGCATTAAATGTGTAAGAGAAGAAGAAGCCGGTAACAACATGGAGAAATCTACATCCAGAGCCGTGACTTTTTGGAAAGTTGTCCACCATGGTAGCAGTTAGCAGCTAGCTAACCGTAGCTAACTTGTTTGTCCTTTGTTTGGTCTGTGACGTAATAGGTCAACAGGAAAAAGGTCCAATACTAACAAGCTGAAAGGGGGCATATCTCCACCTATCGTAGAGGAGTCGCACATACTTGGCTCAATAAATAGATTCCCCTCCCGTGCTTGTGTACTGGGACAAGGACAGTAGTCCAGTTAGATGACTTAAAGCCTAGTTCACATGATTTTCACCCTGATTTTGCGTTGCGGAGACCATCGTAATCTTTTGAGTGTTCATACCTGGCGACGTGTGTTTCTGTCAGCGGGAGTCTCGCCAACTGCGTAACGACCTGTCTGTGCACACCACAAGATTTCTCCACAGAGCCCCAGATAACGTGGTGACGTCACCAAACTTGGAGATGACACATCATAAAGGCATGGATATTCTTCCCAGTGTTGAATCAGATCTGCCTCCAGGGCCTGGGTCCAAACACAGCGCGCTCCCCGTGATCCTGTGGACGCCGCCATTGTTGTTGTTGCTTGCCAGCTTGTCAGTGTTGCCAGATCTTGGGAGAGAAACAAGCAACCAGGGCTATGGAAACAAAAACCGTTTAAATAACTTATTAGATGGATATATATAGAGGAAGGTGATGTTTAGAGAGCAAGCCCAAATAAGCAACTCCACTTTAGAAACAAGCTCAAAGTCGCAGCTGATAAGTCGATCTGGCAACCCTGCAGCGTGTCCTCCTCACATTTCTTCCGTCCTCCTGCGTGCTGACGTGGGACGTATCCCGCCTCTCATTGGCTGATGCTCTTGTCAGTCGTGTCACACTTCTCCAGTTTTCTAGCATGCCAGACATCCAATCCCAGTCACAGACGAGGGGGCAACTTGCTCGTAGGCTTGTTCACACATGAGGACTCGTTGTGGCAGACTATCTGCCGACTCACCTTCTGACCCAAGGTGTCTCTATACTTGGTCCTTACGGGGACTGCAATACATTTATTTCAACAGATATGGATACAGTTTGCTTTGATTTCTACATGCAAAAAATTAAAATCTGATTCATTATTACAGATTAAAGGGACTGCATACTGCTGTTCTGCAACAAACTTACAAGATAAAATATATATATTCTTTTAAATCTTGCTGCACAAGATAATAACTTGTGTTCACAAGTCATAATTATGTGTCTCAATGTGGACAGAAACAGAAAGAATCTGCTTACCTGCGTCAGCGTGGACGTGATGAGAGTGTCGGAGGAAACAAAAAGAGAGGAGGAAGAGGTGGACAAAAGGAGGAAGAGGTGGACAGTGGAGTCATCTTCAACCACAGAAGAAGAAAGGTTAGAGCGAGCAGGAGGAGGAAAACGCCACGAGGCTTTTGACTGCAGGAATTCTTCCCTCAGTGTTTGAGGGCAGAGAGGAGGAGGTGAACACTGCTGTAAAAAGTGTCAGAGGAGGAGGAGGAGGACACTGTAGAGAGCTTTAGTCCTCTCAGACAAAGAACATAAAGTGGGTTAACAAATTGAGAACAATGTGGAGGAATTTACAATGAGCTGAATGGGAGCGTGCTGCAGAGGAGCGGGCGCTCATTAACCAAACTGTTGTCTCTCTGAGAGACACTCCAACTACAAGAGACCTCAGAGACCGCAGATACCCCAGAGACCTGAGACTCAAAGTTCCAGTCAGTAAATTGTGAAATAAGTTGGGAGCTGACCTGTTGCACTCAGAGTGAATTAAACTGAATGGAGGTATAATGTCAACTAAAGATGGCACTAAATGAAATGCCATGTCTCCAAAGGATTTACAATTCATCCTGACCACATTTCATCACACCTTTTCATCCAGTAGTTGGTGAGCAACCCGCTCTCGCTCTGAAGTTACTGAAATCAGGCACTTGGGCAGTGACTTGCAGCGTCAGACACTGACGATAAAGCCGCCCTAATATTGGTGTGATCCGCAGCTGATCGCCATTATAGTTTAACAGTGTGCTACAGCATCAGAGGGGAACACGGCTGGACAAGAACTAAAGTTAAGGCAGCGAAAGTCCAAGTACGACATGCGAGAGGGGTGTTGGATCGGTCCAACAACCATGACTTTGACTTGGGAGGCCGGTGTTCACTTCCTGTGAGATTGTAAATCCAAACCCTGTTGTTTTTCCCTAAAACCAATCATGTGCGTGTGCTGGCAAAATGTAGCTATGAAAAAAAAAGTCAATTTGCGGTGTTGTGTCGACGTAGTGCTTTTATTTTGAAAGAGACTGCATGCAAACTGTACGTTTGATGTGAAAATGGAAGTGCATTTTGAACAGGCTGAAGTTGCGTTGAGATGTTTCAGTCTGGACTAAAGTGAAGCTGCAGAAATGAATTTATCAACATTTAGACTCTTAGAACTTTAATGTGATGCAAATAATTTTAAATATCCAAATATGTCTGTTATTTTTGCATGTGATGTTTGTAGTCGTCATAACCGATACTTCGAAATCAGGCCAAAGCCAAAATCCTGAAAGCATGACGATACTTTTTCTCCAGTACTAGAGATCCCAGGGATCTGGACCTGTCGGTGCAGCGTGTACGCCTACAAGTGTTCTAGTCTGCTGTTTAATGCCAAAGGAAGAAGAAGAACGCCTACCAGATGGCGACAAGTGCAGCTGCCACAACAGCTCCGCCTCAACTTCTGAGGCTTGCATATATTTTTAATTCTTTGTGGTGGAAGTGCCACATATCTACACTCTACAAATGCCAGCACTGTGAGGATGCACTCAGTGTTTATTTTGCACTAAGCACTGCGTGTTTACCGATTTTTTCTGATCGCCAAGAGTTGAAAATGTACAACTTTGACCACTGATGAACCGAGACGTCCCATTTTAGATTAATTTCCTGCATCCTTGTCACATGTTTATCACTGCCCCTCCTCTTTAGGAGACCCTGAGTCTATTCATTCCAACAGGAAAAGTGAACGTAAGTACAGATTATGACCGTTCCCTTCGCCCCACAGTCACCAAAGTAATTATAGGACCCATTTTTCAGAAGCCCCAACCCTTTCAACATTCTGACACAGAAATGGCTTTTTTTATAGACACACAAATCAGAAAATTGTTTCTGTTTCAGTAACATACTCTCACGAGATCTGACAACAGCTGATTTTAAAACACTTCCAAATGAGCAGTGTTATTGGCAGTTGTACTGTCAGTGTCACGATGAGTAGGTGTGTCTTTGAGCTGAGGCTCGTCTCTGGCCGGTGGCCTCCTCCTCCTGCAGGATAATGACTTGTTGATAAAATAGAAGCTTAACTTGAGTCTAATTGGTCCTCTCAGTATCGCCGTCTGTTTGATGGACAGAAGTCACCGCAGGGGGACGGGGGAGGGGCCAGGTGATGGGTAAACAAACAGGTAAATAAATGACAGTTGTTGAGATAAGAACAGAACATATGTCCAATAACAACTCGTTACCTCAGAGAACAAAGATGAGTCAAGTACGAGTCACAAAGTGTCCAGAAACATTTATACCACAAACCATAGTGAAAAACTCTGTAGTTATGTTATTAATACCTTTAAATTAAAACCAGCCTATCACATATGTGTTTTCATCACTCAGATGGACAGAAGTATTCAAACATTTGTGGTAATAAGATTATAAAGTGACTGAGCAAACGACCAAAACTCCTGTTAAACTCAAACTGATGTTTTAAAAAGTATAAAAGACACAAAACCTCATCAGTCAGTGTAATAATTTAACGTTATGCAGACAACACACGACTGTATATCTTGTAATTATCTGTTTGATCTGGTTCTTATTTTGGGGGGTAATCCAATTTTAACTATTCTTAGCAAGTTGCTTTAATTGCCACTGTTTTTTATGTTTTATCTCACTTTAATCAAACATTTTATTTCAGTACTTTGCATGAAAGGTCCTGTACAAATAACATTTATTATGATTATTACTGTTTGTACTTGTGGTCAGGGTCTGTTCTGTTCTCCGCTGCCTCCCTGAGAAGAAGAAGGAGAGGACTCAAACTGAGCTGCTGTTGTGAGCCAGAGGTCAAAGGTCACTGGCTAAAGGTGACTCAGTGACCTTAAGGTGGCTGCTCAGGCTGACCTGGGATCAGTGCTGATGGGTAAGTGTGTCTGCTGTCGCCTCAGGGCGACAACCCGTCGATCTGAGGCTCTGATCCAGGATCAGAACAATCCTGCAGCAAACCTGCAGCTTAAAGAAGAAAAGACTTAAAATCACATCTCTAGTGAGCGTGACCTGTTCACACGGATGTAAATCTGATATACTGACTGAGAGGACTCCTCTCTGTGAGTTCTTCTTGACTCTTAAGGTTTTTTGGTTTTTTTGCCCTGTATTGGATGAGACAGTCTAAGCAAGAGGGAAGAGAGAGGGGAAGGCGTGCAGCAAAGGGCTGCAGGCTGGAGTTGAGCCTGTGGCCTTCATACGCCTGCTCTACCTGCTGAGCCACTGGGTGCCCCACCTCCTCACTCTTTAAAGGATATTTTCAATGTTCGTGGAAATTATGATTAAAAAATGATACTAAATTAGTCTTATGGTGTCGCACTCTCAGTGTAATTTAGAGTATTTTAATGTTTTAATAACTTCCATGTAAATGTGTTCCAGTGAATCACATTTATATCAAAATGTATCACTACACTGGACACACCTCTTCATATCTTCTATTTTTGTGAGAAACATCATGATTTTTTTCCCCAATAACTTCCACATTTAGTATCAGTCAGTAGTTACAATCATGAGAAGCTGGTAATTACAGCATTGAGGTAAATATTTAGTCAGAAATATCTATTTAGTAATCAATATGAATAAATGTCCATATGCAACAGAAGGAAAGTCAACACAGGAGTCCTAGTAGTTTGTTTTTGTGGGTGGTTTTTGTAAGTTTTCATATACGTTTTGCTGTGAAGCTGCTCAAAGATGCAGGACTGCATTCTCCTACTCTGCAACCGATCTTCAAAAAGATCTAAAATTAGAAACACTTGCATTCATTGATGAATTTAAGGGCATTGTAAAGAATGTGGTGACAGAGAGACGTGCTTGTTTTTCTTGAGCGGCCACTATGTTTGAATAGTTCTCTTGTCGATTTTTGTATTATATGTTGTATTTGTTGCATTTTAAATGTGTTTTGATTGGCTGCTACCTCGGCCAGGCCTGTTCTGTAAAAGAGATTTTCAGTCTCAGTGGAGCTTCCTGGTTAAATAAAGGTTATGAATAATAAATAATAAATAAATAAAATATCACAGGAGAGACTCTACAGGACTTTACTGGTTTTTCCAATCAATCAATCAAAAAAAAAAAAAGCCACAACTATTTTAACGTCTTCTGGAGCATTTGTTCTTGCAGGAGAGTTTTCTCTTTTGCTGTCAGGGAGTCATTACGCTTTGCCTGCTTGTAAAACTAACCAGTATTTAAAATCTTTTATTCTCTCTGCAATCAATCTTTTAAATTCTCTGTACATTTTTCACTCTTTTTTTAAAAAAAAATTCTCTTTTATTGATAATTAGTCTATTAGCTTTTTTATTATTTATAGATTCCTTTATTCCACTGGACTCCTTGGCATATTTTTATTTTAACTTGTTACTCATCTATTTATGTGTCTACATGTTACTGTATGTTATAGTATGTGTGCAAGGCAAGCTGTTCAAACTAATTGCCCCTGGCGGGATCAATAAAGTTGTCTGAATCTGAATCAAAGTCTTTTCATGACCATATAAAATTCAAAATATCAGTCTGTACAGTACATTTATTCCCTCAGTCTGTTTCTGCTTTTATCCACACAGCACACTCACACAGGAAACACTTTTCACATTGATTCAGATTTTTGGAGCAAATTGAAAATGTTGATAAAAAACAGCAGGATGGAAACTCAGTGTGTCTCTTTCTGCACCATCTGTTGTCCATTAACTATAGTTTGACTTTAATCACACTGTTGCTCCTCCGCTGTTACAATAACGACCTGCTGGGTGTCCAGTTAAAGATGGAGGCTGGGGGGGTCAGCTCCCTGCAGCCCGACACAGCTGAGCCCCCCGAGCTTCCTCTCTCTCTCTGTCACACACACACATACACACACACTGGGTGGTGCTGGGGGCCGGCAGCCTGCTGTCTCCTCCATCTTGTCCTGATCAATACTTAATGAGGTGATAAAACAGTAAAATGTCTCAGTAAGACTCCACAACCTGAAAACAGAGCTGAGTAGAGACAGTGGAGACAGACAGTGGAGACAGACAGTGGAGACAGACAGTAGAGACAGAGAGTCGAGCCTAAACCCACAGACTTTCGGACTGAACAGTTTGAGGAGCTGCTGGTTCCTGAAGTTCTGATCCCAGGTGAGGCTGGACTGGCTCTATCTCCAACCTGGTCCTCTCCTGGTTTCTGGCCTGTCCCCCCCCCCCCCCCCCCCCCCACACACACACACACACACACACACACACACACGCACACACTCACACACACACTGACAGTGCATAGGTCAGGAGTTAGACTGAAAGGTTATAGTTGGGCTCACCAACTTGTCAAATATGCAGTTTTGTCAGTGGACTTTTACGTCTACATATGACAGGTCAGGTGTCCTCTGGCGTGTGCTGTTGACATTCTGGGTCGCCATTTCAATTTATGCTTCTTACATGCATTGTGACTTTTCAAAATGAAATTCAGTTTTCACAAGAATGGCACAAAACCCGCCCTTTTAAGAGTTTTTAATAGGCCCGTTTCCACTGAAGAACTTCCTGGTACTATTTGGGGGGCAGGAACTACTACAGGAACGTCCTCTCGCTCGGCCCTCTCAACCGCCGTGTCTCCACTGAGAGAGCGGAGTAGGAGGAAGGTTCCTGTAAAGTCACCAGACTCTGGATGTGACGTAATTGTTGCAATTGTTTTCACGGACCGTATACTGAGTTAATGAGTTAATACAGACACCGCTAACGGCTAACAGCTAATGGTTAGCCCAGCTAATCTACGATAACCATAGTAATTACAAAACGTCACATCCTGCCTTGAGTATATCCAATCAGCACCAAGTAATCCCCAAGCCCCAGCCAGGAGTCTCTCGGGGCCATTCTGAGTACCTACTCCGAGGCAGGGACTTGTTTAGCCCCTGTAAAAGTTATGGAACTCTGTCCTCGGGGTGGTTCCTGCAGTGGAGACACGTACCAACGGCCCCAGGCCCCGTAAAATTACCCCGAAGTTCCTGCAGTGGAAACGGGCCTAATGACCTGCTTTTAACTGTTGATTCTGACGACTCTGTTGTCCTGGTCCTTTTGGATCTGTCTGCTGCTTTTGACACGGTCGATGACGACAACATTCTCCTGTCATGTCTTAACTCGTGTAGGCATTAAAGGTACAGCTCTTAAATGGTTCCAGTCTTATCTGTCGAATACAAGTTTCTCTGTCCATCTCAGCCAGTATTCTTCAGCTGCGTCCCAACTTAGTTGTGGGGTACCGCAAGGCTCCATCTTGGGCCCTATTTTATTCTCATTGTATATGCTCCTCTTGGGGTCAATTTTTAAAAAGTACAACATCTCCTTTCATTGTTTTGCAGATGAAGAATGAATGTTTTTTTTAAATTAATTACTGATTATATTTATATTGCATAGTCTGTTCAGCACTTTGGTCAACTGAGGTTGTTTTTAAACGTGCTATATAAATAAATTTGAGTTGAGTTTCTTTACATTAAACAACATCAGCAGAACACCTTGTCTTTACATTTATTTCCTTGTGCAGCAACATCATCATGGTTTGGTTCAAAATTCACAAAGGAAGTGAACAGCTGACTCCTGAATGATATCCGAAAAAGGATATCCGATGAATCTGTGCCCCATAAATGATATTACGTCTTTTTTGTTTTCACTTTATTTATTAGTTTTCACATTTCGGCCATCATTGCTGTAGGTTCGCCATTTTCCTCACCCTCTGGGATCTCGATAATCCTTAGATTCTGACAGCAGCTTCTGTTCTCTACGTTGTCATTCCGGTCTTTCAGCTTATCGACCGCTTGTTCGTGGTCTGAAATGGCGCTCTTCCATCTTGTTGATGTTGAAATCATGGTGGTTGTTTGCGCCCTCCATCTCCCGTATAGTAGCCGTCTCAGCCTGCATTAAGCGTAAAGATGACACCTCGGCTCTGAACTCCGTTTTTAGGGCAGCAGTGTCAGCCTTGGTGTCTGACGTTAGGCTACAGTTACATAATTCATGTAAAATTATGAGCTCACCTCTGCACACAGCAACAGTACTGGACTGGACTCTCTAAGGGGTGTGTTATGAGTAGAAGAAGATCAGCAGTAGTATTAATACCGCAGAGTAGAAGTACTCTGTTACAGGTTCACGTATCATCAGCAAAATAAGTGTTTTGACTGGACCTCTGTGTTTGTCACCACCATTTATAAGTTCCTGTTCTGACCGTCAGATTGAATCCATGACACTTCTGTTTTTGCCTCTAAATACTACAGTACCCATGAGCCTCTGCTGCAGTTGCTGCGGAGAAGAAGACAGTCAGATGTGTGAGGAAAACATGTTTCCATGGTTACGCTGAGAACATCACTAAACATATGATGGACACCATCAGTGAATGTGGTTGATAACCCCGGGGGCCCCCAGAGGCGCTGTGTCCGGCCCTGGTGTGCGTGCCTCCACCCTGCGTGTGTGTGTGTTCAGCCAATAGGCATCCTCCTCCTCCTCCTCCTCCTCCTGCTGCTCCTCTTCTGTTGACAGATTTGGCTTCATCCTCTCAGCGGCCACAATAGGAAAATAATTCAAACTTACTGGACCTCATTATGAGTCTGCAGGTGCACGCGAGCCGGCGGCGGTTAATCCCGCTCAATTAGCGCACGGCCCCGCGCACACCGACAATGCGCCAGAGTCAGCATCGGGGGCGCGCAATCAACGCGCCCCCGCGGAGGAAAAAAAACGAATCTGAGCTTGTGAGAGTTGAAAATGACGCTGCTGCAGATCTGATTCAGTTTAACGTTTCATTTGAATCATTTCATGTATGAACAATAAAACAACATACACAGTGTGCGTAAAGTTTACATCAAATTAAAATGTTAAAACTCTCTGTCATTGTGACATTTGAATGTAAGAGCATTTTTATAATGATACATGAATATATTTAACACATATGTTATTGTCTTTTTAATAATTGTGTCTGTAATCAATTACAGTTACTGGGAAAAAAATATAATCAAAATGCTGGTGATTACAGAGCAGGTTGCTTACATTTGTAAGTAAAATAATCAAAAAGTAATCAAATGCAATAAGGGACTGTTCTTTACTTACTGGAGGAGGAGCCGGCTGGGGTCTGACATCTGGGTTTTTATTTCATTTTAGTTTAGTTTAGTTTTTTTGTATGTCCACTATGAATTAGTCATTGAATTTTAAGAACTTAAAAGCTATAATTAAAATCCTGGAGTTGAAAAAAAAGCCAGTTTTTTCCCCTTTTGTCGTTCATGCTGGTTTATTTATGCAAATAATTTATTTTGGCAAAACTTTAAATGAGACGTAGAATAAAGTGATTTTGATGAAATGTCATTATTTTAAGCTCAGATCTGGTGGTTATGGTTTTTATCTGACAGAAGCATTTATTCCACATAATGTGTTCAAAGATTGTCATAAATTTCAAAATCCAACAATGATTTCTGTATTTACAGTTCCTGGCTGTGATATGTGGTGTAACCTTGGTGAGTTTTAAAGAAAATACACCATCCAAAGCAGCGGCATTAGATAGTTGTGACAGGCCCCAGAGTGCGCTGTTATGACGGGCCTTGGTGCTGCCATTGTGCACACATCACATGACATGATCAGAGTCTAAATATTGGATAACATCAACATACATATTTTCGAACAAACAACTTAGCATATCTGCACATGACAAAAAATACCAGAGAGAATAAGAAATGATTCATTTAATTTTTCATTCCTCAAGAGCATATAAAGCAAATGGCACTGTTTACATTTATTTAAGAGTTCTTTTTTTAACACAGATTTCCAAGTTGGAAAGTTGTAGTCACTCATTGTTGGAGAGCCCACTCTCTCTATGCCCCCCCCCCCAACTCACAGCCCCAGTGCAACCACAAAGCCTGCACTATTTACATCCCTACTCCAAATCCACAGCCAGGTTGGGTCCCCTAAGCAAAAAAAAAAAAAGGGTCCCTCCAATGTTTCAAAATTTATTTCACATGCCTCCCCGTTTTTGCACCATCCCCCTCCCCCTTGTAAGTAACGAACAGTCCCTAAATTACTTTGATCAGATTTTTTTTTTAATTGGCCATTTAAATAAATTGAATCCCAAACTCAAACATCACGTGCACCTGCAGGCCTGTCTCTTAATGTTTCAATTAATTCAGATGGAAAATAAAATAAATAAAACATCTATTTTTTTAAATTTTTTTTTACAAAATCTACAATTATTATTATTACTATTATTATTATCATTTTTAATTTTAGTTATTTTTAATTTTATTTTTTATTCCTCTCGGGCCTGTTGGCAGACAGATTAATGCTGCAGGAGGATTACCATCGTCTTCATTTTCCTTCTCCTTCTCTTTCCTCCTCTGTTTTGTTCTTTTCTGTCCTCCTTGGCATGAGCCTGTCCCCCCGGGTGTCCCCTGATTATCTGTCCATCCTCAACACGTGCAGAGACAAGACCGCTGCTGCTGGACGTGTGTGTGTCTGAGAGGAGGGGGTGTGGGGGGGATTAACACCCCCCACCCCCAGCACCACCTCCACCCTGCCCCATAATGTTCTCATAATACTTTTATTACAGCCTTCCAGGAACTTCAGGCGTCTCTTGAGCTTCTTTTCATCTGATCTGCTGCAGTTAAAATAAAGTGTTTGAGCCAAAATATGTAGTTTTCTAATATATTTGAAAACTTGATTTAATATTAATGTAAAAAACAAACAAAAAAAAGCTGCAGGTTGCTTTAAGGGACATTACAGCACTTTATCAACCTGTTATATTCTCAAACGAAAAACGTATATCTGACTTTATTTAGCACCCAAATAAATATGGTAAAATTATTACTGGTGCCATTTTATGTTTCATATTTTCATACATAAAGGCCGGCTGTTAATCGTGTGGTGTTACAGTCTTATTATATGTGAGTTCCTCATTAACATGACAGTAAAACTTTACAGCTCACAATAGACGATCTTTGTTTAACTTGTTTCCACCTGCTGCTGGAAACAAACCGTTATCTTATTAATATTAATTATCATAAAAACACATTTCAATGCACCCTGGGCCTTTTGTCTGCAGACACGGGCTCGGCGCGTTGTTATTAATATAGAGACTGTGAGTTATTTTAAATTCAGATGATTTCATACTGAGATTATAAACGACAGCACACATCTTCAATGAGAAGGAAAAAAGTCACGTGAAGACAGAAGTTATTTTAATAGAAACGTTATAACTTTATTTCGTAGAAAACTGGCTGCAGCAGTAAATAGAATAAAAATCTCTTTATGTACAAAATACAAATTTCATGTGTCGAAACAAAACGAGTGGAATAAATAAAACAACAATAATCTAACAGAGAGGGGGGGTGTCAGTGTGAGTGGGGGGGCAGGGGGCAGAATACATAATGAATGAGGGCAGCTCCATTCAGTCTATTGTCAGAGCGTTCAAACTCGATTTCCACGCTCTCTTTTCTGCTTTATCACTCTACAAATTGTAAAATTGACTTTTCACCTCCGAGATACAAAAAAAATGTGATGTGTAGAGACCTGACTGTAACCTGCAGGAGGGGGGCAAAGTGCAAAGGTTTTTGGAGGAACATAGAAAATAAAACAGAACTAAATAAAGAACAAATTAAGTTATTCTCATTTACATCCGTCAGTAGAGACATGTGTGAAGTAATGAGCTCAGTAAGGCAAACAGTGATTCTCTTATTCCAACAGAAAGCGGACTGTCCGTCTGTCCCGCTGTTTCCGTCATATGTCTCTACATTTCTCTGGTCTGTGAGTCCGCGGGGCTGCGGGCCTCCTCCGGCGGCCTGGCGCTCAGTAGATGCCCGGCACGAAGCTGCGGAAGCCGTACAGAGCGTCCTGCTGCAGGTAGCTGTAGTCCTCCGGCCCGGCGGGGCTGCCCGGGCTGGAGGCGCAGTAAGACGGGGAGGAGGAGGACGAGGAGCCGCTGGAGCTCCAGGAGCACGCGTCGCTGCCGGGACTCGGGGCCTCTCCGAGACGCACGGAGCTCAGCAGCAGAGGAGCGTCGCCGGTCTTTCCCGCCTGCAGGTCGGCGATGCGGATGGTCTCTGACAGCGCCCAGATGTAGTTGTGCGCAAAGCGCAGAGTCTCGATCTTGGTGAGTTTGGTCTCGTCCGGGAAGGCCGGCAGGACGCCGCGCAGCGTGTCCAGGGCGTCGTTCAGGTTGTGCATGCGGTTCCTTTCCCGGTCGTTGGCCTTTACGCGCCGGTTCTTCTTCACCACCTGCACGGTGGCTTCGTTTCTGGCGCGTCCGCGGCGCCGCTTCTTCTGCTGCTGCAGCTGCTGCTCGGGCTCTGGAGAGCGCGCCGGGCACAGCGGAGAGGAGTCCGGGGAGGCGGAGCGCAGGCTGGCGCGGGAGTCCTCATCGTCGGTGTGCGGGAAGAAGTCGCAGCTGTTGCTCTCGATGTCGGAGTAGACGGAGTCCATGATGCAGGTTTGTTCTGTGGAGAGAGGAGAGGAGCGCGTTAGGACCTGTGGCTGAGCGGAGCGCGTGCAGTGTGATGCTGAGAGTCCCGCAGGTGAGCGGAGTCACGCGCAGTGAACTTACCTGAAGTCAGCTGAAGTTTCCTGAGATCAGCAGGACCGAGTGTTTTGGAGCAGGACGAGCGGCACGCGTCTTGTTGCGTCTTTTTGCTTTGGATCAGCTCGTGTGAGCCGGTGAGCCTGGCACACGACCGGCCTCAGCCCGCTTATATACTGTGGACGGGACAATGACCGGCCCCCTGCTCCGGTACCCCCCCGTGACCCCCCCTCCTCGCTGGCATCAGAGTGCAGGATGAGGAGGATGAATGCTGCGGCAGGTCTGCCCCGTGCCGCGGGAGCTGCTCATTAACATAATGACGCCTGCGGTGTTTGTTCGCCCCGCACAGAGAAGCGTGCCGGTAATCACGGCCAGCCAATCAGAGCCGGCGGCCGGCCACGCGAACGACACGCAGGAACCCGCACCTCCTCCCCCCTCCTTCCTCCCTGTGAGGGAGAAAAGACCAAACCCACTTTCAGAGTTAAAACCAAAAACATAAAAAAGAAAGAATAGAGAAAGAAGAGTCAGTAGGACTCCCCCCCTCCACCCTGCTCCCCACCGGGCGGAGACACGCTCCGGAGGATTCATCCATCCTTCCACCCATCCCTCCATCCATTCATCCACCCGTCCATCCATCCTCTAACACAGACAGAAAGAGAAACATCCTTCACCTCAGTCAGAGTAACAACACAAAGAAAAGTCTGGAGCTCTGAGCAGGAAAATGTCTTCAGACAGTTTATGAACTTCTTTCTTTTATAATAAACTTTAAACAAAACTTCGATCCTGAATGTGAGATATGAAACATGAAGAGTTTAATTTCTTAATGTGTTTAAATACAGTGTTGTTGTAATGTGATAAATCAAATCTATGTTAACTCAAAATAAAGGTTACAAAAGCATTTCACAATAAAAGCACCAAATATTAAACAGGTACCAGAGATGAGCACGTGAGTGAGAAAACAGAGTTATTATCTATGAAAAGAGCAGGAACATCAGTTATGAGAAGTGAGGGAATATTAATGAGTCTTGGCAGCCACAGGTCAGTCAACTCTTTCTACACAATCTGATAATTAACAACTAAAATCTTATAAATTATCAGCACTTTCAAAAGAAAAGAAACATCTTAACTTTTAGAAGTGTTTCTTGGTTGGAAAAACATGACTGCACAATATGAACAGACATGATCCAGCTGGATAATAAGAGCGAAACTGCTGCAGGATCTTTTAACAGATCTCTGCTTTACTCATTTAATTTAAAAACGCCCAACTTCACACTCACTGACATCATCGACAGACAAATGCATTAAAGCCACAAATAAAACTGCTGAATGGTCACTAACATAAGTTCATGTCGTCAGTAATAATTCATGTTTATAACAACATGAACACGAGTTTAAATTCTGCAGTCACACACATTGCACATGATAGCATTTTTCTTGTATCAAATATATATTCAACATAGCGGTTCACAAGTGCCCCACAAATTAGTGCCCCTACTGGTTTAGGAACAGAACGAGGGTTGGGCATTGTCAGGTTACACATTTAATGTGAAGTAGTGTCGGTTAGGTTTAGGAAAAGAATCATGTGTACAACCCAGTCTCACCCAGAAGTTGTCAAAATGGTATTCTGCACCATCATTGCGTATCTGGCACCAGACCGTGATGTAAATATGTTTTAAATACTCAGAAAACTGTACAGAATTTGGTTGGTGGGGTTTTGCTGGAGTAGCTTGAACCCATGAGCTCACTAATCTTAAAATATATAATTATAAAATAAATCAGGACCTAAAACAGAGCCTTGAGGAACACCATAGTGTGAAATAGTCAGACATCACCAACAATATTTATTTAGATGAATAAGATGTAAAGCAGTTAGGACCAGACCCGGAGAGGCGTACCCGACGTCTGATCCATGATCAACAATCCACATCCAGCATTAAAAATGACCCTGATCTTTGGTGTGTGCAGACGGAGCGATGCGAACTGTTTCACTTTATGAAGTCTGGCTTTTTGTTTGTCTTTTCATCTCTTCAGGCAGCAGTAAACCCGTCCAGCATGAGCGCATACAGGCCCGGGCCAATTTTCTTTAAGTGTTTTTTAAAGACATCTTTATGAGACAGGCATACCATTTTCCATTAATTATTCCATTTATTCAGTTTGCAGCTCAGCGGAGAAGAAGCAGAGACCTGCAGAGTCTTTCTGCGGCTTTCTTCTGCAGGAGCGGGGGGGACAGTCATTTATAAATAATTACACAATGTTTAGAGTCTTCAGGCATGTATAATATATCAAAGCGATTATAAGGTGAATTGTTCCATTGTGGCCGTCCGCCCTGCACTTCTTTTCACTCCTCTCCTGGTTTGTCCCTCGTCCAAATTCAGCTCCTCTGGCCTTTTGTGCTGCTTTCTTTCTGCCTCAGCCACTCTATTGGCATCATTCTTATTCAAATGGGCCTCAGCAGGAACAAAACCAAACCCAGGCTGCACACAAATCATCTCTGCCCCGGCTGCAGGGCCGGCACAAGCCTCTGTGAGGCCCCGACAACAAGTCTGCAAATCCTAAATCCTGTTTCACTCAAAGAGGATAAACCTCACTTTAAAAAAAAAAAGCGCTCTGACACAAGTAAAGATCCTGTTTTCTGCATTTTACTGATGTCAGAGTTAACAGGTGTCTGCAAGAAAATCGACGCAAGAATTAAAACGTGTTTGTTCTTTCTGCAGCATTTTGTATTTGTTCATGCCTTTAGAATAGCTGGAGAGTGACAGGAGGGGAAGAAAGAAGCAAGGAAGCATGAAACAGAATGTAAAGGGAATAAGGAAAGGAGAGGAGAAAGAGAAGTCTTGAGCAGGTTGAATAAATCTTCATCAGTGAAGAGAGAAAGACAAGTAAAAAATAAGAAGGAAGGACAAGAAACGAGTGTATGATGAAAGAAAGAAACTTTAAATGTTTTTTTCTTCTACAAAGAGATTTTCAGTAAAAAGGAATATAAATAAACATTGTGGAGACATTTTTTATCCAACAACACTCACTCCAACCAGTGAGTGCCAGAAAAAATGCCCAAATTGTATGTTTTTGCAAACCATGTATATGTGACATTTGCACATTATTTTGTAGCCGATACATTGAAACTTTACATTTTAACACAACTCTTTAAGGTGTGGTTAGGTTTAAACACAAAACCCACATGGTTGTGGTCAAGGAGGTTAAAATGAGGAGAAGTCACAGTGTCAGATCGCATCATATCACTGGGATACAACACACGCACAGTGAAATGTGGTCTGCAGTTGCCGGAAGAGCCCGGTCTCACACTGAAGTTGTTGAAATTCGGCACTCGACAAAGACACTGACGAAAAAAGCCGTCCTTTAACGTTATAGTTCAACGGTGCTTGGCAGTGTCGGGGGAAAATGCAGTGGGACAAAAATGAAAGTTAAGGTAGCAAAAGTCAAAGTAGGGTGGGTGGGAGGTGTGGTGGATGGGTCCAGCAAACACTGACCTTCAGCCGGGAGGCCAGTGCTCACGTCCTATAAGATTATAAAGCTAAACCCTGTTTTTTCCCCCGAAACCTAACCACGTGTGTTTGTTGTTGTAGGAAAGAAAGGGACAGTATGTAGACGGTAAATTTTCTGTAAAGCAGAAGTGTATTTTGAAAGTTTAACTTCAATGTAACAGGCAGAATCTGACACGGCGTCCCAGAACGCCAACAACCAACACATCCAGGGTGCCTTTCATGTCGTATGTGGACGTGGAAAGTCCATGACCAGATGTTGATGTGTGACGAGGTCGGAGTGAGAATGTGTTGGCTGAAAGGTTCAATAGATGGCGCGTTATTATGGAATATGGGGGATGATGATTTGTTTCACTAAGGCGTCCACAGTCGGCTTTGGGTCAGAATATTTTTGTATGAAAAACAAAGATGCTTTCTGTGTGCAAATGTTCTATTGTATGTAAAGTATATAAAGCTCTGTCAGGCTGAGTGCACCCATCTGCTGTAATACTCCCACATCACAACTCCAGTTACACATGTCACAGCCCAAAGCTCCCGTGGGGTCAAAGACTGTCTCCAAGCTTTCATTGAGCAGCCTGGTTATAGTTAGGAAAATATCATGTTTGGAATTTAAACACAGCTGGAAATGCCACAATGTGTCTGTGACAAAACACCAACTTTTCGTGCCGCAAACACTGATGGAAATGGCACAATTTGTCACCAAAAGACAGCCAGTGTTGTTGTGTTGTTTGTTGGTTTCAAACAGTAGTCTGCAGCTTGGCAGGTGTCTCGCCAAGGTGACACGCCATCCACCATCCCCTCCACCTCCCTGAGACAGAAGTCCCTCTTACACTGCCTGTTCAAGGTACAACTATCACACCATTACTCCGCCTCGATGTTCTGTATAAAAGGTGCGATCACAGAATGGGGGGAGAGAGTTGACTCACCTCAGAGCCAGAAATGGAGGTAGTGACAGAGCAGAAATGATGTCTGTATTGACAGGACAGCTTCAGGGGCAGCACAGATGTGATGCTTTGACGACGTCTTATTTGTGCTACCTACTGTGTGAGATTTAAAAAGTAGCTGTTAGCAGTTAGCGGCTAACTCAACGAAGAACACTAGCTGACTGTCTGTCCTGCAATTTGGGAAAACACGCCTGTCACACCTCTTTTGATTCTGCAATACCGGCATGCTGTCTAAAATGAAATCTAGGTTTTCCCACTGAAGCACAGACCCTTGAACTTCTCATCTGTTCTGCTTGTTTCAGATGTTGATATAACATTCTTCACAAATATGATAAATATTAAAATATTGATGACTGAAAAGATTTTATGAAAGGGAAAGAGGAACGTGACAGAAACTACAAAGTTGAAGAAGACTGTGAGATGTGCCTGAAAGTTCCAGAACAAGCCGGTAAGCGGGCTATGTGTTAAGATCAGACTGTGCTGGTGTGTGTGTGTGTGTGTGTGTGTGTGTGTGTGTGGGAGGAGAAGCAGTTTAAACAGTGACAGAAGAAGAAGGTGGAGGTTTTGTAGTTTACAGTCACTTCAAAGTGATCCAACAGCTTGTCCGACAGTTTACAGCTGTGATTCTATTGGCTGAGAGCTGACGGGCGCGTGGGTGGCACAGGTTACATTTACACTATATGGCCAAAAATATGTGGACAAGGCTGTCTGGGTCTGTTCCTCTCAATTTTTAATGCTGCCACATACAGTGATGTGTTACCACTCAGCCATTGATACTAATGCCATAAGGTGCTTTAAGAGGAATATTCAGTGAAAAGTAATATATCAAGATATTATTAATGGATTAACTGCATGGAAAAAAATCCATCCAGTCTCTAATTTACATCTTAAATTGCTTTTTTCTACAAATTAAGTGATGCTTTTATGTTACTTTAAGCTGTTAAAACTATAAAAAAATAAATTCAGCTGTATTGCAGTGCAGATTTAGTGTGTAGTAGATGCTCGTACATGTTACTGATCTACACTTATTTTTTAAAAATCTCATTTTAAGTGAATATTTGACACTTTGGAACATTTTCGTTACAAGCTAAAAACAATCACTAAAAGACGCATTGAGTTTTGTTTTAGTATGAACTGTGTCTGTGCAGCTAAATGAAGAGAAGAAGAAGAAAAGCAGAAAAAAAATGTGTGAAAAAAAAAAATCAGAATGAAAGAAAGAAGCAGAGGGAGAGAGGTCCGTCCGGGGCGAAGCTCTGACAGGATTAAGTCTCAGCAACACGAGATGTGATTGAATTTCAATGAAGTGAAACACGTGAGAAAATAACACAGAATGAAATGAACCAAAGGAAACCCCCACTACACACACACACACACACACACACACACACAGAGTACAAAATAAAATAAAAGAAGAAGCTGGAGGACTCTCGAGGAAAAGGAGGAAACAAAGGCGAGTGATTGAGCTGAAGGAGAGAAGAAGTCTAATCTGCTCCCACTCAGATTAACAACTGTAGTAATCCTGTAAAACACAAGCTGAACAACAGTTACTGAGATATTAAATCCTCCTCTGATAACCACAAGAGAGGAACACAAAACCTCAGAGCGACTCTGAAACACCGCGGAGAACATTTCTCTCATCAGGACCTGCAGCTCTGTGTCTTTATTGTTATCAAGATTTATCAAATAATCTCCTTAAAATCCAACATATTAAACCATTTACCATTTGGAGTCAACTCTTATTGATACTTTTCTTCTTTCTGTCAATAATAACAATTTAAACAGAAATAATTCAGACACCTTTTTACATACTGCGTCCTGACACTTGTTACATGCATTGTGTTTTTTCAAAATACATTAAAATAAAAAAAACATTTAAAAAAGCAAACAAGACAAAGATAACAATGTCAACAAGTACGTTTCTTACTAACTTACTAATGTGCCTTACGTCACTAGTGTGGCATGCTACACATACTAGCACACTACGATGTTATTAAAGTAACTCCAACAACTTTTGGTTTTACACAGGAAACAAACAGCGGGCTCCCTGGTGAAAGTCCTGCATGTATGGACTTTCTAGCTTCACACTATGGCAGTTGCTGGTGCTATCAGAAAGAGCCACTTCCCGGTGCGTATCATACTGCTGCAATAGGTCTGACACTGAATTTATTGACTAAGGCGGAATTTATACCTCTACGTCGAATTGACTCTGTACCTACACCGTAGCCTGACGTGCACCTCGCCAGAAATGTAACTACACATCGCGGCGACGCAGCCCTCCCGTCTGTTTCTGTAAGCTGAAACCATTTCCCTCAGTGGAAACAAAGCGTTTATTTACTTTAATTTCACAGATAAGAAACAGTAAATTGTGAAGACAATAAAGCCTCCACAAAAATAGCAATTTAAGTCTTGTGTGTGATTTATCTTGGCTTCATATGAGCAGAGGAAGTCTCTGCTAGCTGCTAGGCTATTTTATACAATGTAAAATGCCATAGGCTTGTGCTAATAACGTTAGCATGTTGTATTTGTTTGGAAAACATGTTTAATATAAGACAGTTGTTTTGTCAGTGAAACTCAGGAGCTGTAATGGAGCTGAATTATGTGCCGTTACCTTTGTTACATGTTGCTGTTGTCCCTGGTTTTATATGAGTAGAGGAAAAGTCTGTTAGCTGCTAAGCTAATTTATACAATGTAAAATGCCATAGGCTTGTGCTAATAACATTAGCATGTTGTATTTGTGGGGAAA
This sequence comes from Epinephelus awoara, assembly GCA_035609425.1. Taxonomy (NCBI): domain Eukaryota; kingdom Metazoa; phylum Chordata; class Actinopteri; order Perciformes; family Serranidae; genus Epinephelus; species Epinephelus awoara. The sequence continues at coordinate 39,871,709 of CM069299.1, forward strand.
ATGTGTCCAGATAAAGACAAGTGTTTGTCTGTGAATGCTGCGAGTTATAGTGAAGCTGATTTGTGTTTGAAATTGTCTCTATTAAGCCATGTTTAATGTGTGTTTAATGTATGTTTTGAATCAACTAATCTTTACCACACTTGACTTAAACCCCACCTCCAACCAGCGTTCTGGAGGTGTAACTGCAGAGTGACAGACACACCACTGCACAAGTAAAAATGCTCACAACAGCGTAGGCTCTGCCACACAAGACGATGACGAGTTAATCTGACGCTAAAAACTGTCCCCAACTAATGTACTATTTCCTCCTGTTTGTTTGATAAAAACTACAGTGACCAGCTGTTTAAGGAAATTACCGAGACTCTTTTAAATTTGAAAATATATGTTTGTGTTGTTAAAGATTTACATCTTAAATAAGAAGCAGCTGCGAGCCAAGAAGGGAAAGGAAGTGAGAAAGTACTAAGAGATGCACTACATAGTTCTTAAGTTGGGATGTGTTGACATGAACAATATAGAATAACAACTAAACTCATACTATACTTTATGAATGGAAGTCAGTGGCCCCCTGATCTGATCATCATTCATGTGAGCTCAGTGTGAGGACCAGAAACAACATTTAGAGCTTTGAAAGGTCAAATTCAGTTGGTTTAGACTCTTAAAGCTTCATCATTCCACCTTAAATTGATTATTAAAGGGATGTTAAGGTGGAAAGCCAAACCCTGTCTTTAGGGACTCCGTGATGACTTGGTGTCTTTTCAGGTGCTGTGTTTTCTGGTCGTGGCGTTGCCATGACGCCGGCCGGCCGCAGATAAACCCTCGGTCCAGACCGTCCCCTTTGTGGCTGCTAATGTTGGGTAAACCGGAGGTAAATTATGACCCTGAGCAAACAGCCGCAGACAAGTGAATAGGAAGCTGCTGCTCCCAGAATGCAACAGCAGATTGATGGAGGTGGAGGCCGGCGGGTTGACGACGGAGGCGGCTGCATTCAGCCAACTGATGGACGGCGACGTTCCTTCAGATTAAAACCTTCCTGAACAACAAGACGGCTGTGAAGAGACGGGAAGAGATTCATAACTACAGACAGGACAGAGAATACACTGTATGTGATCACGCTTAGTGTCTGTGTGCACAGACGTGATGAAGAGGAGGAAGAGGAGGAGGATGTGTTTACCGAGGCATCTTTCTTCAACCTGCAGCTTCTAAAACCAACAGACTGAAACTTTCTGCTGCTGCTGCACATCTAAAGTTTGTGTGTGAAACAAAAGTTCTTTATTCATTTCGTCCACATTAAGCTCCAATTAAATTCCACCAGTGACGTAAGATGCCACTCTGTGCATTTTAAGAAGTCGAAATCCTTTTCTAAATTAACTTGAAAGTTGTGAGGCAGTTTTAATACTATGTGGTACATTTTATGCAATTGCTTCTCTTAAAAAACATCTTGTATCATTCAGTTAATCCACAAAAAATAAAAGACAGAAAACACTAAAGTCTTAAACTGTGGGGATAAACAATTAAAACCAACTTTATTCATTAATTAACCTTAAATGTGCATCTTAATTGAAACATTTAGGTCCTTCGATAAGGTGCAGTTACCCGTAATGTTATTTTGTACATTTTTTAAAGGTTTTTACGCTCTAAAAATACTTTAATGATTTTTTAATTTAGGTGAAAGTTGTAATAATTGTAACATTTCAGGGATAATTATGCATTAACATGAACCAATTTGAATTGAAAGCCTTCAGATGATCCATTAAAGCTTTAATAAAGCAGGTTTACTGTATAATATATGTCACGCAGGTGAAGGTCATGTGATCCGCTACTCACCTGTAGAGAATGTTGAACACTCTGCAGACTGAAACACTGCAGAGGATGTAAAATCTGTAAACTCTTACCTTTTCTCTGTTTCCTCCTCGCTGGTCAATGTGTCCTCACACAACAGTTCATGTGATATTTTACGAAGTAGAACCCCACGATCGATGTTATGTCCTTAACAATGTGTTTCGGCGTCTTTGGGTTTAGGTTAGTAAAGTTACTGTGGTTAGGGTTAGGAAAAGAAACGTGGTGAGGACGCACCTGTCTCCTGGGGAAAAGTCCTGTGTCTTGTGACCCATTCACCTCCCCAACCTGCCTTCAGACTGGACCACCTTCTTTACTCCCATCAGCCCATTGGTTACTTGATCGCAGCCTTCCAAAATACATGCGTTATGCACAAATTATTGGTTTGTGATTAGGTGGGATATGAACGATTTTTAGTGCATTACTTTTTGTTGGAAAACGTACAAACAGTGCAGAAGAACAGTGTGGGTAAGTTAATGGTGGAAATTCAGAAATTCACAGATTGAAATCAACGCAAAATAAATGCAACATTTGACATTTTTGGTGTTTGTTGTTTTGAGCAGACAAATGAAAGCACTAATGCATTCATCTCACACACACCTGAGTGACTCACCTCAGGTGGAGTTCTATCACAGCAGCAACCTCAGTGGCTGAAAAATGAAGCTAACGTGGAAGTGCCAAAAACTGCAGTTCCTCTAATGGCCACATGACGCTGACCATAGACCTTCATGTTAAAAGGTCAAACAGCAGAAATAAACATGTTTACAGCCTGGTACAAAAAAAAGGTTTGGTCTCTGTAGCTAATGCCAAGGTCACTTGTTGGACTGTCCTGGGGTCCGATCAACACAGAACGGGAGAGAGAGAAAGAATAAACTTCACTTTCATCGACCTGCAGAGGAACAACGTTAACAAACTGAAATGTCTCAGCAGCTGATAATGGAGCTCACACTGATCACTTTTATTCAAAGCAGAATAATATTATTTATCCAAAAACACAACTTTGGGTGAAGCCCCTTTAAATGATGGCTATCCCTTAAAAACACTCTTAAACCATGCAGGTAATCCATTAAAAACCCTTAATATGGACAGTACGATTGGCTAAAACTCAAAGACGAGGACAAAAATAAAATTTTTGAGGTTTTCAAAATACCCAAATCCTTAAACTGACGAGATAATCAATTAAACTCTTGAATATATTTGAAGCTGCTTTTTTAATCTGAAACTTTGGTGTGGAGCAACCTGCTGGATCTGCACCTTAAGAGAAAAATACCCAAAAGATGTGGTGTCAGCATGGTCTCAAACATAACTGCATGTTTGTACTTCAGTGAGGCTATTCTGCATGTTCATATCATTTAGTGAACGTTTATTAGAAATATCTACTTTAAATAAGAGGATTTGTGCTGAAATATTCACAATTATAGAACATAAGATACATATTAATACATTTAAAAATAATAATAATAATAATAATAGCAATAATAAATAGTCAAACAGCAACTGTCAGAAACAGCAGTGAATTCTGCCCTGAAATACCCAGAATGCAAAGTGACCTCCAAACACACAGATCTACCTGATCTACAGACGTTATCTAAAACATGTCAGGTAAACAACAATAACAGACAGTCAGTGTTTCTGCAGAGAGTCAGACACGTCTGAGATACACACACACACACACACACACACACACACACACACACACACACACACACAGAGGCCATATGGTTTGGAGTGCAATAACTTGAATTGGCTCCAACAAAGGAGTAATTGAGAAGGAGAGAAGGAGCTGTGAGTCTTGACTCGACAAAGCTGCGAAAACTCTCTTCTTTCAGCCTAATGAAGCTGTTGTCTGGGGGAGTGGTGGAGGGTGGAGGTGGGGAGGCGGAGAGGATGGAGGTTGGGGGGGCGGAGGACAGAGGAGGCTGAGCGGCCCTGGACGTGATTTGTCATACAATCTGAATCTTTAGGAGGTCCGCAGCAGAGAGACCTCCTCTCCATATGTCTGCTTCGTTTGCATCTGAAAGCTGAAGGCTGAAGGGAGGGGGGGTGGAGGGGTGGGGGGGTCCTGCCTCTCTGCATCATCAGGTTTGAGGGTATTTGTGCTTCTTCAGCTGCAAAATGTCTCCTTCTTCTTCATCAGGCAAAATAAATCTCACTGTGCTCCAGTGAACGCACAAAAATACTCAAGTATGACAAACCTAAATTACTGATAGAGAAGAAGAATAAAGTTTAGTTTCACAGCTTTTAGATGAGCTGAAGATTTAAAGGGACAGCACATGATAAAAGAAAGAAGGAAAAAAGGAAAAGAAGACAATGAAGGAAAGAGGAGAAGAAGAAAGGCAGAGACAGAAAATAAAAAAGTAAACCAGAAGCGTAAATAAAGAAAGTGAAAAGTGAGAAACTAAATCCTCTGATTTTTACCAAAAAACAGAAAAATAAATCTGATGTAAACATTAATCTCCATGGTAACCACTAACTCCACCTGACAGGCAAATGCACAAATGCAAAATACTTTTCTGTTAAGTTAAATTATTTCACTTTATTTGTAAAGTGTTCCCATTTTGAACTTTGTCTTGTGTGAGCTGATTGGAACTTAAAGTCACTCTTGTTCTCTGCACCCATGATCAGTGCTGTGCATGCTCACAACAGCTGGCTCAAAGTTCAGGGACCGGTTGCAAAAAAAACCCCTTAGGTTAAGATTTTCATTAAAGTCCTAGTTAAGGTTTTCTTAAAATAAAAAATCAACTGCACAAAACACTCCTAAGTATTTCTCTTAACTGTTCACTTAAGTATTTGTGGTTTTCTTTTTATCTTGGTCTTTAACTTAAGGAAACCCTAGATTGTTGCACAAAAGACCTTAGCAACTAATGCAAGGTAAAAACAAAAACCCTTAAGGTGTACCTTTGACTCTAACTTAAGTTCATAGTGATGAATGAGTAAACCTAACACACCTTGAGAGGAGTGTTCTGCGACCAGTAGAACCCGATGCATTGGTGACAAAGGAAACCTTTTAAGGGATTGTGTGCAACTGTGTTAGTCCCTCAGCTAAGGAGAAATTAAGCCTTAAGTGTCATACCTAAGGGGTTTTGTGCAGCTGGTCGCAGGTCTCACAGATTGACACGGCCGTAGTTCACAATTTGAATTTTGAAGTTCACTGTCCCAAAAAATTAAGTAGTTTACGTTCATGTCTTCCTTTTTTTCGAACTGTGTGATCATCATTCACTCACAGATATTTCCCAACACTGGTTGGATGAATTAACTCAATATGTCATTTCAAAATGAAAATAATATTGAAAATATTTGATTTTACAGACCCCACTGGCACAATTTGCATAAAAACATTAGATTTTTTTTCAGTTGGAATCAACCTGGTCTCACTTGGTAAGATAGTCAGTGCCTGGTGGCATCGGGGGGAACACTGCGAGACAACAACGTAAGTGAAGGTGATGGAAGTCCAAGTCCGGTGGGCAGGGGGAGTGGTGGATGGGTCCAACCATCACTGCCTTTCACCCGGGAGGCTGATGTTTACTTCCTATAAGACTGTAAAGCCACACCCTGTTCTTTTGTCCGAAACCCAACCACATTTGTGTGTTTGCAAACTGTTACCATGTGCATCTGTTGTTAAAGGATTTGCGGTGTTGTACTGGCGTAGTATCTTTATTTTGAAAGAGACTGTATGCAAACTGTACACTTCCTGTAAAAACAAAGTGTATTTTGAAAACAGACAGTGCATGTAACAGGCTGAAGTTGACACGGTGTCCCAGAACGTCAACAACCAACACACCCAGAGTGACCATGACCAAACATCGACATGTGACGAGGTCAGAGTGAGAATATGTTGTTGGAATCTGTAATTTAGCTACTGATTCGTTCATAAAACTCCATCAAATATTCATATGAACTGGCCTCGGTAGCATCCATAGCCAGGTGCTGTGAATACCTGAGTGTTGTGAATGGTCGTGAGAATGACACAAGTTCAAAACTGATGTGCTCAGTTCGCCGCACAGTGCAAATACGGGCATGGTGAACGAATGTTTAATATGTTAGCATGTTGGAAAACATGTTCAGTAGAAGGCCGTTGTTTTGTCAGTGAACTTTGGAATCTGTAATGGAGCCAAACTTTGTAACGTTACCTTTGTTAATTGCTGCTGTTGTCCCTGGCTTTATATGAGCAGAGGAAAAGTCTGCTAGCTGCTAGGCTAGTTTATACAATGTAAAATGCCATAGGCTTGTGCTAATAACATTAGCATGTGTTAAACTACCCAGCAGCATTTCAAGTAATTAAAATGAGCTCCACCTTTACCAGCTGCAACACTGAAGTGATGAACGCATGAATGCACGGGCCATTCTGCATAATGGGTCCTTTTGGTGCTTTTTATTTTGATGCTAAAACCTTTGCACTTTTACTAAAGCCAGGTTTTGAATGCAGGATTTTTACTTGTAGCAGAGTATTTCTGCACTGTGATATCACTACTTTTACTCATATAAACATCTGAGTAGTTCTTCTGCCACGAACTGAGACCTTTCAAATGAACAACACATTGAGAGACAGCACGTAGCAGAACATCCTCCTCCTCACTGAGGAACAAAGAGTCAGTGTGTCGCTCTGTGGAGGCCTTCAGTGTCAGACCGTGGTGATGATGATGATGATGATAGTGCAAGTGATGATGATGATGATAGTGAAGATGATGATGCAGATGGAGGGGGGGGGGGGGGTCCTGACACTGACACAGGGGTCGTGACCTGTTGGCTCTTTGCAGACATCTGTAGCTGCTGCACATTCCCTGATACCTCCCAGCACCCAATCAGCTCTCTGGAAGAATGTGTGACCTGCACACCCCAGGCCACGCCCCCCCGTGACACACACACACACACACACACACACACACACACACACACACACACACACACTCATCAACATGCATGGCCGTGGTCCTGGTCTGTATCTGACCTGTGAAGCTACAATAGAAGAAGACAGCAGCTATAGATCAGCTGCTGTCTTCTTCTTCTTTGTGTCTCCAACACACTGAGACACTAAAGAAGAAGAAAACAGAGCGAGCAGGAACACGAGCAACTTCCTGTCACAGAAAACACACCAAACACAGACAATAAGAAACACACTCAGACTCTGCTGCCCCCTGCTGCTGCTGAAACAACCTGTCAAGTCACTGAAACAGCTCAGATACAAACAGAATTAGTGATAACAATATAATTAATACAAATATGTGTATTGCACATATCACACACAGAATGCTGCTTAAAAATACAGTTCAATGGCATTAATATGACAGCAGCAACAGGTTGCTGGTTCAAGTCCCTGTACGGATCAAGTATGGAGCATGGACTGGCAGCCCCCTCACTCTGACATCTCTCCGTTTAATGCATGTTTACATCCTGTTTGTGCATGTGTGTGTATTTCAGGCCTGTGTTTGTGACAACTTCTAACACAGAGAACACAAGGTGGAGAACACAACATGAAGAGCAAATGAAGAAGAGAACAGGAGGAACAAGTGTGCAGTGTGAAGAAAAACAGAACCAACAGCGTCCTCTGCTGGACACCAGCAACAACAACACTGAAGTCAACATGGAAAGAACTGACAGTATTTTTATTTTTTATGCAGTAGCTCAGTCCATAGGGACTTGAACAAATTGAATTTCCCCTCAGAGGGATTAATACAGTATATAAATTAAATTAAAATTATTTTTAAACTCCATTTTAAATCATCTTGTCTGCTCTTGTGGTATTTTTCATGGTGAAATTTTTTATTGTGAATAATTTAGCAAGTAATTTTATTTATTTTTTTAAACCTTTTTTACTCTCACTGGTCTGTATAGTTAAGCCTTGACATAATAGCTTATCATAGGGCTTAGGAGGTTATTCGCTGAGTGCTGATCCTTTCTTAGAGCACAAACTTCTTGTGTTTATTTGAACTTAAATTTACTCAAACATCTGATTCCTGTCCTGCTGTAACAGCTGGATTTACCCTCAGAGATCAGTAAAATCTGATCTTGTATTATCTTATTAGTGAGTGAGATGCAGTGGATTTTATTTATTAGGCTAATTAATCATATAGAGCTTTACAGTAATGTCATGTCAGTCTGAATCTGCGTTATGTTGGGTTTTATGTCCAGATATAACATTTTATATTTAAAATAAAAAATACTACACAGTCATGATGAACAATATAAAAATACAACTGAGCTATAAAGCCACATTAAAATAAATTTTAAAAAAAACATTTAACGACAAAACGGAGAGGTCAGAGGTCGTTTCCTGTTTCCTGTGTGTCACATTTATATCGGTCCGTCGAACAACAACAACACAACACATGTGAGTGAAGCTGCTGAAGAGTCGCGATGTTTTCTGGTTTAAAAGATAAAGTTGGGGACGTTTTGTTACCGGGAGATCAGTTCTCCTTCGAGACCGACGACGTCATCTCTCTAACGGATCACGCTAAACCGGAGAAGGTGGTGTGCGGCCCGGGTCTGCGGCGGAGCGGTGACCGGCTGGTGGTGTCTAAAAGCGGGGTCCTCCGACACAAACAGCCCAACATGTTCTGGATCGATTCACAGCAGAGGAGGGTGAGACTTTACACATATGATGTTCACTGGAGTCACTTTATACTCCAACATTAACCTCAAGTGTCTGTTTACTGTGAAATCTGTATTTAACTGTAGGAACTCCATTTAAAAAACTTGTAATTTAAGGTTTTTCTTGTCACCACACGGTCCCGCCTCACATGACGGCAGTTTAAGACTGAATTTTAATCATTATGAAACAATCGTCATTACGGCTAAAAAATAATGCCATTAAGAGGTGTATTTAATTAATCTTAATTATTAAGTACCGCTGTTACTCATTGCCACAGCCCGCTGAAACCCGCCGCTCTTCACGGCAGCAAGCAGCGGGAATACTTTCTGAAAAGTTCCAGATATTTAGTAATTAAGTGCCGCTTGGTGAATCAGTTGTACCCCGAATTACTCAGAAGACCAAACTCATTTATCAGAGTTATTAATATTTGTTCTAAAAGTCAAGTGGTTTGAACCAACATTGGTTTAATTGTGAATTGCCTCATATTTGAATGGAGTTCAGCTTTCCCAGTAAAATGCTGTGGTAGAGCTAAATCTAAAAACTGAAGCGGTGTAAAGACTGAGGTGGACATTTTTGAGAATAGGTGTTGGAGCAGTGCATGCTGGGAGTTGAGTCTGTCCCTCTGTCCTCAGTACGTCCCAGCTAAAGGAGAAACTGTCATCGGCATCGTGACGGCCAAATCAGGAGATGTCTTCAAGGTGGACTTTGGAGGCAGTGAGCAGGCGTCTCTGTCCTACCTGGCGTTTGAGGGAGCCACCAAGAGGAACCGACCCAACGTCCAGGTGAGACACTGAGAACAAGAAGACCAGGTAAGACACTGAGGACAGGTAGTCCAGGTGAGACACTGGTGTGTAACCCCTTCCTCCCTGTGTGTCACCTGTGCAGGTGGGGGACCTGTTGTTCGCTCAGTTCATCATAGCCAATAAGGACATGGAGCCGGAGCTGGTGTGTATAGACAGTTCAGGTCGAGCCAACGGGATGGGAGTGTTTGGAGCAGGAGGTCTGCTCTTCACAGTCTCTCTGGGACTCGTCAGAAGGTAAACAACCTCAGATGCTTATGTTTAAACTTACCTGAGACTCAGTGATCACCTGGTTGACCCCCTCCCTCCTCTGTCAGGCTGCTGGCCCCTCACAGTGAGATCCTGTCAGACCTGCAGCAGCTGTTCCCCTGTGAGCTGGTGGTCGGGATGAACGGTCGTTTGTGGGTCAAGTCCTCCAGCATTCAGCAGACGCTCATCATCTCCAACCTGCTGCAGAGCTGCGACACCATGACGGCCCAGCAGAGACAGCAGCTGTTCAGGAGGGTGGCACAGGGGGCGCTGTAGACCACATCAGACCACATCAGACCACATACCACACCTGCAGCTCACCTGGTGCTGCAGGATGAAGCAGGTGAGCAGTGTTCAGGGGATCAGATGTGTGTCTGATCGGAGGAGGTCCTGCAGCTGCTGGTTAAACAAACTTTAAATCTCCAGAACTGTTTGTTCTCGAGCTTAAGGAACATTCCACTGAATGTTAAATCACAGCTGAAACATACAGAAACATGTTGTTGTGTTTTTAGAAACCAGCTGCAGTTTGATGCAGGCTCATGGATTGTACAGTTATTATTTTTGCAGACAAATGTTCTTTTACATGGTTTAAATTTGTACTTATAGTTCAGATTGATTTATTTGTATTTTTATGAAAATCAAAAATGCAACCAAACTATAAACTTCAAAACATCTGTTAATCGTGTCAGTTGTGTTTCTGAGTTATTTCCTCTGCAGTTAAATGATGAACCATCTGAACTGAAACACAGAAAGTAAAAATAGGAAAAATCAATACAGCAGGGTATTGCGATACTTTTGTGTGGCAATATCGTATCATCACACAGTGCAAAGTTGTTGTTTTTTATTATATAAATTATAAATATGACAAATACAAATTAAACCTTAGGTAGCCTACTAGAATGATATAATCAGTTGCTTTTTCAGTCCATTAGATTCATTTTACTGCTATAAAAAATGTGTGAAGTGAGATGAACAGACTGAAAACTTTACCTTATTAGATAAAACAGTTTTTCTTTTAGGACATAATTTATAGTTAAAACTAAGGTAATAAATCTCAGTATATTTGCAATACTCAGCATATTGCAACATGCTTAAAATAGCAGTAATATTGTATCATGACAAAAGTATCATGATATTGTGGATCCTCTGATGATTCCCCTCTATCTAATAAAGCTTAAAAAAATCTTACTAAAATAATAAGCTGCAGATTATTTGATAATAAAAATAACAATGAGTTGATACTAAATACAAATTGAATGTTGCATGAAGCTGCTGTGAAAATAAGTGCAGTCAAAACACTGAAGGGCTTTTTCTCCATAAACATTTATTTTCAAATAGATTAAGAAAAAATAGATAATTTTTTTTACAACTTTTTATCTTTATATGACTTTTTATACAGTACTTTATGTGCATTTAGAAAAAACCACAAACGAACATCAGTTAATGAGGCAGCAGAGTGCCGGCGGCTCTGAGGGTCAAACAGGGGTCGAACAACACAAAGAATGCTGGGAGAAAAGACGAAGAGAAAGCAGAGAGAAGGAACTCAACCAGCTGAAAGCGGATCTAAACTCTAAATAAAATCTCAACACAGTTTGTTTTTAAGGTTTTTATAAAATAAAAGTGCAAATGAAAGCTCGGAGTCATCGGAGCTGATTGTAACAGAAACCAGTTTGTTCTTAAAGTGAAAACAAACACTCCTCTCAGCTGATTTACATTCAGAGAGTTACCACAGACAGACAGACAGGCAGGTGGAGGTACAGACACTCAGTCAGACAGACAGACAGGTGGAGGACTGCAGTAACTAACGGTAACGGTACTCTGAACTTGAACACATGCGAGGCGAGCGCAGAACTTTGGCAACACGTCAGGCTGAAGGTCGAGTGGCAGCTGGAAAATACGGCAGACATCTTGTTGGTGATGTCACAGTGCTGACTACAGCGGGGGAGGGGGCAGAGCCCGGAGGGGTCACATGACGTGTTTCTGGATGCCCGGGGTGAACTCCTTGGCGTTTGGGTTCAGACTGCTCGTCATCTGGAAAAGAGAAGAAGAAGAAGAAGAAGAAGGAAGACGAGTGAGAAATCGACAACAGGTGTGTGTGTGTTTATCACTTTCTCTCAGTTCAGTGTGTTTATATATTTATGAGGGAAACTCCTGTTTTAATTCTATTTCTGCTGCAGTAATATGAACACATGCATGTCTGTATATCCACCCTGACATCAGTAACAATGTTTGTTGTGAAACTGAATCGAAGACAGCTCATTAAAACAGCATTCAGCCTTGAGGTGAGGTGGAGGCGTCGCTCTTCCTGCGTGATAATAATGTATCTTTCCAGAGTTTAATTCATAGCTGCAGCTGCTGGGGAACGATAAGGAAAGAGACTCCAGATAAGAAAATGTCACGACTAAAGAAAGGTCAAAATGACCTCTTGGTGTCTCCTGTTGTCAGCTACAGTTAGTGTGTGTGATTTCAAACTGCTCTGAGAGTTGAGAAGACCGACGGCCTCTTGTCAGACACATCTGCATCAAACTGAGGCGGCTCATAGACATACGGCGGGTTTGAATGTTTGTTTTTGTTACCGACTCTTATCTGCAGAAGATGTTAACTGATTGTTAAGTTCCCACAACGTCACCATTTGATGTTTAAAGAACGGTTCATTTCAAAATCAAAAATACATATTGTTCCTCTAACCTGTAGTGCTTTTATTTATCAGGCTGTATCAAACTCAATTTAGTTCATGGACCACACAGAGCCGAACTAGTAAAACCACTGCATAATAGCCTATAAATAACAACATCTTTAAAGTATATTCTGGAAACGTTCATCCATTTACAGAACAAATGATGAACAGACGGCAATATCCTGGGAAAAATATGTGCAAATTCAACAATAGGTCTCAGTTTTCCATTACTCACTGTCATTACATGTCCATTTTTAAAATAATTTTCCACTCCCACTAAAGTGTAAGCTATAGAAGAAGCAGGTTACGTCATCCCCTGCTTCACAAACCATTTACAAATCTGCTTTGTAAATGGTTTGTCAGTGCCTCAGCAGCAAAGCTCGGCACATACTGCTTTAAGCTATGAGTCTGATACAGATTCTTTTGTACTGAAGCTGCTAGTTGACAATTTTGCCCCTGAAACCTGACACCTGTCAGCCATCACATGTGCATCAATATTAGGTGTGCAAAGTCACCTAGAGGGCCAGATTGGACCATTTGACGGTCTGGTTCTGGCCTCCAGGACGTATGTTTGACACCCCTCATTGTTTTGGTGTGAGTTGCAGAGTGTTGGAGATATCGGCCGTAGAGATGTCTGTCTTCTCTCCAGTATAACTGAACTAGATGGCGCTCAGCTTGTGGTGCTCAAAGCTCTAAACAGTTTCATGTAGGAACTATTTTCTGTCTACTGAACTACACCCTTAAACCGTGTCACGGCATAGAGGGAAACATCTACTCATGGACAAGAGGCTCGTGTAGCAAGATGCAAATATTAATGGTGTCCTCCTCAGGTGAGCTGTATTTTTAGTTCCATACTGCCAGCTCACCTGAGTTAGTGATCAGAACATTATTGTTGCTCACCACAGACTGAGTGCCGTCTGCATTAGTTCCATTTTACCGGAGAGAAGGCAGACATCTCTACGGCTGATATCTCCAACATTCAAAATAATGCAGCACTGCGGCTGAAAGCAAAACTGTATTTTTATTTCACCTGCATGTTACCAAACAGTGAATAAGAGGGAAACTGCTGAAAAGAAAACACTTTGGTCTCTTTGTTTGTGTCAGGCTGTGTGATCGATGTGTTGACTAATAACACTGTGATAGACGGAGGAAAAAAACATTCAAGCAAAGACAGTCATCACCGGCCGTGACACACACGGCAAAACAAAATCAAGCGTTGTTACAAAGTGGCGAGGAAACGTGACGAGATGTGGTCCAGGTGATTCAGTACAACAATGACTCTGTCAGTTGACAAACAGCAGCAGGTGGTTGGAGATGTTGTGACATGTTTATCAGTCTGTGTTGTTTACTTTCCTGTTGGTACATGTGATGTTTTGTTAATGCGCCGTGCGGAGCTGTTAACCCTGTCCAACCAGCACAAACTGGCTCCCACAGACCTGTTACTGTCTGTGCACTTTATTCATTCCTGCTGTATTCTGATTAATCGGTTTGTACTGGCGTATTGATACTGCAGAAAAAAGGTACTGAAACAGTTTAAATATTCAGTACCCATGTATCCATAAATCAATATTTTTGACAACACTAAAGCCTTGGTACATAACTGTGTAGTAGCAGTGACTAGCTGGCAAGTGCTGCAGCTAACAGTTTTCATTGTCGTCTAATTTCTCGACAGCAGCTGACTGGCTGCAGCCGACTCTATGAACTCACCACAACATCGAAGTCTGCGTCTGCGTGGACGTCTCCGTCCAGAACCAGCAGGCTGATCTGCTCCTGCAGCTGACTGACCGACTGAGGGGGGAGGTCTCTGGACGGGATGAACCACTCCCACTGCTCCTCCTCCTCCAACATCTCCTGGAAACAGCGCTCGATGAACTCCTCCTCCCACAGCTCCTCCTCCACCTGCACACAGACACACACAGAGTGAGTGTTAAGGACCACGCCGCTGTTTTCACATGCTCTTCATAGTCAGCACGTCAACACGCACACACAACAACAGTCGGCATACATTTAAATCCAGTTACACACACACAGAGGTCGTTAACCAGACTTCTCTTTTGACACCCACCTCATTCATTTCTCTGAAAATAAAACAACTGAAACAATTAATCTATTAAAAGAACCTGCTCGTTGATTGACTGAAAATTAAACCGCGACTATTCAGACTTTTATTTTTTTGTCTGTTTCATATCAAAGTAAACTGAGTCCTATTACTAAACAAACATTAACTAAACAAAACATCTGAAGACTTTGGACTCTGAGAAACAGATTTTTACTGTTTTTGTATGTGTACACAAAAAACATGAATGGATTAACTGAAATGAAAATACTATTTAGTTGCAGCCACAGTTCTGGAAATTCACTACAGACCTAGTAGAGTTGCATGTTGTTTTTTTGCTCTCCATTGAATTTTCTACAACAGGAAAATCTAATTGTACAAACTAAATGTCTATTTTGAGTTTTGTTGGATTGTTGTTTGTTTATTTTCATTATTAGATTAATCAGATTATTTTCTAATTTTTTCTCAATTAGGATATTAAATACACAAAAAATAGAGTTGTTCTGTTACTGTTTTTCCTTCCAGATTCCAATACCTGAATTTTTATTTATTTTATTTAACCCATAAATAACCAGGTAAGGCCCGTTGAGATCAACAGTCTCTTTTGCAAAGGAGACCTGACCAAGACAGCAGCAAACGAAAAGTTACAGCCAAACAACCACGCCATAAAAACACAAGAGACACGCAGTAACATGTAGAAATATTAGAACACATACACACAATAAGAACCAAACAATTCATTCATCCTTGTACTTAAAAGAGCTTTAAAATCAGGCAGAGATTTCATAGTTTCAACTCTTCTTGAAGGTTATTCCAGCTGAGAGGAGCAGAGCTTTCTCTCAGCTGCATCTGTGCACCAGGAACAGACAGCAAAACTAAGTCTTGAGGTCTCAGACTGTGGCCACAATCAAGTCTTTGTTCAATCAAAGCACTGTACAAAGGGAGTTTACCCAGTGTGGCTTTATAAATGAACAAATAGTGACCAAGCCTACGAAAGGTCAAAGATGGCCGACGAGCCCTGGAACAAAGCGTACAGTGATGAGTGAGGGCATCACAGTTTGTAGCAAATCTGTAAACTTGCATAACAGCTGATACCAAGTACTCTGACACTTTTCGAGGCCAAATAAATAATAAACAACTCTACACTACTGACCCTGTATAGATGTGAAATGATTCCCGTCACTGTTGTGCAGCACAGCTCAGGATAAACCCTAAAGTGGTGGGACTCTCTGGTGTAAAATGTTGCCAACCTTCTGACAACTATTTTATCCACGTGTAAAACTACTTAAGAGTTTATTTTTTTTTTAAAAATGACATGGTATTGGACAAAAGCATAGAATCTCATACACATACACATATCAGAGCCACTTCTGATTGTGGTATCGGAACAACTCTAAAAAAACAAAACAAAACAAAAATAAAAAGTGCTTATCACAAAATCCTGGCGCCCAAAGAGACGTCATCAAGTCAAAAGCTCAAATGTTTTCAGCTCACAGTGATAAAAGATAAGAGAGGCTGCACATTCTCAAATTTGAGACACTGGAAACATCTAATATTTGTTGGTTTTGTTTGAATAATAACTCAAACTATTTAAAAACTATCAGAATAGTTGCTAATTCATTTTCTGTTGATCGATTATTCGACTAACTGTTACACCCCTAAAATCAATGATTTCTACAGTCACATATTTCTCCTGTAGTGAAACAAAGAGTCGCGGCTGCCTGGAATGTAAAAATAAAAGTGTACAACACTACAAAATTGTTAATTAGAGGTGATGATATAATGATATTAATGACGACAATGATGACGTCGTCCTGGAGCTGCTCCACAAACGGCGGTCCCGCTGGTTTTGCTGGATTACAGAGACAGAGACGTCCTCTGACTCACAGCTGGAAGCCCGACGTTCAAAACAACCTCAGGTGGAAGAAATCAAACTGTGACCGTGAGTCAATGCAACACAGAGAAGTGTGTCGGCTCCAGATATTAAAATTCTGTGACTGTGCGTTGGATCGTTTCAACACTCTGCTTGTTGAATCATCAGAACAAAATCTGAGACACTGAAGTGAAAAAATCGGGCTTCATCTGGAGAAGTGAGTGAGTGTTGACGGTCTGAAAACATCGCTGAGAGAAATGCTGAGGAGGTAAATGCACGAAAATACACAAACCAGTTATGTAGGTTTTAATAACTTATTATGGGATTAACTCTAAGCAGGTTTCAGTCTATATTATGTGCACACGGTTATAAAATTAAGTTGCCCAGGACAGCCAGTGTGCAGACTGGATCGATCAAGTATTAAATCCAGCAAGAAATTTTACTGCTACAGCCTTTAGAGCAAAAACACGGCTTCTCCATTGTATTGAACGGTTAACACAAAATGAATCAGTCTCTTTGAACTCTGCGTGTCTGTGCAATTTTGTCCACTCACCACAACTTTTCCACAAAATTGACCAATCATTGTGGTTTCCCGTGAGTTTTACCAATCACAGCAGTCCCCCACATAACATCAGCAAACTCACTTCCTTGTTTCTACATGTCTCACATGTACCAACAAAAAATGCCGCTGATGTTCTGCACAACAAAACTCTTTTCACCACTTGCAACGTGGAGGTGGAACCCAAACGAAACTCACCGACTGACATCAGACGAGACACATCACCATGACAGAGGCTGATGCATCACGATTTATTCCAACTGCTGAAAGAATCAAAGCCCAACAAGACTTTTCCATTAGACTTAGATTGTGAAAGAGATGTCTGTGAATTAGTGGATACATTTTTTTGGGTGTCACACACCCGCAAAATGACTCATTTCAATGTAATGACTTGATCTATTCAGTCCAATAATATTTCCAAAGTCTAAAAGAGCTGCACAATTGAATCTTTTTATTCCCATTCAAGTAAGCAGAGAGCTAAACCAGAAGTCAACACAGAAGCTAGAACACTTTTCTAACGTGCGCTGGGCGAGCAACTCCTTTGGAATGAGTATGCGCCATCTTGGGGTCCAGTGTCTGGTTATTAATAAAATCTAAGGCTTGGCTGCCGTAAGTCTCAAGTGCATTTGCTCTATAGAGCCCACAACATGGAGATGCCACTGAGCAACGTTTAAAGGAATGACTGGAGCCCCGCCTCCGACGCTGTACCCAGTTGTCTTTATAAATCCATGGGCAAAGTCTCAAATGTGCTTTTCATGGGCCCCATGACACATAAGATCCAGGTCATTTTTAAGGAGGAGAAATCGACCTTTTTTGGTTTTATGTTCCACTGAGCAACTGTGAATAGAAGAAGAATAAACGGGGCCCCGCCTAGTTCAGTCTCAACGGGGTGTGCTCTGTTCTGCTTCAGTTTCCCAGTTGAAACATCCGTGCATTCAAATACCCATACTACTGTACTATATAATGTGCCAGAAAAAGATTTTCTTTTTATATTTCCCCCATTTTTAACCAGGTAAGACCTGCCGAGATCAACAGTCTCTTTACAGGGGAGACCTGGCCGAGACAGCAGCATACAAAAACGCTACAGCCATTTAGAATTAGTATGTCCCAATACACAATATGTCAACGCAGTATGTTAAAAATACCAGCATGTTCTACTACATCTGTAAGCAGGCCAGCATGCTTCACTGGCTATTCTGGCCCACAATCCTCTGACTGAGCTGCAAACAGGTGACAGATTGACAGCTGTGTGACAGCTGCCATTAGTCACAATGACAGCTGACGGCAAATTCAAGTAACTGATGTCCAGGTTAGTAATGACACAAATACTAATTGTGTAAAGGAACACAATACTCACACAGATTACCACAACAAAAGGACATAACTATGAAAATAATCATGACGGAGAAATGCATGTGTAATGTTACTGTGGTGACTATAATATGTTACTACACACATTGCAAAGTAACAACAGCAGCAGTTCACTCTGGGTTGGCCTCCGTCTCTGGTGAGCTCAGTGAACGCCGGCATTTTGTTTTGTCTCCAAGGAAACAAATATATGTGCAAGAGGGTCAAAGTTCAGGGTGAGATGTTGAGAGACAGCAGTGTGTCCTGAATGTGTGCATACTGCATTCAACAGCTGCAGTATCTATTAACAGTAAAAAGAAAAAGCACTCTGGATCCATGTTTCCTCAGGATTGTGTGCAACATGCTTTTGGGTTTGTTTCCTCTTGTTTGGTGGGTGTGTCAGAGGTGTTGCCCAATCAGTAGTGACTAAACTACATAAACCAAATTCCAGTAGATCCTTATTATAGATACTCTTTCTGTTTTTGTGTCACACTGCTTTGGTAATGTACATATATGTCTCCCGTGCCAATAGAGCCCCTTTGAGTTGACATGAATAAGGCTACGCCCTGTTAAAAAATAGCACCCTTGCATAACACAACAGGGTAGTGAACGCACCACCGTTTCCCTTTAAATAGACAGTTTGTCAGGGCTGAATTATACTCGTATGCTCATTTGACACGATGAGAAAATGTGTTATCTGATACATCTTGTAACACGTAAACAACACATTACAGTTTCGGGGTGTATCTTCCCTTTGAACCTGAGCTCCAGGTGTGTTGTCTGGTCCTCACCTGCCTGTTGAACTCCTCCTCGTTCTCCATCCACAGGTACTCAGCGAACGGGTCGTCCTCGGAGATGAACTGGCTGCTCAGGATGACCTCGTTGCTGATCGTCATGTTCGGGGAGACGTTGCTCAGACTCGGGTCTTTCATTTCACTGCTCACCACCGACACACACACACACACACACGGTCGATCACTGCAGCCCGACCTTCAGCTCTACAGGGGGACACAGAGACACCACGTTAACCTCTGAACACCGAGCAGCTGGTCCGTTATGTCAACGGTCAGGGTCGCTGTGATGGCCGCTGTCTGACAGACAATAGCAGCCTGCTAGCGACTGTCGCCGTTTTTACAGTGAACGCACCTGAATACGCGAGTTACACGAGCAGAAACATGTTGACACAAACACTCAGTGGCTTCACAGCGATGTAAGAAAACAAAACGGTGTGTTTTCATTGTGGAAATACCTGATAACAAGGTTTAGTCGACGGCGGCGGAGCCAACGGTCAACTCTGTGTCGAACTCTGCTGTAAATGTAATGGCCGCGCTGCTTCTGTTTGTTTACATCGCTGACGTCACTTGGTGCTCGCTTGTGATTCGATAAACCGCTGTGCTGCCTTCACGCGCTGCATGGCCTGTTAAAACCAAACGGTAAGAAAAATCGGAAACTAGGCTTCTTTTTGTGACACCCTTTCGATTAATGTCATAATTCATTCAAATTAATGCCATAAACAGTTGTGGAAGAGTTCCCCATAATAAACTATGTAAAAATAAAAAAGTATATCATTGAAATGTACTTAAAGCATTAAAGGTATCAGTACTCAGTGGGCAGAGTGTTATACTGTTATGTAACAGTAGCTTTACTACAGTATACACTGTTCTACAGTTAAGACTATAACAGTGGCTCATACTGTATTAAATAAGTTGTTTTGTATCTAAAATCATAATCTGCAAAGTAACTACAGCTGTAAAATAAATGTAGTGCAGGAAAAGGTTCAAGTATAATTGGCATGTAACAGAAATACTCAAAGTACAAGTACCTCAATTGTATTTACAAGATAAGGATTCATGCTGTTACAGGATTTATCTATAATTCTACAACACAGGGCTGCACAGTGAAATGTGGGTTGTGACCCCGTCATGCACACACATAGAGCATCTCAACAAATATTTAATTTAGGGTAGAGTAAAATGATATGTACTGTTATTTACATACAAATTCTTACATTGTATACCCTCATATACCAAGAGGGACTTTAGCTTTGTGGGAATGAGGCAAAAGATAGCGTGCTATACCAGCATAAGAGAACCTTCCATGTCATTTATTTATGATATAACGTTAATCTATATACATAGATCAGTATCAGCTTTAGTGGGCTGTGGGATACGACAGGCGATGCAAAAATGCAAATGACTCTATCTAGAGCCAGTGTTTGATTTGTTAATTCTGGGCTACTGTAGAGACACAGTGATGCAACATGGAGGACCTAGGCAATTTAATAAATATACTTCATGGTTGGGAATAGGTTCTAATGGCCTTCAAAAGGAAGAAGAATATTTATTTTGGATTTTAAGAATCACAGCACTCAAGCAAATAACAAGAAACTGGAAGAAATTGGAAGCCCCCAAAGTAAATAAGTGGCTAGAGACTGTAGAGGATATCTATAGGATGGAGAAGGTAACTTACAGATATAATAATAATGAAAAGTTGTTGGAAAAAAGATGGGCTTGTTTTAAATCAAACTAGATATGTAGCAAGCAACAAAAAGGACTACCTCTGTATAGAGATGAAGCCTAACTGTTATTTATCTATTTATCGTTTCTGTGTGCATTTATTTGTTGTTGTTATTATGGATATATTTTATGTTAGGTAATGTTTTGCTATTTTGTTATTATAGTTGTTTTTGTGTGTATGTATTTTATGTAATGAAATGTTATGTTTGATTGTGTCACACGGGTGAAAGATAACAAAAAAAAAAACCTAAATATTGTGTCAAGATATTTAGATAACATGATATGTACTGTATGAATGCTATATTCTGTATTGACATAATAAAGTATAAAAAAAAACAACAACAACATGGAGGACCCCATGGACATGGACCCACCCCTGATGTAGCTATAAGCAATTCATTCTAAGGTAATGAAAACACAACAATTCTTATTTTCATGTTGTTAAGGCGATTATACAACCAAAGAAAACATACATATTATTAGATAATATTCCACATCTGCCAGTATATTCCCCTAAATCCTGCACACTGAACGTTTATAAATATTGTAAATGACTATCTCATAAGTTTGAAGTTTGGAACAAAAGGTTTGCCTAAGTGTTTCATATTTTTTGCTTATCATTATTATTATTACTCATTTATCTCATTCAACTTTCAGTTTAATTGTCATGGTGATAAAGGGTTGCTTAAATAATAACATTGACCGCTGAGACATTTTGTACAGTTTCCAAAATTCCGTAAGTATCATGAAGGCATCACTGTAGTCTCGAACGCGAGCTTTTGTTGATTTTTGTTGTTTTGTTAAACATAAACCAAAATATTTCTATATTCAGCTGCTTCCTACCTGAACTTGGCATCGTTTATATTTTTTTACTTGATTCACAGGTACAAGAAAAACACAGAAGAATAAAAAATAAAATAACTTTCCAAAACATCGCGATACTTCAGCTTTCACCTCTCGTGGTTTAGGTAGCGCTAGCAGGCTCACTTAGCTTCCAGCTACGCGTGAGGAAAAGCCAAGGTAAGCGTTCACATCCACGTATATGAAATGCATTATATACACTAGCAGAGATGGTACACGGCTTTATGTAAAATTTGCAAACCAACATTATCGAAGTGAAGCTTTAAACCACGTTAGCTAACGATTAGCATTAGCATGTAAGGGAAGGTAAATCCTATCAGTGCTGGATGTACCCTGAAGGTAGCGGTGGTTGTGTGGCGCGGCCTCCAGTGTAACGTGTCTAATTCCGTAATTATCGGTTTTATTAGTTGTTCTGCCAGTGCATACTATAATTTATAAGTAGCTCTGTATGAAAAGACGCGTTAGAAGTCTGTTTGAGCTCTGAAACTATGAACTTGAGCAGAATATTGGCGAGCACGTACTGTTAGCTTAGCTGCTAGCATAACACAAGTCTCTTATCTGCTGTCCTCCATTCAAAACATGTGGTACACATTTGCACATAACTGATTCAGAAGTCAGCTTATCTGATCAGTGTCACTATGGAAATATCAGTGGTGAAATGTAACCAAGTAAATTTACTCTAGTACAAATACGAAGTTCTCGTATATTTCCACACGTCTATTTCATTACATCTCAGAGGTAAATGTACTGTTTTATTGTGTCTGTGAGCTTTAGTTGCTTCTCAGATTACAGTTTTCCGCTCCCTCCCTGCCCCGTGAAAACCATGTATCCTCAGATGTGTTGATTTTGAGCGTGTGTGATAAACTGGAGTGTGTTGAGAAAGGTCTGGGCTGCACAATAAAAGTGCAATATCCAAATCTCAGGAGGTGCAGTGTTATGACAGTATTATAAAATTCGTCAAAACATACCATCATAAATTAAGATTCGTGGTGTGACAGAGATGCCACAGCCTTCAAATCATATTCCAGACCTAAGGGAGCATGCCTCACATCATCATCACTGTGTATTTGTTGTGGTGAAAATGAAATGTAAAAATTAAAATAAATCGCGACTCTTGTATCAGTTGCAGTATCTGTCAAAAATAATTGCAATATGACTATTTTGGATAATGTGCAGCCCTGTCCTTAAGCTAAATAAACTATTTAGAAACCCTCTTGGATCAACTGGGAAATGCATCGTCACCAAGCTGGAAAACAGGGCTGTTTGTCTCACACCATGAAAAGTTGACTTTTGAGAGATGCACGGTTATCACAGGACAGTGACAAAACAAACATGATGATCTTGATTGCTGTCATTCATCGCTGTAGATCAAAATTACCCAACAGGATGTAAAGGAGTTAAAATAAACACAACCTTAAACACCCACGGAAGTAAAATGCAACATGCACATTAATGTAGCTGTAAATTTAATCATTAAACACAGACTGTAGTACTTTTGCTTTTCATACATTTTGCGAATATATACTTTCATTACATTAAGGTTTTGAATGCAGGACTGAAGCGGAGTATTCTCACGATGCGGTATCTGTACTTTTACTGAAGTAAAGGATCTGAATACTTCTCCCATTACTGGAAAATACTCATTGTAGCTGGTTCACCATCATTTCTTATGAAGACTTGAAGGTTTAATACGAGGTAATGTTAAAATTGTTTTGGTCCTGTTCTCTTCTTTCACTGTAATTGGACATTTTTATTCTTTTACTCTTATAAGAGACCTTACAAAAACTGATTCATTTAGAGGCTTATTTTATTAATCGCATCTCTCTTTGATATTTTACACCGGTTCTCAGTTTCTCCTTTTTCAGTGAGGATGTTTCCATCACACTCTGTCCACATCATTTTCTCCCTCCTGGTCTGGGGTGAATTTTCAGTCTTTATAGCTTGTTCTGTCGCCTTCTTTATTGCCTCTTGTGTCCCAGTTATCCCAGTTTACATCTGCTCAGGTGACTGTTAATGAATCACAGTCATTTTCTTCCATTTGCTGTACATGCTCAGTGCCTCTCCACTGGCTTCTGTGTTCTTAGTAGAGGCAGCATTTGAAGGGTGTCTCTACCTCATTGTGTTTCAGCAGAAATAGGACATTCTCCAGAGAAGAGGAGTTCCCCTTCACTTTGATCAAGTTTACTCTTTGCACAAGACACTGACTGACATTAACTTTCCCCAGTCCTTAGAAAACAATCACGATTTTGCTGCCTGCTTCGTTCTTTATCTTGACTCGCCTGTACTAAAACATTTTGAAGCCAGACAGCTGCTCCACTTTGTGGCGTCATGTCTCAGAAGTCGCAGGCAGATGGAGGTCAGAAGCATTTTGCTGTGGGGCGGGGGCTCCTGGCCGCTGCAGAGACCTTGAACTACAGCATGAGTGAACAGCGATCCAGCCGGCAGATGGGGGGCATGGCCTCAGGTATGGGGGTGGGTAGTGGTGGCATGGAAAGCCAAGACGGCAGCTCCCAGATGGCCCGGCGTGGCAGTGGCAACCATATTGGCAACACCATGAAGCTGTTTGCTAGTTTGGGGCTGTCGCCATCCGACCTGGACGCTCTGGCTGAAATGCCTGAAGAGGACATCAGCGTGGAGACTTTGCCGCACATCCTCATGCAGCTCAAGAGCCGCAAAGGTGACACAGGAGAGCGGAGGGTGGCGTCTTCCATGTCCTCTGATGCTGGGTTTAGAGGAGGAAGGGACAGCTGGGATGACGTGCCCATGGGGAGGATGGGCGGTCCTTCTCTGGGTCCGGGTTCAGCCCGGGCCCAGCCCTCTTCAGACTTCGGCTTCAGTTCGCTGCAGGACGTCACTTCCAGCCGGAGCTACGGCTTAAATTACAGCAGCAGCAGCAGTGGTGGGGGTGGGAGCCGAGAGAGGCCGTACTCTGAGCTGTCCCACCATGATTCCTACAGCGGGCTCAGCATGGGACCGTCGGCATCTGATCCCATCTTTATGCAGAGGAGGAGGGGCTCCCCATCAAACGGAGTCCAAGACTTCTTGGGAGTCATGCCCCCCATGTTCCCCCATGTGTGCTCTCTTTGTGACTTTGACGTTCATTCCACCATGGTGAGTACCGTCCAGCCTCCTTCCTCTTTTCCTCTCGGACTAACTTTAAATGTTTCAGTTCAGACACCTGAGCTCAGCTCAAGTCTTCTGTCCACTTCAGTCAGTGACAGGTGGTAATCATCCCTCATGTTCCCAGTGACTGGAGGTCCAGTTTGCATCATGTTATTCCCTTGTTTTAGACAACCTTATAGCATGTCTTAAATTTCTTACACATACACCTGAAGCTCTGCAGCATGGTACAGTCAAATTTAAGTTTCTTCAGTCATCATCTAAACATCTTAAAGGAGTAGTCCACCCAGAAATTCTCCTCTTGTCATTATCTGTTCACTCTTATGTCAGCATCCTCCAGCTCGACGATGTATTCACATTTACACATTTCTTCACCTTGAAATCAAACAAAAAAATACCATATAAACACTGACCATATACATACATGCGTCATGCCAGAAGCAGAGTTTAGTCTGGAAAGTATCTCCATGAGAGTCATTGCAATCCAGCCTGACACATCTTGATCCAATCAGCTGCTGTTTACATGATGACATCAATTACCTTTACACTTCTTAACCTCAGTATCAGCTGTTAAACTGGTTGAGCTGGATAAATAAAAAAATGCTGAGCTATACAAACATGACATAATCAAACCTTTCTTATCAGAAATAAGGATGGGATTAAACAGCATTTATCGAATCCCTTATTGAATCTTTTGAGGTAGTTTGTTGGAATGGAGCTGTCTTAGTTAATTAGTCTGTCCTCTTTATTTTCCTTAGTGTCTGTCAAAAAACAAACAAACAAGATGGCGGCAGTCAAAGTGCCATGTGGGACGTCATGGTAGCTATGTCCATTATTCGTACAATCTATGATGATGATACAGACGTTAACATTCAGTATATTTTAATATATCAAACCACTGTAAGCAAGGCGATGTATTTAATTTATTTTAGGAAATCTTTAATAGTATAGAGAACACACCACCAGTGCGTAACAAAAGTTAACTTTTTTTCATCCAATCAGAAGAACAGTGGGCTCTGCATTTGTGTTTAACCCAGTCCTTGTAACATCAGAGCACTACTTTTTTGTGCAGTCAGAGCTAAGGAATTAACATTAGCCTATTTCAGTAAACAAATATAAAAGTGCTTGCAGAATTTTTTAGATAAACAAATGAAGAAAAAAACTCTAGTGTTTTTGAGAATCGGTGCAGCATCACAAAACCTAATATCGTGATACACAGGTGTGTTAATAGTTTCTTACATGCCTGCAAAATACAGTTTAACAGCGACAGCAGGCTGACTGAACGCTCGCCCTTCTCAAGTTATCAGTAACACAAAATGGATGATCAATATTAAAACAGGGACTTGGTAACATTTGGCGTGACGTTGGATCGGCCGTGTTCAGTCAGTCTTGTTAACAGCTGGTGTCTGTTTGTGTCAGCAGTGTATTTGCAGACGTCCGTAGAGTCAGAAAGAGAAGATCATTAATGAGAGATTCAATAAGGGATTCATTGATTGTGGAGCTTTATGAATCTGGGTGTTTTACCAACTTTAAACCGGATCCAAAATGGAGCCAGCGATCAGAACCCATTCCTCGAAATAAGCTATCATTGTCTAATGTTTGCAGCTGGCCTATTTATTGAACTGACTCTAATTATCATCATCGTAATAATAATGTTTTACCCATTCTGCTCAGTTACAGTGGGATGGAAATAGTCACATTGCAGGAGTTGGAGACAAAACAGATGCACTGTGTCTTCATCAATCACACCGTTCACAAAGATAACTGAATACCAGTTTCTGAGCATTTCTAATATTGCGACAGTCAGGATTTCAGTGTGACTGAAATATGAACTTAAAGACCCAGTGCTGTTTTAGGCTGAACCTCCTAGAGTTGACCAAAGCTTTAATATTTGGGTGAACTATTCCTTTAACATAGGTTGACTGGGGGAGAAGCGGCTTGTTGAGCGTCAGTAACTCTGTGTTTGAATCTGTAGGAGTGGAACCAGCACATTAATGGACTTCGACATGCTGAAAACAGGCGCCTGCTGCTCGACATGTAAGTCACTGACACAGTTTCAACATCACAGAGAACTTTGTACCTTTTGGAGATGTAACGTTAGTAAATGATATTTTCAGGTATCCAGAGTGGGACCCTGGTATGTCTTCAGGCAGAGGGTAAGAGACACTCACACTCACACTCTGAATATGGTTTTTAAACAGCCCTTGTAGTGATCAATGTAGTTGACAACAATGTGCTCAAGTTTAGCTCTTTTCCACCAGAGGAATTTACCTCAGGGTGTATGCATCGTTTCTGGTTTCCACTGTACATTAGTCTGCACACTTTGGAGGTCCTGAACCGAAACGTCAGCTCTGGTCAGAGGTAGGGGTGTAACAGTATGTGCTGCAACGACTAGCTGATTAGTTGTCAACTATTAAATTAATCCCTGACTAATTTGATAACTGATAAATAAGTTTGTTCATTTTGTAAGAAAAAAGAAAAGTCCAACATTTCTGATTGCAGTTCCTGAAGTGTGAATATTTTCTGGTTTGTTTTCTCGTCTGTGACCGGAAACTAAACATCTTTTGGTTGTGGACAAAACAAGACGTTTGAGGACGTCATCTTCAACTCGGAGAACAATCTGTTTTTACCATTTTCTGACATGTAGTAGGCCAAACAACTAATTGATGAATCAAGAAAATAGTCAACTGATTGATCCAAAGAGAAAGTAATTGTTGGTACACAAAATTCAGAGTTCTGTATGTCCTAGGATTTCGGTACAGCAGGGAAGACAGTAGCCTCTTTTACACTGCCAGATTTTCGGCGCATGTTGGGCCGTTTTGCCGGCAAGCTGCGAGCATTTAGACACACAGAGCCGGATTGGTGAGTTGAGCCGAGGCGCCCAAGGGTAGACATATTGGTGGAACCCTTTTAGTTTAAACAGACCGAGGCAGCCTTCCTCCACGGGAGGAGCTGTTGATGACTTGTGGGAGGGGCTGTTGATGACTTGTCGGAGGAGCTGTTGATGACGCAGCATGTGCGAGCCACTGGCGGTGGATAAACAGGAAACAGCTGATAGCAGGAATTAGCGAGCAGCTAGTAGCAAGAGGGAAACACAAACCTGACAGACACTGTAAAGATGAGCAACTGGGGAGACAAGGAATTGTGCGCCTTCCTTGTCCTCGCAAACGAAGAGGCCATTAACCGTCAGATGACGGGGACGGTGAAGAACGGGCCGACTTAGAGAATCGCCGAAGGACTGACCAGCCGCGGCTTCCCTCCCACGTCACTGTTTACGTCACACGCTGAGCTACACGTTTTGTTACTTGCTCACGCCCCTCATTGCCCCGAAAAAGGCACATTCTGTATAAACAAAAGTAGGTAGGCGGCATTTTGCTGCACTCCCCGATTTTGTTTTTATACTGCCAATGCTGAAAAAACACTGAATGGGCTTTCCTGCAAATTTGCACAATTCCTGTTTATAAAGGGCTAGAGAGAGATAGTCTGAACAAAACCAACCAACCAGAGCAGAGGAGTCATGAACACAGTTGTTAGTCATGTCAACCACTGCTAATGAACTGCAGTCAAACTAGGCGCTGATCAGATGTGAGTCAAGATTTTGTAACAGCAATGCCTAAATCTCATCTCAAATGTTTCTAGAAACATTTTAGTGTACTGTTGAGCTGTAAAATGTTTGTCAGTAATGTAATGCTCCATCATTAGAAGTTGAGAATCCCTGTGCTCTTTTATACAGACTAAAATGCACATGTGAAGGTGCTTTGTAGTGGAGCTCGAGCATTTTGACCATATGCTTTATTCGGAATGCTCTATGAGGTAATGTTACTGTATGCTTGAGTGTGATTGGATATAGTACGCATTGATAAAGAGTCAATAGCATTAGTTTTTACTTATGCATGGTGTAAATGTGCAGTTTGAGGTTGCCTGAACGCTCTGAGGAGAAGGACTTGCCTTCCAGTCTGTTCCCCAGTTTGACACATTTATCATAACGTTTGAAGTGTTTCCACAGACAAACCCAACTGCAATTAGACATAAATTGTTGTCCATTGAGCTTGACTGACCGGGCTAAGTCAAGTAGCATGCTACAGCTTACTGAGAGCTAATAGTGTGCCCGCAAAACATTACAGGGAAAACTCATGCTACAGAAACTGAACATCCTTTGTCGAATGGTTCAAGGTGAATACATGTACTGTTACACCCTCATCAGGACATAAAACCAAATCCAGGTGTTTTGTGGGAAGATGGTTTGTATTACAGCAAAATAATGCAGCAGGATGTGTATTCAGAGAAACACTGTTCGTGTCATTAATCTGTCAGTATTCAGATTCAGGTTATCTGATGTGTGTTTTTAGTTACAGAAAACTTTTTTGTCCTTTTTAAAGAGGCGATTTGTGTCTCAACACATAGTACAAGTAAGCAACATCTTGTGTCTCTGTTCCAGTGGCGGTCTATTGGACACCCCCAATATGTCTCCAGGACTGCTTGGAGCTGCCCCGATGTCTTCATCTTCAACAGGAGGAGGGATGTCTTCCAGCTGGGGTAAGACACTATGAAGGGATCACATTATTATCATTATCATTACAATCACAGATGATGGTCGGGTCTAACTTCTCTTCACGTGTTGTGTTACAGTAATGTATCTATAACACTAGAAGTTGTGATGTTAATGTTATTGTGTGTGTGTGTGTGTGTGTGTGTGTGTGTGTGTGTGTGTGTGTGTCAGGAGAAGCTGCTGGTCTGTCAGGAAAGAAGCAAAAGGGAAAAAATAAGGTCAGTTTGTCCTCTTCTGTCATTGTATTATAAACCCACTTTAATCATGTGATTATAAGTGATCTCAGGGATTCATGACATTTCTTTAGAGCTCAGTAGTGGCGTGGACATGTTCAGGCTAAGACATGGTGTTTGGATGAAGAGTTGGGCCGGTGTGAGAATTCTCAATTTGATGTTAAGTCAAAGACCGAATGGTACACCAAATTTTATTAGGTTTCCCGCTTGACTCCGCAGCCTTTCCGGAGTGGAACATAATGACATTGTCCCAGCAGAAAACTACCATCTGACCGTTGTGTAGTGTTGTGTAACATCAGAGCCGTCTGTCCACACTAATTCCTTTAAATATGCACTTCTGTTGTGTCATGTGAACAAACCATGTAACTGTCAAACTGGAGACTCAACCACCACTAGGACAACTCCTTTGTTGGCTTAAAATCCAAAATGTCACATTAGCACAGTGTAAGTTTTCTTGAGAGGTGAACTCTGCCATGTCTCCTCTCATCAATGGAGGTTCGAATCATTCAATTTTTCTTGTTTTGGGGCCAAAATATTTCAAATGTAAATACTTATACTGTTTTTTTTTTTATCTCCGTTAAAATAGTTATTACTGAACAAAAGAAGAAAAGCATGAATACAACAGCTGATTCCAGATGTTTCAGTGGTTTTGTATGTGGTGTAATATATTATCTGTTCCGTGGTGAAACTGAAGTGAAATGTTGTGTGTCCTCAGCTGAGAAGCAGAGTGGTGGTGGTGACGTACGAAAGGAAGCCTCTCAGCAACAAGACTCTGTTCGCCTTCACCGAGCCGTTCGGCACCCTGAGGGAGCACCTGATCCTCA
The DNA here is from genome assembly GCA_035609425.1 of Epinephelus awoara. Taxonomy (NCBI): domain Eukaryota; kingdom Metazoa; phylum Chordata; class Actinopteri; order Perciformes; family Serranidae; genus Epinephelus; species Epinephelus awoara. Next base: position 39,901,798 of record CM069299.1, read on the forward strand.
AGAACAAGGTGGAGCTACTGATTCAACCTCCATCATCTTATTAACTCAAACTTCATGTTCAGTGTTTAACCTGTTTGTCTCCATCAGGCCTTCTTAGAGATGAGCAGTCATGAGGAGGCTCAGGACATGGTGAACTACTACGACCGGAACGAGGCGAGTCTGTACGGCATACCCATCACCTTCTACCTGTCCCAGAGGCTGATGGTCATCGAGGTAACGGCAGTTGTCCTCACACTGTTACACAGTCAGACTGCTTCTGAACCTTCCTGAGACAGTTTTATTTTTCTTTGACTCTCAGAAAGGCGGCTGGTCGTCAGATAGATTGGTGGACAGACCTGTCAGGGATGTCAAAGGTCATGGCAGCCAGGTGGTTTTCTTCTCCAACCTGCCCAGAGAGGAAGAGGAGAAGAATGAGCTCCTGACCATCGCTGGGCGCTTCGGCATCGTAGAGAAACACCTCTTCTTATCCGACCAGGTAAATGAGGAGAAATTCTGATCAGCTGGTTTGTGCTTCCTCTTTTTTTCAACTGATGATGCAGAGGTCTCAGAGGTAACGGTCCCAACAAACTCCGACCTGCACCAAAATAGGTCAGTGTTAGCAGTGTGATGCTAACAGTTAGTCCTGTCACTGTCTGTGTGGGTGGACTATCGCCAACTGTTCCCAGCATGGAGCTCACACTGCTGCAGCACTCATCACCTATTCTCTCATAATAAAAATAGATGGACCAACAGCAAGGCGAGGAGGCGTCGAGCGAAGCAACCAGATAGGATTTTACCCATCTAACAAAAAAAGTAGAAGAGTCATGTTCACATGTGGGAGGTTGGGTGGCGATTACTTTATATGTTGAATGGATATTGACATCCAGATTTTGTTCTCAAATACTCTTTCCATCCCTACTCTGAATCTTCCTCCGTGTTTGTTTTGCAGGCGTTTGTCCAGCTGGGAACTCCAGAGGACGCAGAGATGCTGGTGAAATATTACAGCGTGAACCCGCTCACCATCAAAGGCAGATCCATTCGCCTCAACATCTGCACCAAGTACAAGACCCTCAAGTGAGTGCAGACGCCTTTTAGACCCCGAGTTACCACGACAGCAACACCCAAGATTATTGAGGGTTGGAAAAGAGAAAAAGTGTGGAAATAATCTCATCAACATGTTCCTGATGTCACTGAAACACTGATAGTCTCCTCTGTAGATTCACATACTGATTTTTACTCTGTGTTAAAAACCTGTGGACATATAAAAAAATCTGTGTCACCGAGCACGTGTCGATTTGTTTTCCAGATGTAGATTATAAATGGAAGCTTTGTATTTAAAGATCTCATCTAACACTGATAAACACGTTTGTGTTTCAGTGTGAACCGGAAACGAGGTGGTGACAGTCGAAGCCAGAGGGGCGGCGGAGCAAACACAGCCTTCTCTTCCTCCGGTTCTGGAACCAGGGCTTCCTCCAACCCTCCCAGGAGCTCCTCGTCCAAATCTTCATCCACCTCCAGAACCAGGGAGGAGAAGAAGGAAGAGGAGGAGAACAAACCAAAACCTGAGGAGAAACCTGCAGCAGGGGAAGAGGAGGTATCAGGAGTGATGGAGGGAGAGGATGGAGGGGAGGAGGATGGGGTGGAGGAGCAGGTTACCGATGGAGACGCAGAGGTGGAGGAGCCAGACGAAGAGGTGGAGGAGTCTGTGAAGGAAACAGGGGAGAAGTCTGAGGAGGTCCAACAGGAGGAGGTGAGAAAATACTGAACAGAAACATAAACATGGAAAATCAAACTTCATTAGAGTCAGCACATCAACAAACAATCGATGAGGTGATGACAGGAAAATTAGATTTAACGTTTAAGTTAACTTATAATTTTAAATGTAAAAGAAGAATTGCACATAGTGGATATTAATTAATTAATTAAAACCGAAATATAAATATGTTGCACAAAAGTAATATTAATAAGAAAATATCATAAAGTAAAAATAAATAGATTGCACTTAGGTGATGTCAGAAAGAAAGAAAATAGAAATTATTAAAGTAAAAAAAAGGTATGTAAAAAAAAAAATAGATAAAAACATTGCACATAGGTAATAATGACAAAGAGAAACAAATAAAACATTTTTTAAAAATAAAGTAAAAATAAATAAATTGCATGGAGGTAATACATGGAAAGAAAAACCAATAAAAATATTAAATATTAGAAAAGTTAAAAAAAGAGAAAAATAAATACATGGTAGGCGATAATGAGAAAGGAAAATAAAAATTAAAAATAATATAAATAAATGAATAAAATACACATAGGTGATATTAATTGAAAAGAAAAAAATGCAGAGTAAACGAAATAATAAGTTGGTTATATTAAGGGTGATGTCAACTATAAATTTAAAAAATGTACATAAAGTAAAAAAAACATTAATTAAAATAAAAAATAAAGTAAGTTTTTTTTTTAAATAAGAAATAAAGTGCAAGGTGATATTAGAGAGTAAAATAAAGTAAAAAAAAAGAGATTTTTTTTTTTATAAAATACTTTGCTCATATGTGATATAAATTAGAAAGAAAAAATAAGTTATTCCAGTAATAATTTTATAATGATTAAGAGAGCCTTTTTAAAAAACATTTATTAGAGAGAATAAAGATTGTTTTCATAGAATTTTACTGATTAAATAATACAGTGAACAAAACAATAATTAAAAGACAGCCATCATGTTTTGTTTTTTAATGCGATACACTGAGCTTATGAACCTGTATGTTTGTATACAGGTTCCTCATGGTGATGACATCACTGATGACACACCTGGAGATGTGGACGGGGCTACAGGTGAGGCTGAGCAGGAGGCGGAGTCAAAGGAACAGACAGAACCAACGGAAACTGACGCCTCAGCAGAGGAACAGGAAATCAAAGAAGAACCAAGCGCAGAACCAGGAGAGAGTTCAGAGACGGTGGAGGACGATGTGCCTGGAGAGGTACCACATGGCTTCATTCAAGTTTAATTACACGAAGAGTTAAATATCGACCTTGAGGTGAGAGTTTTGTCCAGGCCTTGAAAATTTGACGATATTTTGTTTGTTGTTGTGTAGTTTGATCAGGACTTCCTGGAGAACATGGAGGACTTTGTGACGTTAGACGAACTGGCAGAGGACGATGATGAAGAAGACGGAGAGTCTGAAACCGTCGGTACGTGATTATTTACTCCTGAACAGAATAAATTATTACTGAATTGAAACTGAACATTAAAGATATAGTAAATCTACAGACAGTCAGTGGATAAAAAGCTCTTATGGAGTCAGGAAGAAACTCTGAGAAGAAGTTGTTCCATGTGTTGAAATGAAACCTGAAACTAACGCTGGTCCTCCCTCCTTTGCTTCTGTGTCTTCTTCTCTGCAGACAGTTCGAGGAAAGGGGTACGTATCGTAGTTTATCACTGTTACAGCTCTTTTTTCATTTTCTTTTAATTTGCATGAAAAAAAACACAACTTCCTCAGCACAAAGCCAAAAAAACACCATTTAAAGAACGTAGAATGTTGTCCTGGGCCTATAATTTGTTATTTCTTTAACACAGAAAAAAGTCTGCAGTTCAAAGTGATAACCAAAAAAGAATCATTACCACTGAGATACTGTCAAAGTCTGTTAATGTGATGTGAAATGTTCATTTCCTCTCCATCAGGGCATGAGGGTAGTCAACATAGTTGGCTTCAGACGAGGCTACAACTTCATGAACGAGCTCCAGGCACTCGCCAAACCTTTTGGGAAAGTGGTCAAACACCTGGTGCTGGACTTAAGGCCGGAGGTACAGTGGATATTGTACTGCACTTTATTTTAGTTTATTAAAAATCACGCTGGCTCAGTCACAGTGTCCTCTGGCTTTTGTTGTCTTCATGAACGTTATTTTTTTCTTCTTTATCTTGCTGTTGTTAAATGTGAAAGACTTCAAACTGTAAACTTGTTTCTGTGTTTGTCTCCTCCTACTGTTCAGGCGTACTTTCAGTTTGCCTCAGAAGACGAAGCTCGAGCGATGGCCAAGTTCTACAACGGTAACATCCAGGCGTCGGTGTGCGGCCGACCGGTGAGGATCAGTCACTCCATGAGCTACCCGACCATCCAGGTGAACATCTCTGCTGTTACCTCAAAGTCTTAAAAAGTCCTCAGTACTGGATAGTTTTATATCTTCAGGTGTCTCAGTGGAAATCACTAAAGTTGTTGATCTTTTTATTCTTGCTCTGTTTATCTACAGTTTGTATTTGTCTTGATGCCTTTTCTTTGTGTTGTTCAGTGCGGCTCCAGCAGGGTGGTGTACATTGGGCAGATCCCCAGCAGTAAATACTCAGACGCTAACATCCTGAAACTGGCCGAGCCGTACGGGAAAGTCAAGAAGTATTTCCTCAACAGGCTCAAGAGAGAGGTAAAGAACCAAAGCCAGGACTAAACTTCTGAGTCCTGAAGGCACTTTACTGATGCAGAGATTTAAACTGTTTGTGTGTTCAGTGTTTAAACTGATGTGTTTGTGTGTTTAGTGTTACAGAGATTTAAACTGAAGTGCTTGTGTGTTCATTGCTTCGGAGATTTAAACTATCTGATGTGTTTGTGTGCTCAGTGTTTCATTGAGATGGAGAAAGCCGAGGATGCAGAGAAAATGGCTGAAGATTGCAAATTGAATCCACCCAAATTCAATGGGAAGCGTCTGACAGTCTACGTTAGCAGGAAATACAGACAACTCAAACACGGGTGAGTTTCTTCTGTGCTAACTACTCACACTACTCTAAATATCAGGTCAGGTAATTTGAAATTTTTCAGCATACTATACTGTGACTTTATTCATAATATATATACATATTTTTCAACATACTATACCATGATTTTTTAATGAAAAATCTTTTTTTCATGAAATTCTTCGACATGCTATATTATGACTTTTGTGACATGCTATACTATGACAGTTTTCATTAAAGTCATAGTATAGTATGTCTAAATATTTGATAAAAAATTGTTGAAAAATTTCTTGACAAGAACTCATAGTGTAGAATGTCGAAAAACATTCATGAAAAAAGTTATGGTATGTTGAAACATGTCATGAAAAGAAGTGATGGTACAGTATGTGGGAAAATTTCACGTAAAAATTCATAGTTTAGCATGTCCAAAAATTTCTTGGGGAAAAAAGACAGTACAGTATGTCGAAAATTTCATGGGAAAAATAGTCATACTATAATATGTCAGAAAATTTCATGGAAAAGTAGTTATAGTATAGTATGTCGAAAATTTCATGGAAAAAAAGTCATAGTATAGTAGAGAGAGAGAGGTCATTCATTTTGGACCTTGAAAACCACATACATTTAGTCTTGCCAGAGTTCAGGACAAGCTTGTGAGTGATAAGAGACAATTGGAAACAGTTAAAAACAGATTGCAGATTTGCAACAGCTGATTTAAGAGTGGGGCCAGTAATGTATAAAATTGTGTCATCTGCATAATAATGGACGTCACAAAGTGGTGAAGGGAGTATGATATTGTTGATATACAGAGAAAAGAACAGTGGACCTAGGATGGACCCTTGTGGAACACCTTTACATAATGAGAGAGAGCTGGATCTAGTACCATCTGCAACAACAGCTTGTGTTTCCTTAATAATATAATGTGGTCTATCAAATGCCTTAGACAGGTCAACACAAAGGGCTGCACAGTGCTGGTGATTATCAAGACTGTTTAAGATGCTGTTGACAACAAGTGTTGAGGCTGTGGCAGTGTATAAAAGTCATAGTACAGTATGTCCAAAAATTTGATGCAAAAGTAGTCATAGTTTAGCATGTCGAAAAATTTCATGGGAAAAAAATCATAGTATAGTATGTTGAAAAGTTCATGAAAAGAAGTGATGGTACAGTATGTGGGAAAATTTCACATATAAAAGTCATAGTACAGTATGTCGAAAAATTTCATGAAAAAAAAGTCATAGTATAGTATGTTGAAAATTTCAAGGGAAAAAAAGGTCATAGTATAGTATGTCGAAAATTTCAAGGGAAAAAAAGGTCATAGTATAGTATGTTGAAAATTTCAAGGGAAAAAAAGTCATAGTATGGTATGTTGAAAAATGTCATGAAAAGAAGTGATGGTATAGTATGTCGGAAAATTTCACGTAAAAAAAATCATAGTTTAGCATGTCCAAAAATTTCATGGGAAAAAAAGTCATAGTATAGTATGTTGAAAAATTTCATGGAAAAAAGTCATAGTATAGTATGTTGAAAATTTCATTTAAAAAAAACTCATAGTATAGTATGTTGAAAATTTCATGAAAAAAAAGTCATAGTATAGTATGTTGAAAATTTCATTAAAAAAAACTCATAGTATAGTATGTTGAAAATTTCATTAAAAAAAACTCATAGTATAGTATGTTGAAAATTTCATGAAAAAAAAAAGTCATAGTATAGTATGTCGAAAATTTCAAGGGAAAAAAAGTCATAGTATGGTATGTTGAAAAATGTCATGAAAAGAAGTGATGGTATAGTATGTCGGAAAATTTCACGTAAAAAAAATCATAGTTTAGCATGTCCAAAAATTTCATGGGAAAAAAAGTCATAGTATAGTATGTTGAAAATTTCATGAAAAAAAAGTCATAGTATAGTATGTTGAAAATTTCATGAAAAAAAAGTCATAGTATAGTATGTCGAAAAATTTCACGTATTTCATTTCATTTCATTTAACCTTTATTTTAACAGGGAGGTCCATTGAGAGCGAGCTCTGTTTTTCAAGGACGCCCTGTATGCACCATAAAAGTACACAATTACAGAATGAACAGAGTTAAATACAATATATAAAATACATGCAATACAACATAATGGTAAAAGACTAGCAAGAGCAGAACTGATCGCTAAGCAGTGTATCATCAAGTAAAACCTTGAAAGTCTCAATGGAAACAAGTCTGTCCAGCTTAAGTGCATCCTGGAGCTTGTTCCATTTGTCAGGGGCATAAAAACTGAAGGCAGTCTTTCCTAACTCACTGTTCGTACGTGGAATGTTAAGTCTTATATGAGTCTGTGAGCGTGTATGATGTCCAGAGATACTGGGTATTAAAAGTGAACTTAAATATGTGGGAAGCTTTCCACACAGAGCTTTGTAATTGAATAAAAGACAATGTAGTTCTCTACAAATGGCAAGAGAAGGCCAACCCACTTTTTCATATAAAGTGCAGTGATGCGTGAGATACTGATCCCTGGTAATGAAGCGTAGGGCGCTATGAAAAACTGCATCCAGAGGTTTCAAGGTGGAGGATGAAGCATGCATATAAATTATATCACCAAAGTCAAAGACGGACATTATTGAAAATTGAACAATGGTCTTACTGCTAGGTAAAGTAAAACAAGACTTACTTCTGTATAAAAAAAACAATCCTAGCTTGTAATTTTTTTGTGAGGTGATCCACATGGGTTCGAAAAGTGAGCTTAGTATCCAGCCAAATCCCCAAATATTTGTAAGACTCCACAGTTTCAATTAACTCACCATGCAGAGTTCGGATGCCAAGAGGGAGGTCATTCATTTTCAGTTAAAAACAGATTGCAGATTTGCAACAGCTGATTTAAGAGTGGGGCCAGTAATGTATAAAAGTCATAGTACAGTATGTCCAAAAATTTGATGCAAAAATAGTCATAGTTTAGCATGTTGAAAAATTTCATGGAATTAAAGTCATAGTATAGTATGTTGAGAAATATCATGAAAAAATCTCATAGTATGTCAAAAAAATTCACGTTAAAGTCATAGTATAGTTGAAAATTTCATTTAAAAAAAGGTCATAGTATAGCATGTCGATAAATTTCATGGAAAAAGTGTCAGAGTATGTCGACATACTGTATTAGGACTTTTTATAATGACATTTTTCAGCATACCAGTATAACATCATTTTTTCCATATCTTATTATCAAAATATATTTTCCATATTCTTTTTCTTAACTAAACGCTCTGTTGAAACTCTTCCCTGTGCAGACATCACTGTCCGGGCCCAGCCAAGAGAGATAAAAGCAGCACACCACCAAAATCCTCCAAACATCCTGACGAGCCTCCAGCCAAGAAATCCAAGGAGGAGAAGAAACCAGAGGAGGAGAAACTGAAGGAGGAGAAAGAGGAGAAACTGAAGGAGAAAGAGGAGAAACTGAAGGAGGAAGAGGAGAAAGAGGAGGAGAAGAAGGAGGAAGAGCTGCAGAGTAGCGATGAGAAGAGAGAAGAAAACTCCGCAGAGAAGACTGCGGAAGTTTCAGATCAGAACCAGAAGAGTTCCCAGGATGTGAGTCACAGTTTTATTAACACTGAAATTATTCGAGTTTTAAAAACAACTCCGACCCAAAGGCAACTGTTGTGTGTTTGCAGAAGGAGCAGGAAGAGATGGAGACATCTACCAGTCAGAACGGACAGACCGAGGCCCCCCCGCCTGCTGAAAACAAACCCACTGTGGCGTCTCTGCCGCTGCCCCCCCACGACCCCAACAACCCCATCGGTGAGAAAACAGGATCCTCCAGAACAATAATCTCTCAGACATTTTTTACAGCTAAAATACTTTGTGAAACACTCTCGGACCACATACTAAAGCCACACACGGTTCCTCTGAACTCAGGCGGGAGAAACTTCTATCGTGAATATAACCCCAGATATTGAAAACTGTGGTGGTAAAACAGAGGCGCTCTTCAGTTTCAGCGGTGAAAATAAAGACTGTCATTCTTTGTTTATTTTTTTCCAGGTGTTGAACATGTGAAGATGGGCTATTACTGCCGTGTCTGCTTCCTGTTTTACTCCAACGAAGAGATGGCAAAGAAAACACACTGCAGCAGCCAGGCGCACTACGACAAGCTGCAGGTGAGACATGACTCCGCCCACTAACTACCACACCTGAGGCACATTTTAATGGAGACAGTTTGACTGAGTGGAAACAAATACAGGTTAAAAACTAGTTACAGCTCACAGCTGAATCCATGTCAACCTCATACTTCCTGTTTACAGCCCGTAAAGCATTATGGGAACTGTAGTTCCAAAACTTATAGCAGAGATCGTCTCTGAAACAGAAGTAAGACAGAGATAACAGGAGTGACAAAGTTTATTTACAGATGTATTTTTCACATTACAAAAGACTCAACATGTTTGATGGACCTCTGAAGCACCGACTCCTCTGTTCATTCATGTACTGACATTTAATATGTGGTGAAGACACGTGGACATACACAATCTGCAAACTTAAACAAACTGACGTGACAAAAGAAAGTAACCGAATGTTTCCTGCGGTTTGTTGTTTCAGAAATATCTGGAGAAGGAACAGGCCAAAGCAGAGAAGAAGAAAGGGAAGAAGACGACTGCGTAGAAAACTAAACTCATTTCATCTAAGGAAGTTGGACTTTTGTAATTTTGTGTTTTAATTGTGGGTAGTTGTTCAGACTTAAAGTCGCCAGTAAACACAGATGTGTGAGCTCTCAGAGCTGTTGTCATGGTAAAGACACTGACTAAAAAGTTTCATTGGGTAGTTGAAATTTGTCTGCTTCTCAAGTTTACCTCAAACAGTGGTTTCCAGCTGGTGGGGCGCAGGTCTATTCTGAATGGACCATAAGTGACTCGCAAAACGTGTTAAAAAATTAATCGGTTTCTATTTTGGAGGGCTGTTTCCTGCTGTTTCTGGACAGCTACTTAACAGAGACAGCAAACTAGCTCCACCACACAGCCAAACACAAGTATTATAATGAATATTAAACTGTGTGGACCTGAAACTGATGACTGAGGAGGAATCTGGACCAGCTGGAAACCACTGAGCTAAAATGTCTTGTAGAGTTAAATCTGTCTGATTCCAACCCTCAGATGTTCAGATGTCCATGTAAAGAGTCGTTGGTGTGTTTAGTAACATTAATTAAGACCTCAAATATCCAGCTGTACAGATGCTCAAAGAAAAATAGCGACATGCCAAATCTTTTTGTTGTATCCTCTGAAGTGAACATTTGCTGCTTAACGTCATCTCCTTTGCTCATAAACTGATTCTAGACTCGGCATTTATTTTCATCATTGATTGTTTGATCCATAAAATGTAAATATTTGTAAATCAATCTGAGTCACAGTCGACGTTTTAAGCTTTTGTCTAACAAAATGAAACCAGCAAATATTTGCATTTTAGGTGCTGGAATTTATTCTAATGATTAGTCGTTTAATGAATTCTCTGTTGATTGGCTAATGGTTTGGGTTTGAAACCAATTTAATATTTGGGTTTAGGGCATTTTTCACCATTTTATGAACCAAACAATCACTAAAATAAAAAGATGAATCAGTGAAACGAACAGAAATTGTTGAACAGGAGGAATGATTACATCACACACCAACAACTCTTTACGTGGAACGTCTTTGATTAAAGGAAGAGTTTCAACATTTTTGGGAAATGCTCTTCTTCTACTCTGGTTAGCCTAGCTTAGCATAAAGACTGGAAGGGGGGGGGGGGTTTAGCCTGGCTCCGCCTCTGCAGCGTACCAATGAACATCTGGTGTGTGGCACTGTGGTGCTGGATCTATTTCGACAGTGTACCCATCCGCTGAGTGCCAGGAAGCCCAGGCACACTGGGGGATAGATACACTGTTGGTTAGGGAAAAGGTCCGACACAGACTGGATGTTCCTTTTCAGTTTTTGTGTTTGTTTAGTGTTAAACTTTAAATTTCACAAATGAACTTCCTGAAAAGTCAAAGTGTTCCTTTCAGTGTCTTCACACCCTCACAGAGAACAAACTTTGAATGTGTTGAACTTTGTTTTCTGAATTTTTGTTGTTTATGTTTTGTAAAATAAACTAGTTTCCGAAAATAAGTGAAATCTCAAACTGAGTCATTTTACAGTCCTTCAAAATGAAAATACATGAACAAAACTTCTGGGATTACAAAGTAGCTGCTTCAGTGTACATTTTCACTTTCAGCTGACTTTAACAGGAATAACGTGCCCCCAAGGTTTCCATAGCAGGTTTTAAACCCTGCTGTAGTGTCCTTCAGCAAAACACTGAATCTTTTCAGAAAAATAAAATTATAACTCTTAAAGAGCAAATGTTTGAGCAGGAACAAAAGAAAGATTTCTAGTTAAAATTAAAAACTAAGTACAAATTCATCCAAAGTGTAAATAAATCTGAATAATAAATGAGTTAAAGTGTTCATGTGTGTTCAGTCTGGTGTTTCTTGAGGTGTTGGTTCACCTTCGGGCGCTCAGCTCGCCCACGGATCTTTCCCCGTCTTCTCCTGGAAAACAAGAAAAAAGAGGTTTCTGTCACCATCAGCATCATAAAACCAGCTGACAGGAGACATGAACACTCACAGTCATTAGTAAAACTTATATCAATGTTAATCACCTGGTACTTCCTGTAGTGAGTCAGAGTGCTGCAGTGCTGCAGTTTGGCTTCGTCCTCATCAGCGTAGATCAGCTGACACAAGTTACAGAAGTAACCAACAACTGGTCGGACAAACTCTGTGCCTGGGAGAATATAAAAAGGGGACAGTGAGGGGACAGTGAACACACCGCTGCTGCTGATCCAATAAGAGACAAAGAATAATATGGTCAAGCATAAACTACAACTACAGTGTATACTACACACCAACTACACACTGTCTATTGTACACTACTTATACACAATGTATGCTACATACCAACCAACAGAGTTTGTGGTAGTTCCATAAAATTTTTCAACATACTATACTATGACTTTTTTTCCATAAAATTTTTCAACATACTATACTATGACTTTTTTCCATAAAATTTTTCAACATACTATACTATGACTTTTTTCCATAAAATTTTTCAACATACTATACTATGACTTTTTTTTCATAAAATTTTTCAACATACTATAAATGACTTTTTTTCCATGAAATTTTCAACATACTATACTATGACTTTTTTTTCATGAAATTTTTCAACATACTATGCTATGACTTTTTTTCCATAAAATTTTTCAACATACTATACTATGACTTTTTTCCATAAAATTTTTCAACATACTATACTATGACTTTTTTTCCATAAAATTTTTCAACATACTATACTATGACTTTTTTCCATAAAATTTTTCAACATACTATACTATGACTTTTTTCCATAAAATTTTTCAACATACTATACTATGACTTTTTTCCATAAAATTTTTCAACATACTATACTATGACTTTTTTTTCATAAAATTTTTCAACATACTATAAATGACTTTTTTTCCATGAAATTTTCAACATACTATACTATGACTTTTTTTTCATGAAATTTTTCAACATACTATGCTATGACTTTTTTTCCATAAAATTTTTCAACATACTATACTATGACTTTTTTCCATAAAATTTTTCAACATACTATGCTATGACTTTTTTACATAAAATTTTTCAACATACTATACTATGACTTTTTTTTCATGAAATTTTTCAACATACTATGCTATGACTTTTTTTCCATAAAATTTTTCAACATACTATACTATGACTTTTTTCCATAAAATTTTTCAACATACTATACTATGACTTTTTTCCATAAAATTTTTCAACATACTATACTATGACTTTTTTCATGAAATTTTAAACATACTATACTATGACTTTTTTCTATAAAATTTTTCAACATACTATACTATGACTTTTTTTCCATGAGATTTTTCAACATACTATACTATGACTTTTTTTCCATGAGATTTTTCGACATACTATACTATGACTTTTTTTCCATAAAATTTTTCAACATACTATACTATGACTTTTTTTTCATAAAATTTTTCAACATACTATACTATGACTTTTTTTCCATGAGATTTTTCGACATACTATACTATGACTTTTTTTCCATAAAATTTTTCAACATACTATACTATGACTTTTTTTCCATAAAATTTTTCAACATACTATACTATGACTTTTTTTTCATAAAATTTTTCAACATACTATACTGACTTTTTTTTCATAAAATTTTTCAACATACTATAAATGACTTTTTTTCCATGAAATTTTCAACATACTATACTATGACTTTTTTTCCATAAAATTTTTCAACATACTATACTATGACTTTTTTCCATAAAATTTTTCAACATACTATACTATGACTTTTTTCATGAAATTTTAAACATACTATACTATGACTTTTTTTTCATAAAATCTTTCAACATACTATACTATGACTTTTTTTCCATAAAATATTTCAACATACTATACTATGACTTTTTTCTATGAAATTTTCCAACATACTGTAGTATGACTTTTTTTCTATGAAATTTTTCAACATACAATGACTTTTTTTTCATGAAATTTTTCATCATACAATACTATGACTTTTTTTCATGAAATTTTTCAACATACTATACTATGCCTTTTTTTCTATGAAATTTTTCAACATACAATGACTTTTTTTTTCATCATACAATACTATGACTTTTTTCCTATGAAATTTTTCAACATACTGTCCTATGACTTTTTTCCATGAAATTTTTTGACATGCTGACTTTTTCTTCCAGGAAATTTTTCCACACATTATAATATGACTTCTTTGATGATTTTCGACATACTATAGTGTAACTTTTTCACAAAATTTTTAGCTGCACTTCATGTGTCTCTGCACGAAAGCTTCGTGTGTAAAAACACGTGTGACAGCTGAATTTACACGAAGGAATGGATGATCTATATTGCTAAATATCAGTGATCCAGATAAGTTAAAAAATGCCTTGATTGGCCCTGATCCAATCTCTAAGATCAACTCTAAGAACTGTGTATACAGAGCATTTTCTTACCAACAGGTTTGGTGGGTGTCTGCAACTCTGCAGCACCCCCTGCAGGTTCAGGCTGTTGTTGCACTTGGAGCGTTGCCTCTGAGTCCTGCAGCTGATCATCAGCAGCTTTCTAAAATTAGATCACAGATCATTAATGAACTTTCATCTTGTGTTTCTGACCTGCAGAATGAATATGTATACAGTTTACTGCACATAGAAACTGAACCACAGGCATGTCTGTAAGAATATCCAGGCTTTACGGCTCCTGCTCTACATCTGAATTTACACTCAGCAGCTGCAACATGCTGCAGGTCTTTAGATGTACCTGTTCAGTTTGTGGTTTTGGAGGATCGCCGGTAGAGTCTGGTTGATGTGGACTCTCTGAATCCTTTGGTCCTGGTTCAGATGTCTCCTCCTCAACTTCAAGCAACTTTTTGTCTTTACACTCGTCCGTCTCTAGAGTCTTTTTGTCTTTACACTCATCCGTCTCTGGAGTCTTTTTGTCTTTACACTCGTCCGTCTCTGGAGTCTTTTTGTCTTTACACTCATCCGTCTCTGGAGTCTTTTTGTCTTTACACTCCTCTGTCTCTAGAGTCTTTTTTGCTGATCCTTCTTTGTCATAGAGCTCTAAATTTTCTTCCTCCTCCAGCTCCTGTCTTATCGGAGTCTCATCACTTGTTGGATCTGTCTTCTTCTCTGTCTTTTCAGGCACAGACTCGTTCTCATAAGTCCCTTTTCTTTTTAGTGTCTTGTTTCCTGAACGCATTCTAGACAGAGACTCTTTTTCCGAAGCTTTTTTAGCAGTGGACTCCTCCTCAGCTGAGTCCTTCTTCTCTTCAGTCTTTTTTGACTCCTCGTCTGAAGTCTTTTTATTGGCTGACTCTTTCTCTGGTGTTGTCCTGGAGATCTTTTCTGGCCCAGTTTTGACAGCTGAGTCCCTTTCTGGCTTCTTTTCTGGAGAACTTCTGGATGCAGACTCCTTTTCTGAAGATTTCTTATTGGCCACTTTGGACACCGACTCCTCTGGAGTCTTTCTAGACTTTGAATCTTTCTCTGGAGTTTTTTTAGATGTTGACTTTTTCTCTGGAGTCTTCCTCGAGGATTCCCTCCTCCCCTCTGACCTCCTCTCCTCAGACCCGTCCCTGTTAGATCTCTCACTCCTCCTTCTCTTCTCTTTGTCCATGGCCATCTGAACTGACCGCCTGTGAAGACGCAAGTTTGGGATAAATGCCCACATAGATCTGACAGGTGAACAGAAGAACAAGTGACAGTTTGAAGAGTCTTACCCGTTGGACAGTTTCATGTATCTGTTAGAGATGTTGATGTAGATTTTGGAGCCATTGATGGTGAGAGATTTAGAGGACAGCTCATTCACAGCTCTCAGAGCCTCTGCAGAAGTCGACATCTCAATAAAACCCTGAAACACACAAACACTAAAGATGAAGTGATGTCGTCAAGCTGAAAACATCCCTGAAGTGTTAAACACAAGTTAAGAAGCGCAGAGTCTAAAGAATATTTCTAAACGCTTTAAAGTTCACAGCATGTCTTCACTTATAGAGGCTTTACCAATTTCACAAGTCACATGAATTAAAGGCAAACAGTCTAAGACACAGTGAGACGGTTCATAGTTTTCCAGCTGGTGAAACAGTCATGTTTTCAAGTTTCATCTTTAGGACCCAGTGTGCAAGAACCAGAATGTTGAAATGTTTGTATTTAGAAGGGAGCATCACAACAATCCCTCCTCAGTTTCTGACCTTTTGGCGTCCAGGGACTCGGAAGTAGCGCACCGGCGTCCCAAAATCTTTCACCAACTTGAAGAAGTCGAGGTCACTGAAGTGAGTCTGCGGGAGGTGGTCGAAGTAAACCACTCGGTAGGACGAAGACTGCAAATAAGCAAAATACAGCATCAACAACATGTCTGACCAACAAAACATACTTTTATTGAGATTAATGTTTCCTCCTTACTTTGGGTTCATCTCTGACTTTTTCATCTGCAACAAACCAGAAGAATAAAATCAATCAGGAATGAATAAAACATTATTTAAGGATTAAATATTACACTTTATGATTCAATGAATTCTGTTTACATAGTAGATTACATTTCATTTTTCAAAGTTTTACCTTGGTCGTCAGACTGGTCTTCTTCCAGTTCATCTAGAGTGATGCAGTTCTCCAGGTCTACTGGGAAATCTCGTTCTTCCTGGAGACAACAAACACAGGACGGAGACTGGTGAGACCAGTATCTGATACTTTAACATCACCTGATATCAGTGATTTAATAATTTGGAGTCCAGACATTAGTGTTTTGACAAAGAAATGCAGATTAGACGCTGTGTCTCTCCGGTTCTTTGGATAGAAAACCTCTTAAAGCCCACGGGATCATCGACTACTCGCTTTAGCTAGCCGTTTAGATCACATACAAATATAAATGTTTAAACTTTATTTCTATATGGACACGCTACACATCGTTAGCTTGGTTAGATTCTCCACAATTGAATTGCTCCGTTTATTTTACTGAAACCAGGAGAAAATGATAATCATGATTATTTTGATCAAAATTGGGATCCAGATTATTTTTTGATTTCAGGGACACAATATTTTTATTGCACTTTCACATTAAAAAAAACAGAGCACTGCTTTCACTTTCACATTGTGCTACATTCCTCCTAATTAACAAACCTTTACATCAAAATAAGACCTAAAATAAGGTTATTTTTTATCCGAATTCTGAGCATCTCCTATGGATGCGTATCTGCTGCTGTTCTATTGTTTTTTTAGAACAACATTCACAGTGTCTTGACATGCTGCAGCGTTGCTGTCATGGATGTCTTGAGTTTATGCTGCACAAGGAAGGGGACCAACAGTAACAGTAACATTAGCAATATTATTCTTGTTGGCCTTCATGCATTCATTTGGTTAATTGGCCTCACACTACAGACCATCTCTCTTTATGACACTGGTCCCAGTTACAGGAGGTGAAGCCATGACAGTCGACTGAGCAGCCATTATTTTTAGTCTGTCCCTGTCATGTAGCCTGGGAGCTAATGCTAGCTGGCAGCAGACATCAGAGCAGATGAATGAGTGTGTAGATAGTTGATTATTTTTTGTATTACTGTTACTGATATTATTGTTCTTTTCTTGAATCATGTGGTTCTGATAGTCCATAACGTGCACACATTACAGTCTTTTATTACTCTATGTTAAAGTACGATGTTTCATTTTTACAAGAAGTGTGTGTTGTCTCTACCTCGTCCTCCTCCAGCTGAGTCTCCTCTGCTTCTCTGCTGGATTCTGACTCTTTCTCCTCCTCCTTCATGGATTCCTCCTGTCCCTCTCTTTCATTTATGGGTTTCTCCGTCTCCGTCTTCACAGATACTTCTTCTCCCTCTTTTTCATTAATAGGTTTCTCCTTTTTCACCTTCTCCTGCTTCATTTCTATCTCCTGATCACCAGCCTCTTCATTCTTCACTTTGACCTCATTATCTGAAACAGACATCAGAACAGCTGTTTAAAAATCGGTCTCTGTTTTTTACCCCCGTTTTTTTTTTCTCTTCCAGAGACAGTTTAGTTTTCATTTTTACCTTCTTCACGTGAGTCTGTATTTTCTGCAGGACAGTCGCTTCCCTCCACCTTGTCTTCTTCCTCCTTCTCCTCCTCCTCTACATCAGTGTCATCCAGAATTTCCAGGTCTTCACCCTCCAGACTCTCGCCATCCTCTCCGATCACCTCCATCCCCTCGATGTCGCTCTCGTCTGCAGACGACCTGCAGGTGATCACGGTCACATTTTTTCACACTTTTTTTAAACACAGCAGGTTGTTTAAATGTTGTTTGACTGATACTAAAAACTCACTCTGCTTCCTCTTCAGGCTCTTCTTTTACTTCAACTTTAGGTTTGAGGTCTTCGACAGGCGCTGGATCAGGATCAGTCCTGGACTCAGAGCCTGGGGAGAGAAGAAGACAATCATCACAATATATTTATACATCATGTGTTAATGATAAACACACATTTGGAGGCACAGTGATTTAGCATGGGTTAGCTAGCTCACATTATTGCAGGTTGATTCATGGGTAATGCTGTGTTTACACTGCATGCGGAAGTGCTGTGAAGAGCTCAAATTCTCTGTGGAACGCTGCCCACTTGCAAAATATAGCTTGTCATCCAACCATTTTACCACAAAAAGACAATACTTGTAGAAATTTTGTAAACTCAAGACCGCCATGATATCCACATTCTTTACCAGTGTACGTTAACTTAACCTAAAACTGAGTGCTGAGTCGTTTCTCTGCTGTTCATCATGTTGTGTTTTCTTACCAGGTGTCTCAGTTTTCAATGGTGCCTCCAACTTTACTCTGGACCTATTGCTGGATTTATCTCTGGATCTGGATCTGGACCTGGACCTGGTGCTTTCCTCTTTAATGGATTTTTCTCTGGATTTAGACCTAATTTTGGTCTTTTCTTGGCTGGATTTATCTCTGGACCTGGATTTAGACCTGGACCTCTTCTCTCTGGAGTGTTCTTTAGATTTTTCTTTGGACCTGGATCTGGTTCTGGAGCTTTTCTCTTTGGTGGACTTTTCTCTGGATTTAGACCTAGTTCTGGTCCTCTTGTCTCTGCTGGATCTTTCTCTGGACCTGGACTTTGTTCTGGTCCTTTTCTCATCATTTTCTCTGGATCTGGACCTGGTCCTCTTGTCTCTGCTGGATTTCTCTCCCTCCTCCTCTCGGTCTTTACTGTTCCTTCTCCTCTTGGTCTCTGTCGTCTTGTCTTCCTTCTCTCGGCTCGAACTCCTTGACCTCTTGGTCGAACTTGTTTCCTCTTCGAATTTCTTTGCTGAAGCGACTCGCCTGCAGAAGACGGAATATTACACATCGATCAATAATCTGTGGATCAGAGTCAGATGATTAAACAAACCATCAGGTCCGTCGTACTCACATGAGGCTCTTGTATTCTCCAGAGAAGGAAACTTGGATGACCTCATTGTTGATCCTCAGGTTTTTGGAGGAGTAATAATCCACCAGCTTCTGGGCATCAGGAGTATTTTTCATCTCTACAAATGCCTGAAAAATTAACACAACTGATGTTTCAATGTGGTGCTACAGTGAGGTACAAATACTACCAAAACACAAAGATGATACTGTCTTCAACGCAGGACTATCTCCAGATGTAAAAATGTTAAGCTGTAAAATGTTTCCAGCGAACATGCTTTGTTAAATATTTCCTGCATCTTTGTTGTAGATTTTAACAGGGTGTCAAGAGAAAAAGATTTCTGTGAGATTGGCCTGTTATTGTCATTAGAATCAATGTCCATAAGTATGATGTATCTCACCTTAGATGGCAGGAACAAAGTGTAGAGTGGCGAGCCAAAACGCTTGATGATGCTTATCAGATCTGATTGGCTGTCCTCTCCTGTTGGAGCCGGAGTGAAACTCACCACCCGAGAACTCTGTGAGGAGAAACAGATGACTTTATTTACTCATATGAGGAAGATATGACGACACAAATAAAACCGTAATCTATTCAAATACTTATAGCGAGTGTTAGGTGCTCTCTATCCATCTCTTTGCTTAAAGCTGAATGAATGAATGAATGAATCTGAGTTTTATACGAAGAGTTATCTACTAAAATATGTTCATGCTAAATAAACACATAAAGAAATCGGGTATTATTTTAATGGTGCAAGCACAAACTCCAAAATTGAGCGGCGGGGTGGATGAATATCTACCTGGAGAAAGTTAAAGGTCTTTGAGATCCTGAACTCCATCTGCTCTCCGTTCACAGTTGGAGGATAGTTAGCGTGGAACTTCACCAAGTCCTTCGCCTGATCGATGGAGCCCAGCTCCACAAACGCCTGCAGGGTTCACAACAGATTCATTTTTAACAACATAAATGTAGTGCACATTGAAGTTATGCTGCACTGAGCTGCATGTATGCCTGAAGTGGCTGATTCTTCCAGCTTTTATGTACAGCCTGTATAACGTTTAATTTTCATTTAAATCAACTTATTTTTTTTTTATCTGTAACATTCTCCTCTGTTGAAATGTATCTTACATTACAGCTTTACACACATGACAGCAATGCTTATACCTAAGTGACTGTGAGGAAGACAACATGTGAATGCGTAATCAAGTTTGTGTCATTAATTTATTCCATTTTCTATCCTAAAATGATCAAAGTTCACTGATTATTACGGCTGAAGAAGAACGGCTACAGCTGTGACTGAAAAGCAAAGAGGATTTTATATATATGTACAATCATTCAAAAGTTTGGAATTATTATTTTGTATGAAAGCTACTGACAGATTTAGAACTGAAAGGGCAGAAAAAAACAAAAACCCCTCTGGGCAAGAGGTGAGTAAGAGTAGAAGAAATCAGGAGTCACTGGTAAAAGAAACTGGAAACTTAGCATCAACATGTGTGCAAATTCAAACAGGAACAGGTTCCTATGTCAGTATCAAATGCACAAAAATGCATCTAACAAGCTGGAATTAACAGGCTTCCTCAAACCTCACAACAGTAACAGAGGTTTAGTCTCAGGTTAGCACTGTTGGAATATCAGCTGAACGTACCGTGGACTGACAAATTACAGTTTAAACCTCTTCAATCTAACCACTGCGTCGACTGCAGAGGGCCCAAAGGAAAACAGACAAACTACACAGCCGTGCAAAGGCAAAAGACCTTTACTTTGTGGAAACTGGTTTGTTTTTGCCTTTACGGTTACAAATCTGGAGAAACTGAGGCAAATTCGTGTGACATTATGAACATATGCTTAGAAAGCTTTGATTACCAACACATGAAGTTACTAGTTTTGGTGTTGTAACTCTGAGGGCAGTGTAGTAATATTGTACAGTTTTGATTAATTAAATACAAATATTAGCCAAGTAAGTCGATGTCCATCAAAGACAATCAAAGTAAAGTGGTTAAAAAGAACAGCTAAGAATTGATTGACTTATTCATATTATAATTAATGGATAGTTTCATGATTTGTCTCAAGTTTCTAACTATTCTATAGAGTAGTTATAAATATATAGTTTAAATATTGTAACTTTATGATTATAATGTCATATATATAGTTATAAATATCATACAGTATATTTACTGTAATCAACAACAAAGTGAGAGATTACCAGGACACCAAAAGAACTTTAAGGTCATTTTTCTCAGTTGTACAACCTGGTGAGTTATGGCCTGTTGCCTTTGTAGGGCAGAGCATAATGAGAACCCAGCTAAAATGTTGTGGTTCAGTAATGACTGAGGGTCACTGACGCTTTTCAGAACTGGAAAAATTTTTGAAATCCAAGTTCCATCAGTAATCTCTGCTATCATGCAGCACTGCGGGGACATTGCCTAAAAGGAAGTTTAAATCACTTCATTCTTCTTTTGGGGCCAAAACATTTGATGTCTGAATTATACAGTTTTAATTCTGTTAAAATAGTTGTCATTGAAGGAAAGAGGAAACACATAAACAGAACAGCTGATTCTAGACTTTTACTGTATAATACTGTGTCACAGTCTTGTGTGAAAAATAAACGAGGACTCACTAAAGATGGGAACATAAGGATCTTGACGACCTTCCCAAACGGTTCGGTCAGTTTCTTCAGGTACGCCTCGTCCACAGACTGAGCCGGAAACTTGACACACACCACTTTACTTTTGTCTGAAGTCTGATGGAAAACACACAAAATATTTGTCACGTCAGGGTTTGTACAGGAGCAGATATAACTTTAATATTTTCCAACTTCTTTAATCTCTTTACCTTCTTCTCTACTTTTAAATTAGGATGTGGCTCTGTTAAACACACAGAAAATAGCAGGTCAGTGCAGTAAAGAGGACGATAATATCATGACCAACAATAACAGAAAAACATAAGGTGTCTTTACTATTAGAGCTCTGATTGGCTGTCTGCCAGGCGGGTTGTCCTTCATCTTTCCTCTTCTCTGATTGGTCTTCCACCCTTAAAGGACAACAGAGATTTTATTTAAGATGCTGATCTGTAAAAACTTAAAGCTGTTGAATACAGAGACACCACAGTCTTTACAGACATGACCACACTGCATCAGTTCATACTGTGTTCTGGTTCCTCTTAGAGTGAAGGTTGTGTGACACTGACCTGATGACTGTCTCCATGCGACAGTCCCAGTTAGGAAACCTGCAGAAAAGACATAACAGACTTTTGAAAACAAAACCAGAGATTGTCAAGAAATAAATTCCCAAAACTTTAAATCTTCAGTTCACACTGTGATGACCTCTGTGGCGTCATCTTGCATGCTGGGTGATTCACCTGTCTGTGCTCTCTCAGCAGGCACAGGGTCGTTAGAGAAACTGGGAACACCTGAGTGAGTGGCTATTTAAGTCTGGGTGCAGCTTGCAGCTTTCCTTCTCTGACTCCCCAATCTTTTGTTAGCATTTGATCATGGTGTTTTCCTTTTGCCACTTGAACCAGGTCAAAACAACAAATGTAAACTCATTCTACTCCTTTTGTTGTAATTGCTTTTGGGCTCTAAAAGATCGTCAAATGAAACTCGTTTTTATGTTGAATTATTTTCTTGCACATTTTGCTGGATATTGGAGAAACTGTGGGTTCAGGGAGGCCAATCGGTGGCATGTATTTGTGTCTGGTGATAAGAACTCTCTGGGGAGAGTTTTACAAAGCACTGTGGGGCTGACTGAGGAAAAAAAATAGTGAAAAAGAATCTGGGTTTTATTAAATCAACTAGAAGAACGCTCCCGGGACACTGAGGCAGATTTTCTTTCATTGTACAAAGAAGAACACAGGATAACAGCAGGTCAGGATGCAAACTTCTACAAACTCAGTCTTTTCTCAAAACCAAACTAACTCTTCTGTCTAAAACTTCTGTCCTTGTCAGACGCTGTTCACCAGCTGATATAACACCTTAATCATAATGGGTCTCATTCATGAAATGTTGGTGAATCTGAGTAGATTTGCACATAAAAAAACCTTGGTACTAAAACCCTATTCTGGATTCATGAACGCCATTGAAAACTCTAATTCGTTCACAGGCACAAATATTGTTCGTGAATGCCAACCAATCAATCGTAAACTGACAGTGCAGTCTCGCTTGACAGCAATTAGCATACATGCCCATCCATGTATAGCCAGTGACCATCATATATGAAGGTGATAATTATGATGGACACGTGCATCCCATCGACCTGCGAACATGGAACAAACAAAGAAAGAGACAGAGAGAAAGAAAATCTTTTCCGACGCTGAGATTGAAGATATTTTAGGTGAAGTGGGGTTGAGAAAAACATTTTATTTTCTTCCGTTAGCAGTAATGTGACAGACAGGTAAAACAAAAGGTTGGAAGGTAACTGGTGCCGTTAACTCTGTGTCCTCTATTGTAAGTACCATCCTATAAGTTAAACGAAAATGGTTCGACATGAAACTTGATGCAAATGAACACACTCATCACAGTTCTCTGCTGCAGACGAGCGCAACTCTGCACCTCTCTGTCAGTTTGCCCTGAGCCTCAGCATTGTTTGTCACTGTTGTAAAATCAAACCACTATTAAAACGTCTTAACACAGGCGGTCTAATGTCAGCAATAACGCACCATTAAGTTTAACAACAAGTAAGACAGTCTGGTGTAAAACCAAGCCGTCTTCCTCCAACTTTCTGCCAGATTCAGGTTCAACTGCCCGGTGTGAGCGGAGACAGAAGCTGAGATGCTTTCCCACGTCCACAGGTCTTTTCAAACCAAAATTCAATTTGGAAAAATGTTTACGTCTCTGATAATTGAATGAAATAAAAATGACATGCAGTTTGGGGCTTTGGTGCATAAAGAGAGCAGAAGAAGAGTGTGTTGGTTTGTGATTTCATTTATTCAGAGACCAGCGCTTTCTAGTTTTGTTCCAAGTCGATTCAAATAACTTTCACATTTTTAAGAAGCTTAAATCTGCTAAATACCAACTCATTTATCTAAATGTGTTTTATTTCTAATCTCGTCATGTTTAACCTACATGTTTCAAAGGCGTCTGTGTATTGTGTACGTAACAGAACACAATATGAATAAAAATTGTAATTTCTAATAATGACAAGCAATATTTATGTGCAAGATCTTATTTACACAAGCACTATGAGCAGTCAGAAGCAGGTGTGGATTCTGTTAGCACGTACGAAAAGATCGGAGCTACTAACATATTGATTAATGCTGAAATACACACAAATTCATTCTGCTCACATTTCATGAATGAGACCCAATGAGATTCAATAAGGGAATCAGATTCGCTAAGTCAAGCAGGACCACAACAGTGTGGCTTAACTCAGTTGTACCCTGCGATTTAAGTGAGCTGTTGTGTGTAAGAACAGCAGCCAGAGAGAAACTTACTGCTGCAGCAGGCTGAGCTGTCCATCCGCATGATGAGGCCCGTTTATATGTTTAATCCACACCTGAAAAACAAGACGAAGAAGAATATATAACTATGTAACACTCGAGTGATTCTACCTGACAGCTGCAGCATCCACACAGAAACCCCTCCCACCCCCACCCCCCATCAGACTCTGAAGAGAGAGGTTCGAGGAGGAGGACAGGTTTCCTTACCTTCTCTGACATCACAGTGATATCACAGAGAGAGCATGAGTACGGGAACGTTGTCGGAGACGTCCCGTGAAAGTCCATTGCTTTTTTCTTGGAGGGCATCAAGGCTGCGGACCAGCTGCTGTTGCTCCAGGTGGACGAGGTCTCAGACTGGTGCCCAACTTGAGTTTTTGGATGGAGCTCTTTAGGCGGAGGAGCTGACCTGTGATCGGCTGGTTCCGGCTGAGAGAAACGGGAAGGACGAGTTCTTTTGTTTCGTCCTGCTGAGCTGAAAGAGGGTTGTTCTGGACCGGTATCTCTGCCTGTCTTACCATAGTCAGAGAGTCCTGGTCTGAGGTCGTAGTCCTGAGAGGAAACTGGACCGGAGTTTCTGCTCGTCTTGCCATAGTCAGAGGGTCCTTGTCTGTGGTTGTAGTCCAGTAAGGACACTGGGGTGGAGTCTCTGCTCGTCTTAGAATACTCTAAGCTGCCTGGTCTGTAGTTGTAGTCCTGAGGGGACACTGGAGCGGAGTCTCTGGCTGTCTTGCCAAAATCAGAGGATGCTGGTCTGTGGTTGTAGTCCCGAGAGGAAACTGGACCGGCATCTCTGCCTGTCTTACCATACTCAGAAGGTCCTGGTCTGTGGTGGAAGTCCACAACATAGCTGGAGGACGATGATGACGAGGGCGGGTCTGTTCTGACAGAGCCGCAGGTCCTGGGATTACCCCAGCGGTCCAGCTCAGAAGAAAGAGGATCTGGTGTCACGTGGTCCAAAGGGTACTGAAGCGGCTGGCTGTGGGGATCCCAGTCACCGGTGGAAGGGCTGAGAGCAAGTCGACGGGAGGAGCTGGGGAGATAAGATGAAGAGGAGGAGGAGGAAGGAGGAGATGGAGCACTAGGAGGAAAAGGTCTGATGGCGCCCCTCTTTCCTTTGATCTGTTTGAGGACTTGAGGCAGGGACTCGATAGTGAGGACGTCTTCAGGTAGCTCAGCCAGCAGAGCCAGGTCACCTGGCTCCAGACCACAGCTGTTCAGGATGCCGAGAGCACCATCCTGGGTCCACTGAGCTCCTCTGGAGGACGAGGAGGAGGAGGAGGAGGACAGGTGGGACGAGGCGAAGGACTCCTGAGGCGGCCTGTAAAAGTCGTTGTCCGATGAGACTTGACGGCGGTCTGCTGAGCCGTACGGTCCGGGGTCAGGTCTGCGATCGGAGTCAGACGGCGGCCGCCTGTATGGGTAGTTGTGAGACATGATGGGAGGAGAAACGCTCAGGGCGTTTCCTGCAGACAGAAGGTGTCAGGGAAGACAGGAGATGTGAAATCTGACTTACAGAAAAGTAAAAAGATGACGATTCATCCTGAGAGAAAATCAGCTGAAAACATGAACACACAGGAACACGAGCTGTTCACGTGAGTAAAAAGTAGAGAGGATACCTGATGATATCTTTGTAACACCTGAGACGCGTTGTCAAGAGGAAAAAATGAATTAATCGTATAACAATACATAAACATTTGCTAAACTTCTGACCAAAGTGGGTTACCAAGGTAACCAAAACTAAACATCCATCTTTAGAGTTCAACCAGATGAAAAGAGAAAAAGAAAAATGCACATCATGGTTTTCCTAAAGGTGACTTTGACTAGCTAACAGTCTAAAATGTGAAGATATTCAATTACTATTGGAGAGCTGGAAAGACAAGAAACTCTAAATACGTTAATGCCAAATGTATGTTTGAACACTATGGCATCACTTTTTAGTTTGTCTTTTTTTACACTTAAATCTTTATGCTCTGATCAGTATGTCTCTTGGTCTTTTTTTTTTTTGCAATTTCTAAAATATTAAGCATTGTAAAAATTGTGTATTTTAATTTTAAAACAAGTAAAAGCAGTTCTAATTCTAACAAATTCTAACATCAAAAAAGCTTGAAAAACACCTGAGAGGATAGATCAGTTATCCAAACAGATGCAAATTGATTTCTGCAATCGATCCATTGACAAATTGCATGTGGCACGGTAAATAATACAATTTGTAAGCCCCACTAACACCTTGATTGAGGTTTTCAGAGGGTCCTGAGTGATAACTAAGGGGTCTGAGTCCTCCTGTTTTCTGCACACCTGTTTTTTTGACAGTTGTTTGACAGTGGTGGGAAAATTAATCAGCAACAACTCTGAAAACTACAACTACTATCTAGTGTTTCCTTATCATCACCAACATGGAGCAAACCTGGTACAGATGGAGCTAAAGGTAAAACATGGAGGCAACTATGTCACTGTTGAGAAGGCACTGTAATAAAACGCACCGCAACATTTACAGCATTCCTCTTATTTACAGTGATAAAATGTAACTAAACTAAATGTTATCAGTTAGTCACCGGTAAATAATTGTCGATCAGAGAAGTGTCCTGCTAATCGATACACATACACGGCAGGACCTGTTGTCAGAATGAGGCTAACAGCATTAGCTTACCAAGCTAACGTATCCAGCGTCAACACAGTTAGCTAGCGGCTAACAACCGACAGAAACATGTCTTCTCCGGGTGCTTACCTTAAATTAAACACGGCGCTGTGTTAAATAAAGCACGCAGTCGCTTCACAAAGAGAAGAGGTGAAACGTTCACAGGTGAAAATGCTGTTTAAGGCGAAGACAAATGTAGAAATGTCGAGATCGTTGTGACAAGCTAACTGACGGAAGGTAACGTCCTTCTTCTTCTTCTGTTCTGTGTTTGGTGACGGTTAGCAAACAAAGAAATGGCGCCTTACCGCCCCCTGTTGGTGTGGAGGCTACACCGGAAATAAAAAAAGGAATTATTATTATTATTATTATTATTAATACAATAATAATAATAATAATCAAATTAAGTACAATAAATTAAAACAAAATTTAAACAATTAAAGCAAAATAAAATACATCATGTACAAAAAATTAAAAGAAAATGTATTAATTCAAGTACAATAAACTAAAATTAGATGATTTTAATTAATCAAAATAAAATAAAATAATATTTCCAAGGCTCATAATCAGGTCTCTCTGCTCAGTATTTTTTTTTATTTTTCTTCCTGTTGTGCAACCTTTGACGAGGTTGATGAGATGCTGCACTCCATTGGCCTTACTGGGAATAATGATGCTGGATTTAAGTGAAGCTAACACATTCAGCTATATATAAACACAGCACTGTTGTGGCACCAAAGAGTCCATTGCCATTGTCTGAAATAATCATTAAGTCAACTAGATGGGAAATATTTTACTCAAGTCTAACAGGTAATATCAGGGCCACCCTGAAGTTGTAATATTTTGAGGGAAAAATTAAATTAAATTAAATCTTATTTATGAAGCCCAACAACATAAATCACAATTTGCCTCAGAGGGCTTCATATAGCGTGCGACATCCCTCTGTCCATGCCCCCTTTAAGTATTCCCCAAACTGGGATGTCTGAATTTCTTATGTTGTCAGTGTCAACCATCAGGTGGCGCTGTAGGACTATTTTTCAAACTAAGTCAATTCAACCGTCTGAGCTTTTAGCTCCTGTCCATCATCAGAGCTCTTTGTGTGTTTTAAAAGACAGTAGAATCAAAGACATCAAAAGAGAGACTAAAGTAAATATAACACTGGTCCCTGTTCAGTTTTATGTCTCTTACATGAAACACTGTTAAAAAGTCATATCACACTAACCGTCAATGTAACTCATTCTGTTCTAAAATGTGCAAATGCAATTTTTATTATTGTCTTTGTACTAAATAAAATGACCCTTTTCTCAGAATTCTTCTTTGACTGGCATCTAGAATAAATATATTACTGTTATTGTTATTTTGGGTGCACTGAGTGGAATCACTGGCATCTTAAAATCTATCTGTAGTTCTCCAAATACAGTGCAGGAAACATAGTAAACAAATTGATTTAAAATAAATGTGTCATTAGACTCTTGAATAATGAGACCGATAAATGAGATGTAATTCTGATTTATAATGTGCAAATGTATTTATTTATGATCTATGAGAATAAAAAATCTCCAGACAATATCAGCTGCAAAATCAAATCAATATCCACAAATATAATTGTTGCTAAACCATCACACACCACAAGGTCCATTTAGTAGCTGTTCTAGAGCTTTCAACAATACACACACACGCACACACACACATATGGATATATATAAGGACATGATGGTTTCAGATATAAGATAGAATAGAAAGCCTTTATCGACATTGTACAAAGAATATACTACAAGGTCAGGAGTGCTTCATCTGATCAGGTGTCAACTAGTCAAAAAAACAAGCAAGTGGAAAAAAAAACAGTCAACATAATCTGAAATAAATCATGTTAAAAAAATGTCGGTCTCAAACTGTTACATGTACAATGAAAAGTAGATTACACTTAATAAATGGAGCACTGCACCAGGATTTGCTGTAGAAATACTCACTAAGATACCACAACATACAATAAAAGTAAGTGTACTGGGAGAGTAGGCTACAAGTTAAAAAGTGTTGACATATAAAGAATGGACTTTTTAACTACACTTTCCTTTCTCCTATCATTGAACCAAACAGTATCAGCAGCAGTAGATGTAATACTTTTAGTATTAGTAGTATAACATGAGCACAGCTGAGTTCAGCAGGTGGAGCCACAGACCACGAGTTACACACTGAGCTCTTCTGCTGATTCGTATCAAACTGTTTGCAGAAAACACAGTTGATGATATTTGACATTAAAATCTGCACAGTTTAAATTGTTTCTATCGTCTAAAGATATCTGCTGATTTACTGTGTGTTTGTCAAATTCAGTAAACAAACAACAAAATTAAACAAACAGTTTGCAGCTCCGTCAAGTTTCAGCTTGATTTGCATTAATTTACAGAAAATGTACTTTAATTTAAAAACATACAGCAGTATATGTCTGAGCTGAACACAGGATACTATTCCAAGTTTAATACGAGCGGCATGCAGAAATAAAGACAAATACTATTGGTCAGTGGGAAAAATATTTGACAGATTTATTTAAATACAGTAATTACACAATTTAAAAATGACAGAAAGCCTTCACTTAAATCCAAACCTGTAAAAATACCAAACTCATGCTGCACAATTAAGAAATTATTGATTATTATTATTATATTTAGCAGCACTTGAACAAGGGAAAATGTAGTTTAGTGTTTTATAATGATATAAAATTAAAAATTAAACTTGCAGGTGAAGACTGTGAGACATAAAGCGAAGAATCTAAATCAAATACATAAAGAAATAATACAAATATCAAAATAAAATAAGTATTTCATAGAAATCAACTGATAAAAAAGTCAAATTTAAGTTAATTATAATTCAATGTGGAGAATTAAAAATCCTTTTTACAACAGTTCATTAAAATCCTGACATGTTCGGCTCATTTGGGTTCCCAAAAATGCTTCTGTGTAAATGAAAAAGAAGAATGATTATTATATTTCTGTATTTCTTCAGCACATTTTCTGACACACTGTTGTAGGTCTCAACATATTTGGTGCAACCATCACAGCAGTTTACACTCAACACTTGATTCGTCTGTCGCATGTGCAGAAAAACATTTAACACCAGTGAACAGATTCAGTGACCAAAATGACATTTATATTTATCACCGCTGCAGTTTCAGTCACGTTTCAAAGGGATAGTGTTCAATTTAATTTTTCCTTTAGACACTCAGCAGTAAAATGATTTCTACAGAACAACATGCAGGTTTCTCACTGTCAGTGTGAGTCTGTTAACAGTCACGTAAAATACAAAAATAAAAACAGATATAACAACATAAAGTAAGGACAAATGTCTCAACACAACAGACTCATGTCGTAGAATCTCTCCTGTCTGACAGCAGAAATTACATTTGATATTTGCTCTTATGGAAAAATACTCTAAAATATACAATTTAAAGATGTTTGTTTGCAGTAAAACTCACCCTCACCTTGTGTAATGTAAATGACCGGTGATGGCAGGTGAGGTAAATTGAACAATACGTGAGCCTAAGTGTTAAAATAAATCAATAAATAACACATGTTCAACTGATGTATTAATAAAATGCAAACTACATGTGATGTTTTTGAAAACAAGACAATTGAAATGAGCAGTTTCACAATCAAATCAAATCAAAAGTACGCCAAATATCACAGAAAACATGCATCACTGATTCATTTTACTTACTTTTTATTTCTGAAATGTTCTCAAGATCTTTATTCAACACTAAACTACAAACCTGATTTAAAATTCTTTCCTTCAAAAACATAATAAACCATAATGTGTTTAATTGTGCTTCTTTGTATTTATTTCAGCACAGTTGTTTACTCTTATTTGTGTATTTATGAAGAAAAGAGAAAGAAGAGGAACATTTTTTTCCTGCTCAGTGAATCTGAAGCGTGGACGCTGACATGTTGACGTGAGGTTAATTTGTAATTAGCTGGTTAATTGTCAGCATGTGGAGGAGCTGATGACACAGAATTACCTGTATTTAAACACCTGTGTGTCCGTTGAGCCGAAACATGTCTGCCAATGAATAATGAAATCAACTGATTCTGGATCTGTCTGTTTCAGGACGGCAGCGTGCCTCAGTGTACTTTGAGTTTTTCATATTGACACCTGAAAATGACGCAGGCTATAGTTACAATTAAAGTGGCTGATTCAATCTTCAGCTGTAGCTGCTGAAGAACAAACTGTCAGCGGCCTGTGGTGGTGGTTTCTGCTGGTGTTTGTGCTGATGCATGACGAGACTGGAACACATATTCTAATTCAAATCACTGGAGCATGATGGTCAGAGAGTCGGCCACTTTTATGTGTCACGCAATACATTCTCACTCCGACCTCGTCACATATCGACGTTTGGTCATGGACTTCCCACGTCCACATATGGCGTCCAAGGTACCCTGGGCGTGTTGGTTGTTGACGTTCTGGGACGCTGTGTCAACCACCGTGTATCAATGTATTGCTTTTATTTTGAAAGAGACCGTATACAAACTGTACATTTCCTGTGAAAACAGAAGTGTATTTTGAAAACAGACAATGCATGTAACAGGCTGAAGTTGACACGGCGTCCCAGAACATCAACAACCAACACACCCAGGGTACCTTGGACATTGTCTCTGGACGTGGAAAGTCCGTGACCAAACGTCAATATGAGACGAGGTCGGAGTGAGAAAACAGCGTGTGGAGATCAGCGTGTTTTCACATCTAACTCTTTAATTTTGTATGTTAAATTTGACATACGTGTGTTTCACGATGAGTTAATATGGCAGTTAAATATTGGTCCTAGTTTCATGACAGACAGAAACTTGATTAGCTGTATTTTTCTATTTAATAAAAAAAGTGTTAAAAATTGGCCAAAACAGATTTCTTGAACTACTGACATTTTCGTTTGTACTGGTCAAATGACCACGGCAAATAGCCCTTTTCACTCTCACTCTATTTCTCTGTGCATTTCGACGAGACAGAGTACCCTGACGAAGACTCGCTGGTCGGCGTTGTGATATTTGTGAATTTCCAAAAACCTTTTCTAATGTTTAAAGGTAGGTGTGTTTCCTCTTCAGAGCAGAAGTGTGGCCTTTTCTTTTGGGCACACATCTCCACCACAGCCCTCCAAACTGTTGGTGAATTGGTTTGCATACAAGGTATCCATGACAACAGGCAGATCTGGCCGTAAACAGTTAAGAGGCCATGTGTCGCAAACTGCTGCAAAAAAATCAGTTGAAACATGTAGTCTGAACGCACTGTACACATGTCCAAAGATTGCTATTAAAACCCAAATAATATCAGCATATCCCACGTCTTCATTGGCCTAACTTGGGATATATAAACAAGATGGAAACGCTTGCCTTAGCGGCTGGAAATATTACTATTACTATTACTATTACTAATATTACTTTGATTTTGTTGGGAGGAAAGATGACAAGAACACTGTGGTTGTAGGTAGTTGTACTAAAACTTTTTCCACTCCTCAAACTCCAATCTGAAACACCTTGACTGCCACGATGGACAGCACAACAACGTGAAGCTCCAGGAAATACACCCCACCAAAGGTAAGCCCTTCGAGGCCATGGAGGTTGGCGGTAACGCTACACTGGCTAAACAACCAAAACTGGATGTTACTCGTGGTCAGCTGCAGCTACAAAAAAGCTTGTGGTTGGATATGTGGTGGATGAAATGTTGCTCGATGAGTGACTCTCCATCTTTCTGGCAGATCTTTTGGAAAATAGCGCTTACAGGCAACAAAAGACCCCTAGGTAAAATAAATAAATAAACAGTTAGATAAACAAATAATAATAACTAAATAAATAACAATCATTTGCACACTATCGAGCCTTAGCTACACTTACCGGTGATTTTTATATATTTTTTATTACATTTTTTTTCTTGCCGGCGATTAGCCTGACATTCACACTTTGGCCAAAATCTGAATTTTTGGGGAAATACGCAACTACCAATTTTATGGGGTGTAGAGGAAGAAGCGCGTCTTTAGGGACCACTACTCTGTTAGAGACCGTTAAAGAACTCAGCCCGAACGCCAGACGAAAATGTTAGCCACAACAAAACCACGATTAAGTTACATTTGGGTTTTACACATCATATAAATGTTTCTAAAGTGACGTAGTATATGAGCTAGCTTTGACACCTTGGTGAGTGACTGCCCAACTGCAGATTCAGACCACTGATCGAGATCAACAAACAACAAAACCGGTTGTGTTTTAGCATTGTCATTGCTCTCTTACTATCAGGGACTGTGCCACCAAAACCAGGTATTTTCAGCCAAAACATGATTTTTTTTAACTATAACCAAGTGTTTTTTGTGCCTAAACTTTACCACATGTTAAGTTAAGTTCTAGCGTATCTGCCACATAATAACGTACAAATGTATCTGTAGTTTACAGAAACATACAATGCCAAGACTGGGTTGCAAGACCTACATTGCCTGGCAAGAGTGTGATTATTTTCAATAAATAAGATACTGTATTTTGTGTTGCTGTGTGCGTTTTTTATCAAACATCGCCCCTTTTATGTAGTGACCATTTCCTTAAAGCAATTAACCCCTTGAGGCTGTGATTTACATGATTTTAGAAGAGTACGGGGGTGTTAGGCCTACAGCTCATGGCTTATGGCTTAGGTATAGCACATTAATGTTGTACATCATGATGTACAGTTTCTTGAATCACGTAGTCTTATCACAGATCTCTGCGGTGTTTGCTTGTCAACCAGACGTTAGCTGAATTATTTCTTCTTTTCCTTGGTATTCTGGGGCTCGTTACCACTAAAGTTGTTATTATTCTGTTGTGACCAGATGGAGAAACGAACGTCTGGTTGGAGCCAAAATCTCAGATTTGTGCTTTATTTATAAGAAGAGAAAGAGCAGCTTTCACACGGAACTGACGAAGAAAACAACTCTATAGCCACAAAAGTTCTTCAAGCAGCCCCACGAGTGGAAACATGGAAGAGACGAGTGGACGGAGGGACGGACTGATCTGAACGGGACAAACCTTCAGTCTGATGCGTCTGATATGGATTCACACGCTCGTCCGTCAAGTGATTAAAAGTTGTTTCTGTCTTTAATCAGCTGATGGGTGTCCAACGTGTCGTCCTGAGGGGATAATTAAGATCTGCTGCTGATGGAGAGTTAATGCCTCATCATTTCTAACAGCATTTATTAATACTGAGTTATTCAGGTGTTTTCACTTCTGCTGGGAGTTGAAGTAACTTCTGCTGCTTCTTCTGCTTTTAAAGGGACAACCCCTCTAAAATCTGACTTTTAGATTGTGTCCTGCACTAATCTGTCCAAACTTCTCTGCAGCTTTAATAATAATATTAACAATAACCTGATGTGTCTGTGTGTCCTCAGCGTCTCTCTGCTGTCTGTCACACTCACACAGTCAGAGATGATAAATGGATGTCTCTGCATTATGTATGGATGTTTTGTTGGGACGATGTTCATCCGAGCACTTAAGTCTTTCCAAACCTGATGCGCTCCTCCTTCAGGTTTCTGCCCCATTTCCCTCCACTCCTCCTTTTCCTCTGCATATACATCTGCAGCAACATAAATGTTTAAATCCACTGTTTTGTCTGCGCGGCAGTTTGTTTTGTCATTAAAGCGGAAGAGCACATCGTTCGTGTCCTCTTCTGAAAGACAAATCTGCTAAGTGAAATTAAAGTAAAATATTAATCGGATGAGTTAATTTATATTTATGTGACACTTTGCATACAATAAATCGAGCTGAAGTGAATCAGAACAGTTCAGTCATGAGGAAGACAGCTGAGAAAATAATCACACTGTACGTAACTCTGCTCACACTCTGTTTAAAGTGCATGTCGGTGATCAGAACACAAGAGGAGTAGAGACAGGCATGTGGGCCGACTGAATCACTAGAACCACGTCAATAAAAAGTTTAACTCACAAGATTTGTTTTCTGAATCGTGCAGTGCTTGATCCGACCTCTGCCTGCACGTTGTCCCTCTCGCTGAACTGAAACACAGAGTCCTATCCTGTTATGTACAGCACGTTTATTTTCATGACAACTAATTGTTAAATTAAATATTTGTTCAACTTCCTACTTCAGGACATGAGAGGGAGAGGGGCGCAGATTGCGTTACTGCCTACGTCACTTCTGCTGGAAGAACAAAGGGTCCCACGCACAGTTATTAGTCTGTCACGCGCCAGTCTTGTTCTACCAGCAACTAAATAAAAATGTTTCAGTAACTAATGTTGTTGCAATTTCAGCTGTTGAGATTAGCCGGACATTTCCAACGTGACTTTCAGTTCCTGAACACACCACGCTCACTTTTTTCTTGAAGGCATCATGCTCGTTTCACTTCCTGAACACCACCAGTGGCTACTCAGTGAAGACTGGGACACGGTCTTTGACCCTGTGGGAGCTATAAGGTATGTAACATGCCATATGTAAGTGGAGGGTTACAGCCAGGGGCGTAAATACAGAAAGTGCAGGCACTTGGCCCCTCGGGCGGAGGGGCCTGTAGAGAGAGTGATTCAAGTGCAAGTGATTCAGATTGCCAGCTTTGAAATATACCTGTGTTCAAAGATAAATGATTAAGAAAAAGAATATTATTAATTCAAAAACGATGCCATTTGCGATATATGTCCTTAAAAGGCAAACCCATCTGGTTTTCTTTCATTCTTTTAAATAGTCAGCAGCTATCTAAAACTCAAGTGTATGCTTTTTCTATATAAGCTATAAAATCTATAAATACACTATAAAAACTGTTCAATGAAATGATAATTTATTACTTTCTTTGATTTTTTTTGTTAGATATGCAGCGATGATGGCAGAGTATTGTGTATGCTGGTGTTGTCTTCTGTATTTGTGTCAAGATAACACGGGGCCCATCATAACGCCTTCACACCACTGGTTATAGCAGGCAGCGCTACACATAAAGTGATTTGTTTGGGTGTGTGTTTTTTAGCCTCTTTGGGTGCACTTGGCCTGACAGAAGTTTTTGGGTATGCTTGAATTTTTTAATTTGTTTTGGTCTTTTATTGAAGACCTTTTCAATTATTGCAGAATTGTAATTCTTACCCATATTTTTAAAAATATATTTAGACCCAAGGCCGACTGCGAACCCTTCAGTGAAACAAATCAAGCATTTCTATGTTGTGTGATACCGTGCCAGCTGTTGAGCCTTTCAGCAAGTGCAGACCAGATTTTACTGCAAATATTACCCAAAAGATATGAAGTGATATGACACTGTGACTTCTCCTCTTTTTAATTAACCACCTTGAATGCCACATGTTCATTTTAGTTCCTGATTGCCGCATGTTTATTTTAGCTCCTGAACGTCCCACAACTGCCAGGTTTACATTATTGGATTGATGTCTTGTAGTTTGATCTCATTTCATCATCTTTCATTTATTAGCATTTTGTAATCTCATCTCAGTTTGAGTCTTGTTTGGTTCAGATGGCGACAATAAAAGCTGAACACGGGCTGAAGAAAAGAAACACCTTCATTAGATTCCATTACATATCTTTATTAAAATCATCAGCACCAGTCTCTAACCTGCTGACACACTGAGACACTCTATCAGTCCCCTGTGACCTCCTGTGGGCCCGCAGGCCTCAGGTTGGGCCCCTCTGCTGGTTTATCTGCAGCCTGATGGCTCCCAGTGGGAGAATTTGACATAATAGTTCTTCTGAATGTAGCACTGTCATTTAAATTGCTAATTATGATGGTGATGGAACAAATAAATAAAACATGACCTTAGCGTGTTTTTATCTCTCACTGTAAAAACTTTGGTCGACAGTAAATCTGCTCCAATCGTCTGTCAGTGTCTGACTTGATGACTCGTCTGTTGTGAGGTAGATGCTGCCGTCGTTTTATCAGCCGCTCTGGAAACAATGTCGCTTTGTGTTTAATATATTTAAGCATAATTTATTTTAGTTATTATTTCAACACTTTGTGGATCAGTTATTTATTTGTTGTTTGTTCGTACTGAGCATGAAAAAGATGGAAAACTTCAGGTGTCACATTTTATTTTTTAATTTTTAATCCTAACTTCCTTAGCGCCTCACTTTGTCCAATAAATATATAAAAGAAGCAAGATTGAAAAATGAGGAATAAATATCTGTTAATCAATTTAAACCTAAAAAATTAGTA
The DNA here is from genome assembly GCA_035609425.1 of Epinephelus awoara. Lineage (NCBI taxonomy): Eukaryota > Metazoa > Chordata > Actinopteri > Perciformes > Serranidae > Epinephelus > Epinephelus awoara. The sequence continues at coordinate 39,938,636 of CM069299.1, forward strand.
AGTATTTACCAGACGTCATCTTTCGAATCAGAAACATATCCTGGAGGTCAGAGGCCACTGCAGCCTGCATATTGTCTGATCTTACTTAGTTTCACATTATTTTGTTATACAAGGTCTCTGAAGGTTTTCATGTGTCTCGAGAGCGTCGAAAAACTTGAGGATTTGTCTCTAATCTTCATCAACAAAGTCAATTATCTGAGGAGAAGCTTCGGTCACTGTAAAGTCACGTCTCCATCACAGACTCAGACCTCTGCACAAAGACACATTAAGCATAAAGCATGTTAAGCTGCCGTGAAAAGAGCTCAGCATCATCCTGTTTGCAGCGTGACACGCAGCGGGACGACACCACCACTGCCTCCTCCTCCACCACCACTTCCTGTAGGACTGCAGATGCTCTGACAGTAGAGATACCGGAGAGTAATTACAGAAAGCCTCAGAGGGACAAACCAACACCGACCTGATTGGAAACTTATTTAGCTTAAATAAAATGTGTCTTCACAAAGCCGTTGCAAACAGCACAATAATGCTTCTTAAAAATTTCTCATATCAGAAGAATCAAGATTCTCTTCAGTTTGAACAAAAGTTCAGTCACAGCAGTGTTTTGTTCATTACAATGGATTCACTTGTGGTAAATGGTTCATGCTATTTTGTGTGGCAAGTTCAAATTTGTTAAACACAAAATTTTGCTTTGAGTGGACGGAGAGCCGGAGAGTCCAAAATGGAGGAAGCTATTGTACATGAACAATCCCGTATTGGGGACATGGTTTACAAACAGTTAGGCTAGAGATGTGTTTTTTGTTGTGTGACGTTCATGATGCCAAATTACTGAACGGTTTGATAACCTGTCTTTTTAGATATTATTGACATATTGTATTTTGTCATGACAACTTTTACAATATGGTAGTTGTTTGGAGAATCTCATTTTTATTTATGTATCATTAACTGTGCAGGAGTTGGTAAATCTGACTTCAAACACTCACTACACGTGTTTCTGCATGAGGTGGACTTTTGGAGTAAATCTGATATTTTTCGAGACGTATGATGATCACATGACTACAATAATTTTGGGAAATGTTTGAAACCAAAGATTGCTCAAGAAAAACAGTAAATGTTATTTCCAACTATGTAAAAACATTGATATTTCAAATTTATGTACAGTTCTGCAGAACTGTATTTGTATCATATATTTTCTTTAACTCTCAACATTTCCAGGAGCAAACAAACTCTTCCTCTGTGGTTTTCTGATCTAACCAGGAGCAGCAATGTGAGGTGGGCTGAGGATAAACTCTTTGCTCTCTGTCAAACTTTTTTTGGTCAAACTTCCCTAAATGTCCCTGAGACAAAGAAAAGAAAAGAAATAAATCAGTAAAGAGAGCGAGTTTCCTCCATGCAGGATCCATGTGGTGCTGTGATGTAATATTGATGACCCTCCTCGTCTCCTGACGACCTCCGTTTGGTCGTCTCATGTTTTATCAAATATTCATGATGCTCTGCGTCCCCTCGCCCTCCTCCCTCAGATCCCATAATGCATCTGTAATGTCCTGTCAGGTGAGGCATGATGGGAGAGGTGATGATGGAGTGAAGCTCCTGGAGGGACAGAGGAGGATAATTTCTGATCACAGCTTTTTCTTCTCTTCCTCTAAAGTTGTAGAAGTTTCCAAGCGTCTAAAACTGACAGGAGCCCGGAGTCGAACCCTGAGGAACACCCAGCTGCTCTTTTCTCTCTCCATCTCTCTGTTTCTCATTCACATTCCCTCTGTTCTCTTTGTGTCTACATTTTACAGGTTTTTCTATCACCATCATTTTCATGTGAGACTGTTCCTTTAGTTTTTTTCCCAACAGGTCCTCCGACCTAAGAGACACAGTACAGTATTTTTTGCCTTCGAAAATGGTTCTGATTTTCTGATCTGACAGCACTATCAGCAGGACGACAGTGAGCCTTGGGCAGCAACACTGTTATAACTTTACCCTAAACCTTAGTTGACTTTTTTGACGTTCACTTGTACGAATCGTTCAAGTTAGATTCAGTAAAACATTTCAACTTGAGAAGGTGAGTTTGTCTGATTTTATCATCATCATAGATGTCAGAGCTCAGCGGCTGAAAATGCGACACCTTTGGTAGTGTTACTATGATACGTAAGTATAAATAATATCACTTCTGCCAACACTGGTTTAACTTTTAGTTCAAGGCAGTCAAGTTGATGTAAAGTCACAGAGGTGGACGTCAGAGTACCAGTGGTGGAAAGTAACTAACTGCATTTGCGTAAGTACTGTACTTAAATATAATGTTGATGTACTTTTCTTGGGTATCTGCCGTTTAAACCAAAAACACTTCAGACACCTAAGTCTTGTTCCGTTGTCTACAGATTTTGCAAACACAGCAGAATCTGTTTATAGAGATTACTTGTCAGATTAAAATGTTTTACAGAAAACATAACTAACAAGCTTCTAAAATAATATATTATGGGTTAGCCTACCACATAGTAACATAAAGCTTGGTAGTAACTTAGCTCCACTTTGACCAGCTACAACATTAAAACTAAAACTAACATTAAACTTCAAATTAATTCATTATTGGGACATAATTCTGAAGTCAAACTGCGGAGAAAGGGTTGTACCTTGGAGAAAACGTTAAGTGCCGGAAAAAACGGGCCACTTTAGAAGGAATTAGTTTGTGTTACTCTTGCAATAATCCCACTGAGTTACGATGAGAAACAAAATTTATAAAAAATAAAAAGTTCAGGGGACTGTGCAGTATTGGCAGAGGTCTGAACTCTTCCCACTGTCTCATCTATTTGTCCTGATATTCATCTCTTTCTTCCATAATTCACTGTAACTTTATTCTCCTCACCTTTTTATCTAACTCCTCTTTCACTCTTTCTTGCTGCATCATCCCTCCTCTCTGTCTCTCTGCCTGCCTCCTGTTGTTTTCTTATTTATCACCATCAGTAATATCTCTCACCTCTCTCCTCCTCATCTCCCCCCTGAGCCTCACCTCCCTCCCTCCTTCACCTGTTCCTCTCTTCTTTCACCTCCACGTTCCCTCATCGTCTCCCCCCCATCCCTTCCTCCCTCCTCCCCTCATTAACACCGAGCCCTGATGGATGTCGAGGCGAGGCCCGGCTCACCCTCAACATCATTCTCGCCCCTGTTGCTCAGTGCAGGAAACCCCTCACCTCTCTGCAGGGGTGACAGTCGAAGTGGCCGTTTGGTTCCCACCGGGGCCACCCGCCATCTGCCACCACCCTCACCCCCCTGCAGCAGCTCGCCACAACCGCCGCTAGAGCCTGGTGACTCCCGACACAGCTGGAACACTGAGGTGATGATGGGATGGAGGACCTGCTGGTGCATTCAGGATCCACAGGGAAGATGGTATATATGAGTTCCCTAGAAGAGAATGTGAGACGCTAAAAGGCAAAAAAATGCTACAGAAGCTAGTGTTCAGTGCAGTAGATATGGAGTCATGCATGGAGTCAAGGAATAATGTAAAGAATAAATACAAATAACATAAACAGTATAAAGTAAGATACAAACTGAATTCCAGAGTAAAATTCAGAATAACATAGAGTAAATATGGAGTAATGTATGGCGCTAGTTTCCAATTGGTTTAGACACAAGGTCCAGATGTCTTCTTAATCATTAGCTCAGGGTCCACACAGTTTAGTCTACTCTACTTGTGTTTGGCCATGTCGTGCTGTCTCTGTTAAGTAGCGGTCCGTTAGTCAGTCACCCTACAACAGGAAACAGCACTTAAAAATAAAAGCTTTGTGTCGGAAATTCACTGTACTTCAAAATAAAGTGTGTATTTCACAAACTTGACACATTCAGGAGTCACTTGCAGCCCATTCGGAATGGACCCACAACCCACTTTTGGACTGCGACCCACCAGTTGGGAACCAATGATGGATGGAGTCAAGGGGTAACAGTCGGAGCTGAGTCTAATTAGCAGAAAATACATATACTGTATGTAAAGATGGACGACATGACAGCTTCCCAAAAGTGAAGTGAAAACATCTCATCCCATCAAAAAATTCTTATTTTTTAACATACTGACATACGTTCAGTGTGTTGGTGTGTCATTCTTATTTATTCTTAATTATTTTCTATGTACAACACACAGCGGCAGCAGCTAGTCACTGTCCTATTTCCAGGCCTCGCAGCCGCTGAATTAGATGCGTTAATCACTCCCTTGCTTTCTACTTGTACACACCGGCTCCCGGAGCAGCTCTTTTTCTCTGCTCCCATGGCAGCTCGACTCCTCTCTTCACCATGGATACATAAACAGAACTCTGTTGCTGTCTCTCATGGGTGCCGCAGAATGGATGATGGGAGACTCGTTGAGGTCGAGAAATGACTTGAGCTATACGACCCACAATCCCGTCATTATAAGGACAATGGCCAAAAAGATATTGCCTGGCGAGCAGCTCTGGAGATCAGCTGTTCAGGTGAGAAATCCAGTTTAATTAGTCGCTGTCCACACATGATTTTAAGCTAATGCTTTGGCAGAGGAAATACAGATCTTCTATTATCAGCAGTAATAACTGCGCGTCACATTTATTATTATTTATATTTATACACATGTCCAGGAGTAATATGGAGTAACAAATGGAGTAATGTATGGAGTTAGGTAAAGAGTCAGAGGGTGCTTTCACACATGCCCTCTTTGGTTCGTTCAATCAAACTCAAGTTTGTTTGCCCTCAAAGTGCGTGTGAATACAGCAGTCGCACTCGAGTGCACACCCAAACAACCGGATCGAGACCTTCTTGAAGAGTTGGTCATTTTCCTCCTCGTTTTCAAACTGTATGGTTTGACTAAAATGAACAATGACAGCAATATAGTCCACGATGAGCAGCGCTAAAATCAACCTGCATAGTTCTCCAGTAAATGTAACATTAGAAAGTGTCACATTTATCTTGCAAGTGTACTCTTCTTCAACGTTTGCTTTACTTCCTGGATTTTTCCCACATGGAAATTCTGACCAATCAAGAGCAGCTTTCTCACACAAGGCATTTGATCTGGTCCTCTTGTAAATGCTGCCGTGAGAACACAAACCAACTCTAGACAATTATACAACTTTGTAATAAAATTAGCAAACAAACTCTCAGTCTGGAAACACCCAGAGTAACATATGGAGTGAATATGGACGAATATATGAGTGATATACAGAGTAATGTACTGTGTGAAGTAACATACGAAGTAATGTACAGAGTCAAAGAGTGTGGTAAATATATAGAAGGAGTCAGGGAGTAACAGGTAAATTTGGTGCAACGTAATGGCAATGTCACAGTTGGTGTTGAACATTTAGTGTGTTAGTATGTTTAATGTGTTGGTATGTTCAGTGTGTATGTTCAGTGTGTTGGTATGTTCAGTGTGTATGTTCAGTGTGTATGTTCAGTGTGTATGTTCAGTATATCTGAAGTGTTTCCAGGCCCAGTGTGGTTTTCCTCTCCACCTTCCTGCTCTGAGTGTTTGAGTCTGAACAGCAGCTCATCGTGCTGCCGCTGATGATACTGATGATGATGATGGTGATGATGATGCAGATGACCACACAGTCATTATCATTCACTACACTCCCACAATCCTCTGCTCCAACTCCAATTACCGTGTGATTGTATGCTTGGCATGGAAAACATAATTAACAACCTGCGTCTCTGCCAACCTAAGCAGCCAACACGCTGTTTGTGTAGAATCTGAACGCAGGAAAGCAAACACAACAACAGCAACAACAACAACACAAACAGCTCCGTGTTTTCGGGTTCAGAGGCAGAGCGACGGCTCCACGCTCCCGTGAGGCCGCCACAATTCGCCGTAATGGCGGCGGCGGCTCAGCGCTCTTCTCTCTGATGGACTGCAGGCTGCTAAGGGAGGACGCTTTGTGGTGTGGACAAGAGGAATTATGGGAGAGCACGCCAAGAGAGGCCCGGGGGGACGCATGTGTGTGTGTGTGTGTTATCAGGTCTGTTTTAAAACACACACTGAAGAATATCTGTATCAGAAACACAAATGTGCTTGTTAAAGGCTGTTAGAGTGCATGAAGAGGGTGCAGACATGTACATCACACACATGGTTATGTTTCTGTGTGTGTGGCCCTGTGGCTGATCGCCATGACCACTGTGTCTTAAAGCCAAACTAAAATTAAATAGTTAAATTAAGTTTCTTATTTTAAAACATTGAACATTCTTGATATAGCATAATTTATCACGTTGTAACTATGACAACATAAATTAAAATGACAAAAATAGGATAATTTTGTATGTAGTACAAAGAAAAAGTTATTATAAAAAATACAATATAAATACAAAAAATATTTTATTTGAACGTGAAAAAGGATCTTGTTTAAAAAAAACAAAATTTCCATTGGATTTTGGATTATTGCAGAAAATAAGCTCTGTGGCAAACAGACATTTATGATACTTTCACATTTTGTTTAGTCAGATGATCTTCACTAATTAACACCACTTTAATGATTTTTGAAGCTTAAATGCAATCGCCACAAGTAAATAGGATAACATTCGGCTATAAACACAATACATCACGTCGCATAACGTAATGTCACCACCACAAGGCTGTAAAACAGTTTCCAGCGTGATAAAGTTCTGTAGTCTCATTTAACCACTTGTTAGCAACTGCCTTTTTAAAGACACATAAAAGCTTCAACATTCGCAAGTTGGGTATTTACGGTCACATTTTGTGTCGTAGAACAAAACGTGAGTCTGTTAAGCTTGTGTTGACCACAGACCTTATTTGTGGGTTTTACTTACTCCTGGAGCTCTATAATTCTGTAAGTTACATCCTATGTTCCGTTTTTAGACAAAATTAGTGTCCAAAATGAGCACATTTTATTTTATATTAGCTGATTTTGCGATGGCACCACCTGTCTGTCCATGTCATTCATGCTGTTAGTACTGTTTTTGCTATTTCAGCTGTTAGACATTATCGTTATTTTACCTGAACCGTTAGCTTCCCTTAATGTAAACTGTTCAACTGCTACACTGAACCGTTAGCTTACCTTAACCAATTCGTTGCAACTGCTAAATTGAACACTTTACCAAATTGATTTAACTGCTAAATAAACCTAATTACTTCCAGCTGGCAGTTGATTACATTTGCTGATCTGCAAAGTTGTTTATTTCTGTTTTCATTTTCTGTACCTGTAATGTTTAAAGATATACAGTTAAACACTGTGTGCCGACCTATCTAATGTTTATTCTGTGCATATTTTGTAAGCTGCAGTACATAAACATTGTGATTCAGTCGTCAACCATTAGCTAACGTGAACCAAACAGCCAAATTGAACCACCATCAACCTGAGCCAAGTTGTTTTAACTGCTAAACTGATAGGCTAGCTAACCTGAATCAACTGTTAACAGCTAAATCGAACCATTAATGTAATTTAGACACATATAACAACAAGTGGTGTTCCCAAATCCAATTCTGATGTAAAATAATATGTTTTAATGAGGAAAGACAGTCACATATTTCTTGTGGTTGAGTACTGTCATGGAAATGTGTGTATTTTAAGTCAGTGTGGTCGGTCCAGTGTTTTGAGCTCTTGACAGGATACGTTCACATCATCTTCATGCACAGAAACATAAAGACATGTTTGTACAAACACATGAATCTGAAAAACACAAAAACACACTTGGTTAAACAAAGAAACAAAAATGTGTTCAAACAGGACTGGGTGTAAAAACTGCTGTTGTGCAGAAACACATGTACATACAAGACTGCTGTGTGTCTGTGTGTGTGTGTGTGTGTATGAGTCCATAATATCTCGACAGGAGAACGAGGAAAACAATGTACAAATATCACTACAACTGTGTGTGTGTGTGTGTGTGTGTGTATCTTGTAGATTCAGCAGAAAGAGGCTGCAGCTTCTCCTTCTCTTTTTTATTTATCGGGTGGCAGCGAGTCGCTGCTGCTTATTTACAGCAGATTGTTTCTCCAGATGTTTTACAGGGAGAGAAATCCCCAAACACACACACACTCCTCTCTTTGTCCAGATGGAAGTCATTCTTTATAAGACTCCATAATCCTTCTCTCTCTCTGTGAGAGGAAACAGAGGGAAGGTGGAAGTGAAGCGTCTCCTCCTCTTCGTGTCACTGATGTTCTCCAGTTGTGTCGACATGTTTTCAGTAAAACTCTGACGCTTCGTGATGTTTCAACAAGAACAAAAATTATAGATTTGAAACATTTGAGTTGATTGAAACCGATGTGGCCTCCTGACTCACTCCGTACATTAACAGAGCAAAGACATACTGAATGTTCTCAGTCTGAAGGCACCGGGAGGGGAATGTAACTCGGTACACTTTTACTCAAGAACTGTACTTGTACTTTCCTTTTCGGCTACTTCATACTTCTCCTCCACTACATCTTGGAGATAAATATTGTACTTCTACATTTCTCTGACAGCTTAAACCATGTATCTCCAGATGTGTTGATGGCGAATGTTTGTGATAAACTGTTCCTTTGTGTGCTGAGAAAATTCTCCTACTTCTTAAGGCTCATTTATACTCCCTTTACGTAGCAAAATATATACATCTGTTTAAACGTTACTGCCCTCATACTTCCATGTGTCCTTTATGTTGGCATATGGCACTAGAGGGCAGAATCTAAAGTTTCACATGACAACAAACGAGGCAACAGTGGAGTAAGTCATAATATTATTCCCTTAAATGGAGGCAGCGTTGTAGACAGTGGTCTGTGTGGCCATATAATGCTACATCTGATATGTGGACGGAGAATTCTTTTCACCTCTGATTTGTCACATTCCACCATTGTTTAAATTTCTTCGTTGTCTCCTATGGTCGTATTTTGCTTAAACCTCGCTACACTGCCTCCACAATCTCCGGCGGTACTGCTCCTGTTCTCCGAAATGCAAGCACAGCACAGGCAGGAGGCTCCGCCCGTCTTCATACCTAACGTTGATTTGTCACTTACACTAAAGTCATGATGATCTTATAGAACACAATGCATTGCCGTCGATGAATATTTTTCACTACATTACCGTGTCTTTTTTCGTTCCGCCATAATTTAAATTTCTCCGTCGTCTCCTACAGTCGTATCTAGCTTGAACGTCACTACACTGCCTCCACAATCTCCTGTGGTAGGCTACTGCTTCGTTTCATCCGTATCACGCAAGCTTTCAGGACAGAAGGCTCCGCCCATCTCCGTACCTAACATTGAGTATAAATGAGCCCTTATGCTAAATAAACTCTTTTAAAACTCTCTTGGATCAGCGAGATGAATCGTCACAAGGCTGAAAACGAGACACCATGAAAAGTTTTCAGAAATTTGTCACTTACACTAAAAACATATGATGATCTTATAGGATATGATGCATTGCTGTCAGTGAAACTACCCAACAGGATGGTGAAACACTGACAGGGAACATTTTACTGCGCGATGAGTACTTTTATTTTTCATACATTGGATACATTTTGCTTATAATACTTTAATTCAGAACCTTACTTGAGTTAAAGTAGTTAAGTGTGGATACCTGACCCAAGTTTGACGAGACTCGACAGTCTGGGTTGGGTTCAGACAAATTATTAAAATGATGAATGATATTGAGGTTTGCGTTGGGTTCGGTCTACTTGACATGGTACTTCATGCTCTGTGTTTACTAAAGTAAGGTTTTGAATGCAGAACTTTTACTTGCAGTAGAGTAATTCCACAGTGTGGTATTAGTACTTTTACTTAAGTAAAGGATTCAGGGCCCTATTTCCAAAAAGCAGAGCCTAAAACAAACTATGTAAATGTCAGTGTGTTTTATTTTAGTGATCTGAAAACACAGTTGTTTTCCTATTCACTGTCTTAGCTGCTAAATTAAACTGCAATCTAAACTGTGCTAATATTTTTTAACTGCTGCTTGAGCTTTAACTTCAGCATTTGGACTTTTTCATTAAAGATATTCAGGATGTTTCTGACAGCCTATGAGGAGGTATTGTTTTAGACTGTTCCTCTGTTCCAAAACAAGCCATAACTTTGATATCCAATTTGTGTAAAGAAGAGAGAAATTAAAGAGGAGCAAAACTTCAACGTGCATAACAAAGAGATTTCATAATATTCCCACAGCTTTTATTGGAAAAACATCCACCTCTGTGAAGTCCAAGTTTCCTGTGAGATTTCCCCAAAACAAGAGCTGATTTTTAAACTGAACTACAATAAAAAAAGCTTTGTTCTGAGTCTTTGTATCGCTGCTCCTCTCACTCAGTGTGGGCGAGCGGGAGAAAAATAACAACACCCTCCCAAAAAAAAGGAAATGGCAGATTGATGAAAAGCCAAACTGGTCCCAGGATGACACGTTCTTCTTCTCTCCACAATATTAAAAACTCCCACACGTTTCAGGAGGAGGGCAGAATTAGCCTTGCCGGGACGCACTGTAAGCTGCCGTAATGACTCATTTGTTTCATCCTGATAGATGGCTCTCCGGATGGAAGAGGACCTCGTTTAAGAAAAGCGATGAAAGGCGGCAGGCGAAGGACGACTCGCCGATCACGGAGAAGGTCTTCAGCTCGCCGCTTCAAAGACATTTGGACGGTCGGGGGTCGCTCACAGGGGCGACGAGGAAAAGATAAAAACCCTCTAAACAACGAGCCAACACACACACACACACACTCACACACACACTTTGAAGCTGCTGTTAAACGGCGTGCAGGAGGGCAGGTGGTGCTGATGAATATTCAGACGGAGAGTCGGCGCTCTGCTGCCAAACAAACCGCCTGTTTGCTTTCTGTCACCTTCCAAATTCTGATAGATTTGTTTTTTCCTCCCGTGTGACTCAGATCAGATGTTTGTAATCTGTGTGAGCTTGTTTTCTTCAGTCTGGACCACACAGGGGTTCAGGTGATCATCGGGTAATCATCAGGTGGTCGACATGTCACCTGGGTTTGAACTAGGGGTCCTTGTGGGTTAAAGAGCCCTTGGAAAACCTACACAAACCCAACATGTATGAACGATTTTTTTCGTATAAATTAACCACTGGCAGCAGCACCGTGCTCCACAGTTCATACAGCTTCTCTGTGATGATGCTGAAACACCATGTGGTCAGAGCTGATAATCGTCTGAAGTGCTTTGTGCATCATGATTACCGAAAAAGTCAATGCAAAGACACAAATAGATGCAAACTTGCATGGGGTGACTCGAATGATGCATGTGACAAAACATTCAGGGAGAAAATAAGTTGGAGGTGCACAAAGCGCGGCAAAAAGAAAAGAGCCGGGACAAGCGGATTTTCAAACAAGCCACATGTCGTCCAGAGCAGGTTAAGGCCCTGATCACACAGAAAGCGTTTTAGCAGCTGGAGGCGCCTTTTTGTAATTGTTTTTAATGAGAATAAAGCTTTTTCCTTGTGGTTTTTGCATTGTGTTGCGACGTGCCTCGCATTTCTGCGCTCTAGGCTTTTTTGCCGGAGTGCTCTGAACTGAAAACTTCAACTCAGAGTGGAAAAACACCCTGCGTCGTCTCTTTTTTGGTCATCTTTTTTTCCCATTCCCGGTGATTTGAGAGGCGGGCCTTCTGTGTTGGTCACGACAACAAGTTTACAGTTGGTAAACAATGGAGGAGAAATTGGTGGTAGCGGTTGCTGGATACCCAGAGCTATACGACCTGACGATAGATGGCAGGTTGTCAAACTGTCCCCGAGTCATCCTAAAATATGCCTGGAAATGTCCATCATGGAGGAGAAGCTCCCGGACCAACTGGTGGTACTCCCCGTGATCCACCCTGCTTTTTAGGTCTCATGTACCCACACAGATCTCTGTTTCCCTGCGCCTGACAAAGTATCTGCTGACCCTTAACCAGAGCTACAGCAGGTACCCTCTACCTCAACATTTTAGGAACTAGATACTGATTACTATTAAATAACTAAAATAAATAAATAAATGGTAGATTGATTACACGGGAAGGTTAGATTAAGGAGGTGATGCCTGGCAGCTGGGAATCAGTTTTGCGCGAATGGTGCGATGCTAGTAATGCAACGTGAATGACCCAAGAATATATAGTTCATGTAATTTTCGTGAGTTGCATTTTTTTTAATGTGCAAGAAATTTGTGCCATGTCATGTTAGAGAGCCTATCAGTGTTTAGATCCTCCTGATGCTGTAATGAACCAGATTTATTCAGCTGAATAGAACTGATTCTGGCACAGCAAATATGAAACTGCCACTCAGTGGACCCAGATGAACGGGCTAACGCAGCTGAGACAAATCACCTGTAGTGGCTAGGCACCGATCCTAGCCAACAAGTCATTAAACTGGGCAGAGGTCAGCCTCAAGTAGCGCTGGAAGCAGCAGCCATTCTACCTTAAAATGACTCAAAATTCACAAGGCTCTGAGCACACAACTCCAGGGAAAAGTCCTGGGTGAAGGTAAAAAAATTTTGGGACCATCCACCACCCCAACCTACCTCCACTCGGGACTACCTCCTTGTTTAGTGCTGTCAGCACATTCGTCACGTGATCGCAGCCTTTCAAAATACGTGGGAAATGTACAAATTTGGGTGCATTACTTTTCGTAGGAAAACATACAAAAACGTCATGGGCTAGCCTACTCTGCATCATTACTTTTACTTTTGTACTTTAAGTATATTTAATGATGATACCTTGTACTGGAATGCAGGACTTTTGTAACAGGGTATTTCTACACTGTAGTATTGCAAATGTTTCCTAAGTAAAAGATATGAATACTTCTTCCACCACTGGGTAAACCCAAATTCGAAATGGTGCCATATTTTTTACTGATCAGACAGGTTTGGGGGTTAATTTGTTTTTTAGGTAGAACCTGGGCCTAGAAGTGTTTCAGTACAAATATGTTTAAAAAAAAATAACATTAAAACTGAAAGTGTGAACAGGTTGATTCCTGCCTCCCACGAACAGACTTGTCCAGATGATTCTCCTCCTCAGGTTAATACCTCCTCCATTAAAACCCTCCCAGGAGCTTTCCGATGGTCCACAGAGATCCCCTCTCTGCTTCCCACGTTCCTCACATCCTCTCTGGGCTGTCAGAGCTCCGAGAGACCAGCTGCTGCTGCTGTTGGACGACCCTGAACACAACAGGCCACCGTAATGACACCATCTGTGAAGGAAGCACCACCGCTGAACAAAGGTGAGCTGGTCTGAAGAGCACAGTTGGTTTTAAAGTCCAACTCAAAATAAAACTGTTTTTTTTTCATCTTCTCAGTAAATCTCTTCTTCTGTGTTTTACTTTGAGAAAAAAATAAGAAACCAAAATGTAGACATTTACATTTTTTGGTTTCGTGATGGCACCAACTAGTTTTGCGCTAATTTTACAAAATATCGGCAGATATCTGACTGTGTAGGGAAAACCTTATTTTGAAACAACCAATTAAATCTTAATAAAGCACAACATACAACAATGATAGATCAGTGTATCGTAGGCGGAGTTTTACTGCAGTAAAAGTAATATCACAGTGTAAAAATACTCTGTTACAAGTAAAGTTCTTCATTCAAGGTTTTACTTAAGTACAGACATTTTAGTGTAAAACTATATTTAGAGTACCAGAAGTAAAAGTATGAGGAAAGGCCCATTTCAGAGTAACATTATGACTGATTATAATTATTGATGCATTCATGTGTTTTGTGGTAAAGGAGCCAATTTTAATCCCTACATACTGGAATGATACATCATCATAAATTGACTATAATTTTTCATCAATAATCTGAATCTGCAAAGTAACTAAAGTTGTTAGATACATTTAGTGGAGTAAAAGGTACAGTACTTCCCTTTGATGTGTTGTGGAGTTGGAATATAGAATAGTATAAATAGGAATACCCAAATTAAATATGAATACAGTACATCAATAAACAACATATCCTGTAGCGGCTTGTGGTGCGCACGCATATGTGCACACACTTAGGTGAGAGGGCTGCCAGCTGCAGTCCACTGTTTGAGACCAACAAACAATGATACTGTTTTTTTTTCCCTTGCGAAACATCAGCAGAATTTCCAGCCATGATTGCTAAGCAAAAACACGATTTGTTCCTAACCATAATTAAGTGGGGTTTTTTGTTGTTTTTGCCTAAACCAACCCAAACCCAAAATTTTAACATTTATTCTGGCAGTTGGGCACCCTGGAAATCCAGAGCTCTCGCGACAGTACAGTTTGAATTTGCTTAGCGAGTCACTATGGCATGCGGCATGGGTTACAATCACATCGGTGTATCTGATATAGGCGGGCCAGAAGTGAGCTAAACAGATGACGACAGCGCTGTGACGACGAAGTTCAGAATCAGTCAGTAAACACTGCAAGATGGCTACAGATGAACATGAACATTTTCATTACTCATAGCCAGACCCTAAATCTTACTAGATTTGGGTCTGGATTTCCCGCTAACAGTTGGGTTGAGGGCGCAGGAATACTGGTCAGACGTACTAATATCAATTGTTCCGTTAGTCCAAAAACATGAATGTTCCCTTTTGAATGTTGTCGCACATCCAGTTGTCTGTTTGCTGAAGCCACTCATGTCCGCTGGGCTACTCCTAACGTTAAGTCTGTTCTGCTGTTCCGTCATTAGCTGCTATAAAACTCCATCCTGATAGATTTGCCCCTGCAGTGGAAGTCCCGCATGTCTAAGACATTTTATTGGTCTTAAAAGCAGTTCCAGAACTCTTTTGCCTTTTTTCACATCATTTTTATGAGTTACGGTAAAATAGCCAACCATTTACAGACTATGTTGTTCCACCCTGTCAATAGGGGGTGCTGCAGCACCCACAGAACCCACCTTCCTGTTACACTGTCCTCTGACAGCGGTTTGTATAATGTCTTACGAAAATGCACATAATGCCTAACGAATTATAACATTGCATAACAGAAAGTTCTGTCGGTCAGGTTCAGGTAAGTAAAGTTATGTAAGTTAGGTGACAGAAAAGTCACATGGGGTGACGACATACCTCACAGGGTTCCCACACATTTTCTTGACAATATTTCAAAACTTTTCCAGGACTTTTCCAGGACCCATAACAGTTTTTCATTCTTGCACCATTTGCTGGGTGTTTTTAAAACATATCAGAGTCATACTCAGTTTAAATCTGCCATTGTGTTACATCACTTGGAAGGCTGAAACAATTTTAACAAAATTCAATGATTTTGAGATTTTGAGAGTTGAATGATTTTTACTGATGTCATGACTTTTCCAGGTTTCTCATGACTGTGGGAAGCCTGACCTTAAAATGTCTCAAAGTTCACACCAGTCTTCTGGGGGGGAGTCCTGGGGGACAGTCCTCTGGGTTGTGACCCGTCCACCACCCCAACCTGCCTCTTTACGAGGACTGCTTCCTTCTTTGCTCCTGTCAGCACATTGGTCACATGATCACAGCCTTCCCGAATATGTGGGTTATACACAAATTCCTGGCTGATTACATGGGATATACAGTATATGATGGTGCATCACAGTGCATGAGAACAGCCTGAAATAAATTTATTTAGTTACTTTTCACCACTGGTTACACTATGGTGGGAGTAAAGATTTTGTATGAGTGTTGAAGAGAGGAATGCATTTACACCTTTTTAACATCTGACTTGAATGAATCTCAAACATCCAGTTGAGACAATCTGGTTTCTATCTGTGTTAAATGCTTCTTGAATGCTTTTACACTGCTCAGATATCAGATTTCTTTCTGCCCCGGCTGCTGCTTCTTCTGTAAAGACTTTTTTTTGGTTTTAATTTAAAGAACGGTTTCTTCTCTGCCGTCTTTCAGCTGTTAAATCAGATTGAGGCACAGACAGAGCAGTTGGGCCACAGTAACACACACAGAAACACACAGCTGCTGAACATTAGCGTTGGTGGTTTATGGTCGGACTGTTAACATGCTGCGTGTTGTGGAGGTACAGAATAATTCAGACTGACTGGTTTACAGTGAAGGTGACAGCGTGTGCAGCATGTGGGCAGCAGATGATTCTGATCCTCAGCTTCATTACAGCAGAAACACTGTAACCCTGAACATCACACAGTCAGGTGTCGGTTTGAATCCCCGACGACTGAAATCACTAAATCACATCATGACACACGTCGACCTCCGTGCACGCCTGCATTTGTTCTCTAAAACAAAGTGACACTTCTTGTTTTTTAAAAGCTTCTCGGGGACAATAAAATCCTGATGTCACTTCCTGCAGCTGAGTGGAAACAGATTTGGTTTTATTAAGTGCAGAACTGTCAAAGATCAAATTAAGACACGTTTCAGCTTCTCCCCTGATGATCGTATTTAGAAAAGCTGCAGATGAAGACGGAGCAGAGAAGTTCAAGTTTTACTGTTTTCACTTGTCAGACATTACACAAACTAATCTGGTAGCAAACAGGTTGAATTCATCCATCTAGTCGTAACAGTAATTTAGACTAATGATCTATAGGCTTGTGTTACAGTTGATGAAATCTGCTTACTTTAGTGCTGAAGAGGTGAACTGAGTCAGAGTTTGGACTTATGCCTACCATACAGAAGACTTTGAAAAGACTTTAAGAAGTCCAAAGTGTGACATCCTTTGACATCTAAAGACAGTTTTTACTCACACAATGTAAGATTTAACAAAGACTGGGGATCTTGCAGGGTCACGATTTGCAAGACAGCAACTAGATTCCTTTTGAGATTATTTCCCATCCTCCAACATGTCTGCAGAAACACAGTTAACAGTTTCTCCTCCTTTTCCACAGTACAAGTTAACCAAGACTTGTTCATGGTTTTGCGCCCCCCTGGAGTCCCCTCAATGTTTACTGTCTCCCTGGTTTGCCACCTCCTGTTCAAGAGCTGGGGTGAGCGTACCTGTTGGTTGTCGACAACATTTCATTATGTCACTATTTGCATGAGCCAAGACTAAAAACTGAGTTTTATGACCACTTTACACCAAACCATCAACATCAGTGTGCACCAAGGTACAAACTAATTTGATATTAGGTCAGCATTAGTGTTGTAGCTCCTGCTGATACACGAGGTCATGTTCTTTTTTAATCAACCTGTTACCATGTGCAAGAGTAGATATGAGAAATAATGATCAATGGTTTTAAAATTTAGGGCCTCAGTGTGAGTTTGTCAGATTTCCGCTGGAGATGTGAATCACAGACTGTATAAAGACAGTGGACCTAGCTACTGTGACGTCACCTATAGGTTTCTGGACTCCTGTTTTAAAGCTTTGAATTTCGGCATCGCCATTTTGGTTGTTTTGCTGCTACAAGTGGACAAGAGTGGCACTGTGGAGGAGCGAGGGACAGCTGAATGTGATCTGAGCTGAGGTCAGTTTGTGAATCCAAATCAGATCCATTTCAAACCCAAAATAAAGTTCACTGCCACCATGTTTCTGTCTCTTCACTGAGAGAGAGGGCTGATGGGAAATGTGGTTTTCATTTGTAGAAACATGAGCGCTGGCAGTAAACTGATGTTAGAAACTAC
The DNA here is from genome assembly GCA_035609425.1 of Epinephelus awoara. Classification (NCBI taxonomy): domain Eukaryota; kingdom Metazoa; phylum Chordata; class Actinopteri; order Perciformes; family Serranidae; genus Epinephelus; species Epinephelus awoara. The sequence goes on from CM069299.1 coordinate 39,956,035, forward strand.
AGATCAACTACAGGTCCAGTCAGGACACTGTGTGTGTGTGTGTGTGTGTGTGTGTGTGTGTGTGTGTGTGTGTATCACGCAGGATTACATGATGATAAAATAATAAGTGATACTGAGCAGCAGTGGGGCTGTATACTTCATGTGGTCCACATGGACTGTGGTGGTCTGTGATAAATGGGTCTTAAGCTGTCAGGACCTGAAACCTCCTCCAGCTGTGACCACTTATGATGTCACGCAGGACGCTGTCTATCTGCCGCACCATCACACGACATCACTGTCGTTACCTCGACATGAATTCAACCTCTGAGCCACAGGAACGGTCACATCTGCGGGAAGGTGGCGGGATGATAATCTGACGTTTCTGGCAGGAAGTTGACGGACTTGGATTTATTTTGTGCCCTCAACAGAGTTACAGAGTTACCAATCATTTCAGGTGCTCCTGGTTTGACAGACATGAAACTCTTCTATTAAATCATCAGAGAAAAAAAGACCAGGTTAGAAAATATCTGCTCTTTTGATACAAAGACAAAGAAGCCTGTGGACATAAAACCTGAAGGAGAGCAGTCAGCTACGACTCCCACGATGCATCTCTACAAGGAAAATCCAGTCACAGAGCTGCAACAACGTGTTGAATTCACTATCTGTCAGATTCACACAATTTCTGTGTTCAGGAAGTTTTACACCGTTGAATCAAAGTAGACTCAATTTGGCTTTATGGACAGAAAAAGACAAAGCCGAGGTAGGCAGTTTTATTTTGGCATCATTGGAGGAAAATCCCATAATAACCTCTGAGCATATTATAATTCAAGTGGTCTGAGAGAAAACTAAACTTCCGCTCCTCCACTTGGCTGTGTTTCCAGGCATCAGAAAATGTAGCCTATGACAGGAGCCTTTAGCCAGAGAGAGGGCGTTTCTATTGGCTGTACTACAAATGCAGATGTGTGTGGATGTCCTGTCAGATGGTGAAATTCTGATTCCATCGCGGAGAATTCTGCAGGATAAAGTTTTTATTCCAGCATTGAAACAACTGCCCAGCAAAATGACCCAAAAAAGGAAGACGTACTAAAAAAGAGAGTCTGTCGATAAACAAAATAAAACACGTCAACATGTTTCAGAGATGGAAAGTCTCTAATAGTTTAGCCTTCTGCTAACGGGATCACAGCTGCAGCAAATTCAAGTTGTAAAAACACTGTAAAAATAATGGCTGTAGCTAGCATGACATCACCCATTGGTTCATGGACTCTCGCAGTCTGTTTTTTTTTTTTTTGGAACCAAAAATGACCATATTTGGGCAAGAGGTTGGCAATATGGAGGAGCGAGGAGTGGATCTGACTGAGAGGCCGAAGACACTAAGTGGCCACTTCCTTAGTTATGTGTAACCTTAAGCCTTAATAAAACACAAACTGCTGAGTTACATGAAAATTCACCTTCGTACAATTGTCATAAAGGGAGAAATTAGCTATAGAGACCAGAAAGTGTTTTTGTACCAGGCTGTAAATAAATGTTTATTTCTGCTGTAAAGTTGAACATTTTAACATGGGGGTCTATGGGGATTGATTCGCTCTTGGAACCAGCCTCTAGTGGTCAGTAGAGGAACTGCAGTTTTTGGCACTTATGTATTAGCTTTCTTTTCCAACCCCTGGCACCTTGGTTTGCACTGGCTGAATTTGTAGTTCACAGCAGCAGGGAGCGTGGTAGAAAGACTTTGGGGTGGCTAGCTAGCTAATTCGTGTCTCATTTGAGGTCTGATAAACAGACGGGGGCAAGGAAGGGCTGAGTGAACTCAACAGTGGAAAAAGATTATATAAATCAGTGTATGGGAAACACTGGTGCTGTATAAAGTGTGTACATTATGCCTGTGGTCATCTGGTGGGAGGGGCTTAGGACAACTGCAGGTAAGGCCGCAGGAGGGGAGTTTATTTTTGAATTCTGCCATCTTTGTTGCCTTCTCCAGAAAACTGCAGACTTCAGCTTTAATGTCAGAGTGAACGCAGATCATCTAAATTAACCACAAATGTAAAATACAAAATACATATCTGCATAAGTATTTATTAGGACACACTTACAAAGTAGCAGAGTAGAAGTATAAAGTAGCACAACATGGAAGTGCCTCAAAACATCAATGATACTTTCAATCAAATCCTCACAAGATAAGAAAAAGTACAAAGAAGGCCTCACGCTTGGGTTCATGTCGAGCAGCCAAATCACTGAATCTGTCCCAGATAAATCAGCCAGCTGATATTTCCTGGTTCGTGTTAAGGAGAAGCAGACGGTCCAAACAGCCCGGACGGATCCACTCGATCAGAACCAGATCACAACAAGATCTCCGTGACCATGACGTCCAAACTCTCACTGGGTTTCAGACGCTTGTTAATTAATTGTCTCTGCGCTAACATCTGTCGTCTCTGGAGTCCCACTGCGCAGTGCTGCGATTCAACATTTATACATGAATCCTTACAGCAGCCGCAGTTTTAATGATGAAGCATATGGAATACAGCCGAGCAGAAGAAGAAGAAGAAGAAGTACATTTAGGCTGCGATTGCTCTCAGCTGTGACAGAGCTGCTTCACAAAAACAACTGAATGTGATAAAATGAATTTCGGAAACATGTTATGGACACCAGAAATGTGCTGACTGGGTTCCAACAATTAGAATTAACATGATATTTTCAAGTTTGAACTTAGTTATCTCAAATAAATGGCATCTACTTGTCAGTTTGATGTTAAAGTGAAACCCTGACAGAAAACTCAGAACTAACAGGAGCTCTGTACGACAGTGAACATTAGCAGCACACAGCCATTTGCTATGTGAAGATAGTGGAGTGATGGCAGCCTGACAAGAGAAGTCATTCTTGTTTTCTGTGTGTTGCTATCCAAGTTACTCTGTTCTTTGTTGTGGCTGGTGGTCCAGTGCGAGTCCCTGTGTGGGTATCCCACGAGCCACCACTCTGCACAGTGCTTATGACGTGGTAAAGCCTAGCTGACCCACAGTGTCATGGTGGAAGTGTAGCACCCACTCTACAGTCCCCCTCCCCAGATTAAAACTGTTAGCTCTGTCAGCACTGTAGCTGTTGTTAGCACTGTTAGCTGCTAGCTGTGACCTCAGCAACGTCCATGTTGAGAACTGAGTGCAAACAACCTGAATCCAAGTCTAAATCGTAGATATGCTCTGAATGTTGTATACAGCTCTTTAAAATTAAAACATACCCTCAAAACGGTGCCACAACTTGAATTAAACATCATGGCGGCAGTTTTGTTTTTCAAGGAAATTGTTAAATAAATAAATTTCCTAACTAATCTAGATCACTCTGAAGGGACGACGAGTAACATTTACGACCTCATACCATATTACAAATTATATGTGAGTAAAAAAATAATATGCAATATGTGAATTAATAAAAAGTGTGTTCCCATCAACCAAACAGTTACTTGCATCTGCTATTTTTCTACATAATGTGACCTCAAAGTTTCATCAGCTTTCCAAGTTGTTGTTCTGACTTGAGGGGACGTAGATGTGACTTTTCCTCGTCAGGAACTCATTTTTCGGATTATTCCCAAAACCACATGAATGTTGCATAAATCTCTGCATCAAACAAAATGCAACGAAAACATTAATCAACATAACTCAAAGCAAACTGTAACTAAAAATTTCAACTAGGGCTGTCAACATAACACATTACTTTAGATAAATTAATCACAGAAAAAAAATAACGCGTTAAAAACATTTAGACATTGTTATAAAACAAGACTCGTTCAGAGCTAGTTAATAGAAAATTGTAGCAGTTTAAACTGTTTAATTCAGGTTGCAAGAGTTCAGTTTAACAGCTGAAACTGCCAACAAATACTGGTTACAGATTCTGTTTCAGAACATCTGACATGTCACTTACAGAGCAGTTTATATTCAGTTCAGTTTCAGTTATACTGTACAGCACAGTGCTGAGATATCTTCAGTCTGGCCTCGGTGTGTCTCTGTGCAGCTTTTCACCTCACAGGCCTTAAATAACTCCAACCTGTAGGAGGCAGTGAGGGATGATGGGAAAGTTATCAAAGCTGAGGCCTGACTTCCTGCTGACAGTTTATAAAAGCTGCTGGATGTTCAGGACGTCAGCTGGGTTTGAGAGCTGAAGCTCAGCCTGTTTAACATCAGACATTAAGACTGTTGGGTGCAAATATGTTTTAAACAGTAGATTACAAAACAATCTAACCACAAGGTCCATTTGGTAGCGTCTGGAGCTTTTGATCCCATCAGTCAGGCTCACTGTAGCGTCACTGGGCCTAAAACGGAGATTTTTGAAAACGCCTTCAAAGGTGCAGATTTCCACAATCTTGGTTACTTTGTATCTGTGTGAACATGTAAAACAGAACGCTTGGGAAACAACAACGCCATCTCCTTGATTTGCGCACGTCCATTGTTGCTTTGTGTAATAAGCATACACCAGAAACACCAAAAACAATGGCGGGCTGCTGATTTTTTATGATTTGTTAAACTGCTTGGTTTAATGACGGCTTTATGTCTGAACTTAGCACCGCTGCTATCCTGGCATCACCAGACCAATTGCAAATGCAAAATATCCTGGAAGCTTTCAGCTCAATTTCAGTTTTCAAGAGATGGTAGCAATGGCTGTAGACCACAGTGCCTCTGGGTGCAATTGGATAGACCTACAACCAATCAGGACAAAAGTAAAGAGCCGTCAGTGTGTCTGAACGAGTGTTGCCATTTTTGCCATCAGAATTTGAAAATATTACTTCAACAGAAAGTTCAGCTGCGGCCATCTTGATTGTTTTCCAAAAGGCCTTAATGGCAGTCGTCTAGTGTGTTTGGGCCCAACGATGCTGAAGCAGTGTTGATCATCCGGGTATTTTATAAGCTGCAGTTAAATGTTTTTGGCCTCATGTACTTCTCAGCAACCTTCACAGGGATGTACACTTACCCCCTCACAACGCTGTATCCAGGTCTGTTTATACATCCATGGTCTGATCGGGGGGGAACAAGATGCATCTGCCTGAGCAAAGAAAACATTAGCTTGCAGATTCGTCTGGTTCCCAGGCTACACTGCTGAAACACTTTACAGACTGACAGAGTCATCTGCTGTGCCCAGTGTTATTTGGTCCACCTGAGCGTCTGCTGTTTAAAGTCTGCCAGAAACAACAGTTTTGGATCGTTCTTCTTTGGTATTTGACGGATCGTTGACGTAGACTTTATTGACTCCAACTGGCCTGGCGAGCAGTTGTAGTCATTTTTTTGTGCTCTACAGAGATAAATACAGATTTTTGGGGGGGGGGTTTTTAAACAGAGTTAAAAAAATATCTGTATACGTGTAGACAGGGCTTCAGTTTCTAAGAACATGTGAACTGGGGTCAGATTCCTTCAGCTGATGATCACAGCAGCGTGTTCGTCCTACATCTGTGTTCCTGCAGGAGACGCCTGCAGAGACTCAACCACAGGAAGAGATTCTTCCACCCACCTTAACTGGCAGCCCGGCCTGGCCCACATCCTTCACTGTGTGTGTGTGTGTGTTTCATTGTGTTTGTGTGTGTGTGTGACTTCCTGTGGTCTCATTATGTTTGCCCCGTTTCCCTCCAGCGAACATCAGATGTAACAAAACCAGAGGACAAAATAAGAGCATTACTTTTTAAAGACGTGTCCTGAAGAAGGGAGACGGTGATGCGCGCTGACAGCGGCTGCTAATTGGAGTAAATTAATTTACCTCGGGCGCCGATGTTCGCACAAAGCGCCGCTCGCCGCGTGAATAAGTGATGATCGGCAGCGCCCGTATAAGCCCTGACTTTTTGAATCATTTAACGCCGCAATCTGCTAATTAGCAGGGAGAAAAGCCAGCTTTCAGCCACAATTAAGATAGGCCTCTGTCAGTCAGGGGGGGGTGGGGGTGGTGGAGAGGGAGAGGGAGCGCTTCATTTATTCATCCTCTGAGCAGATGCTGAGTGCAGTGGGGGTTTGGATGGAGAGATGCAGGGATGGAGAGGGAGAGCTGAGGGATCTGAAGGGCTTGGATCAGAAAGGGGGGGGGTTTGGTTGGCGTGTGGTTGTAGAAGAAGTTTTCCAACCCCCACCCCCTCTCACCCCCTTCGCCACCACCTCTCCCCTCTTTTTCTTCTTCTTCTTCTTGTTCTGTGGGCCTCAGAGGAAGGCGAGCAGCGTGGAGGGCCCGCCACCAACCAAAACAAAAGCAAAACAAAAGACCTGATATGTGAGGAGGAGGAGGAGGAGGAGGGAGGAAGGGGAGTGTAAGAGAGTGGGTGGAGTGGGGGGGTTAGAGGAAGGTGGTGTTAGCGCTTTAGCATCCAGAGGCGAACACACACACACAGACACTGGGAGGGTTCCTGTTTCACACGCCGAGTGTTAACCAGTTGTACAGCCCAAGGTCAAACACGGCCCCGCAGGTTCTCCGGGTCATAACACCAACCAGTCGACCCCCCCCCCCCCCCCCCCAGCCTCCTCCACCCCACCCTCCTCCACCCAGCAGCAGCAGCAGCTCAGCCTGGCACAGATTCAACTGAGCGCGCTTGTGGTGGATCTCACTTTTAAGTGTAAACCTCCCAGCGTCCCCCGGCTGAGTGTCTGTGCGGCTTCACGTGTTCGTCTACACGAAGCTGCTGCTCTGATCTGATCTGAGATCAGCAGCTCTTTGTGTTTTAATCTGCCGTCTGTGGATGTGTGTTGATTTGCAGGTCAAAAGGTGAAACAGGTCCTGACTACACTTTAACGCCACATGTATCTCAGTTTGAACCTCCTGTAGATGTCTGGACATATTTTGAGGTCAGTGCTGATTTAATTTCTGTGACTTTGATATTTTGAAAATTATTTGATTTACAGACTAAAGGTCTGAATAAACCCTGACTTTTCACTGTGGATACACCAACACAGACCAGATGCACTCATCCTTTAAAGGGACAGTGCATGTCATTCTCTTACTTGTGGTGCTGTTTATTAATCTAAATAGTTTGGTGTGAGTTGCTGAGTGTTGGAGATATTGTCCCTAGATGTCTGCACTCGCCCTGCTCAATGTGCCAAAAAAATGCATCTGAAAAGACAAGTTGCACACCTTGTTGTAAGCAAAACACGTTTTCATCTTGTCAGGTGTTTCTCACGTTGTCAGTGGACCTACACGTCAAAATATGATGTGCGAGGTACCCTCCTGTGTTAGTTTTGGACTTTCGAGGACATTGTGTTTCTGCTTGTTAAATGCATACAGTCTAAATCAAATTAATCTTACAAGCCAGGTAAAACACTTCGTTTTTAAGTTTACTTCCTTAGGTTTTTTGACATGAGGTAACATCACATGACATACATCACTAGCAAAGCATGCTACACATACTAGCATACTGTGTTGTTTTAAAATATCCCTTTCACACAGGAAATGAGCAGCAGGCTCCCAGGTGAAACTCTGGAGTTCATTTGACTCATCCACCTCAAACGCAGACTCTCACTTTTTATCAGGGTTTCTACAGATAAAAGTTAAATTTAAGACTTTTAAAACCTTTTTAATTACACCTTATATGAAATTTAAGACCAAACCTGCAATGGAAATACACATTATTGCAATTCTTCGGTCTGTCCAATGATTGTTAACAGTCACTGCGTCTGTCAGGCTGGAGTAATTTTTGCGGAGATGTGACCGGAAATATTGAAGACACATTGAATCTGAATTTAAGACAATTCAAGACCGGTGTGTTTCATACCACCACACAGGGCTACTCTCTGCGTCGATGTCTGACGCCAAGGTTCACTGACAAAGTGATGGTATTTGACGAGTTGGGAGGGAGAACAGATTATTAAGAACTAGTTTTTACCTACCAAACTACACCTGCCAGCTGTATTTGCACAGTACGGAGCATGCATCAACTCGTAGACGAGTGTGAGATGTAAACATTAATGAGCTGTAATGTTAGCGAGCTCAGTGATGCTAGGTGACCCTCACAGCTTTACTGAAAGTTTAAATGCTTAAAACGGCGTCCTGCAGTTGTTTCCTCTCAGATCCACCTCAAATTTAAGCCTGTATGTCTGACGAATTCAACGCTGTGACTTTAAATGATTTTATTTGTAACAGATTATTTTCATATTGTGGTATTTCTACTCTTATTAAGGAGCTAACGGATTTTAGCATGTCCCCATCATTGTAAAAAGACATTGAGTGATGATTCTCGATGTAAAAATAATATAATAGATCACAAAAACTCTGCAAAGCATGACTTGCATGACACATCAAAGTTTTGGAAAGACAAAGCTGAAGTTTATTTCACAGTTAATGTGTGTCGGCAGAGTCAGTTCACATCATTTTGCAGGGCTGAGCTGATTCAATGTCATGCAATTGTCAGTCCTGCAACATTAAGACACAGAACAGAAGATTTAAATATGAAGGGCCACATGCAGAAGAGAAGCAGTAAACCTCAGATCCACCAGCGAGACGGTGACAAACACCTCGACACACACGCTGCTGTAAATAAAAGCTGTCTGTGTGAAACATAAATACAGTGGATCACAGCGCGGGTTCAGGGATCTCCTCCCGACATCGTCTCTCTCTCATTACGACACGGCGCGCCGTCTTTGCTGCGACCCCGGTCAATTTATTCACGCTCAGGCCCGGGGAGTCCTGCCCCGGACATCCGGCGCCGAGCATTATCGCTGCTTAGCACCTCCGACTTGGAAATCAGCGGCGGGCCGAAGGTAATGAATATGTTAAAACAGGAAGCCCCGAGGATTTATGTCCGACACAAAGCTGTGAATGTATGCATGTGAGGCTGATGTTTATGCAGAGAGGGCCGAACTCACAGGTTTGTTGACTGCTGATTATTTATTAGCAGTGGAGGAGGACATGTCCACATCCTTTACTGAAGTAAAAGTACTCCATTACAAATAAAAGTCCTGCATTGCAGATATTCCTTAAATCAAATAATATAAGTATAATCAGGAAAACGCTCTTTAAAGAAGTATTAAAAGTAAAAGCTGTGACTGTCATGTATGATATCATTAGGTGATAATGACTCATGCATTAATGTAAAAGCAGGATTTTACTGTTGTAGTTGGTCGAGGTGGAGCTTATTTATACTATTAATTTATGATCATTTTAATTATTAATTAATCTGCTGATTTTTTTCTCCATCAATTAACTGAATTTTTAGTTTGTTGAATATTACAAAATGGTGTCACAATGACCCAGAGCCCCAAAGTGACACCTTCACAATGTCTCTGTCCGACCAACAGTCCAAACCTTAAGTTTATCTGAACCAAACTGTCCCTAAAAATCATGCTTTGTTTTTTGTAACAATGCTGCACATTTTTGTGTTTGTCAAACTGCAGCAGCACTCTTTCAGTCACACTATAATGTAGTATTTTTGGGATGTGGTCAAAATATTCTGGTTAAATTTAGGCTGCTTTAAAGAAGTGTTTCACTGTGGGAAAGATGCTGTTTTCATAAAACTGGGCTGTTGAAGCAATAAAATAATAAAAACAAGCAAATACTTTTTTAAAATTGGCGCGATATAAGCAGAGAAAAGAGGGAAAAGGGCTGTGGCAATTGCCCTTGCTCAAGAGGTAGAAAACCTACAACCCCCAGAATGCACTGTACCACATCGGTCCAATAAATGCCCCTGCTGGTGGGTGACATTATACAAGCTTGGAGCCAGAAAGAATTTGGGGAGATGAACAGAGGGATCTGGACGCTGGTAAGATGGAGGGAAGTTTACCACAGTTCATTTACACATATTACCCACACTGTTATGATAAAGAGCTGGTTGAAAATCATCAACGTATCCTTTTTCTGGTTAGAGTGGTGGTCAGTTTTACTGTCTTTAAATGCAAAGTTAATGATGTTTACTCTATCATACATTGTCATAGAAATAGTGACAGAAATATCTGAATATTCGTGAGATCGAACTTAAAAATATTATGTTAAATTGTGACTTTTGGAAGCTCTAAAGAAGCTTTTTAGGAGCTCTATATGATATTCATTGTGTATCTATGATTCAGAAGTTGTGTGTACTGAGCTAACAGCCAGGTAATCAACAAAGTTGCGATCATATCAGGACACAATGTCAAGCTCAGCTCACATCTCGGCTACATCTGCTGATATCAGACAGCCCAATCAACTGATGGAGCAGCTGATTGATGGAAGGGAGTCAGCTGATAGATCACATAGTTTAATCTATAACAGCATCATTTTTTAATAATATTTTCATATGTTTTGTGTTTTAAAATCTTAATTTGTAAAGTAACTGAAGCTGTCAGAGAAATTTAGTGTAGTAAAGAGTACAACATTTCTTGTGCCATGACAAGAAAACACTTTCGTAAAGCACCTGAAATGTGTGTTCAAGTACAGTAGTGGAGTAAATGTACACAGTTACATTCCAGCACTGTTTATGAGCCTGTTCTTGACGTTCCTGGATGGTTCTCACTCAGCTTGGCAGCGCCACCGCTGAACCCCCCTCCCCTTCCTAAAATTAAAAAATAAAAAAAAACCTCCTCATGCTTCCTTCAGAGGCTGAAGTCTTTCACTTTGATCTGAAAGTCTTTGCAGCCTCATTGACTGTAATGAGATCTGGAGAATCCGTGAGGACGGCAGGGATTTGACGCCGAGCCGAAAAACTCCGGCCGGGGAATCGGCAGCGGGCACAAACAAAATCGAAAAAGGAGAAAGAGGAGGAGGAAGATCTCAGATGGCTTGGCAAGCGGTTTGCCTTCACCCCTCCCTCCCCCCTCCTCCATCCCAACGTTAATTTCCCCAACGTCTGAGATTCCAGGGTAGGTGGGGGGGCGTCGGGATGGGGTAGGTGGGAGGGGGGGGGGGGGGGACGGGTTGGCACCGAGGCTGCTGGATGTTTCTCTTTGCAGCGGCGTCCCCAGACGAGGAGGCGGCGTTTCTGTAATCTCACCAGCTGACTGCCGTCCAGTCCATTAATCAGTCAGTCAAGGTCTGAGAGGCCCTGAAGACCCGCACACACCCAGAGGTGGGAGGTGGGGGAGGCAGGGGGAGGGAGGAGATGTCCGCCGGCTCTGGGTCAAGGAGACGATGTTGGTGTCACCGATACACAAAAACATTTTATTGTTGTTGTTTGTTCCCACAATGCACCACAGTGTCTCAGCCGTCCACAGGGTCTGTTAATCAGCTCCTCCACCAATCACAAGTCTCAGCCAGGCAGCCAATCAGGAGTTAGTTTATCAGGAGTTAACATGGCGCTGTGCCAGTGAATTCAGAGTTGTGTCCCAGTTGTGCTGAATACTGATTCTGAGTCTGGAAACATGATGATACTGACGTCCCACAATGCAACACTCAACAGGAGAGAAATGATGGAGGTCAGAACTGACGGGTGGAAATGGAAGATTGTGAAGTAGGTCAGTTCATCTGACATTTGACATAAAAGTATATTTGTATTTTTATCTACATACTTGTGTGCAGGAGAAATAAACACACTATATTTTGTGTCACAAAGCCAAAAGCACACTGTACACTGTGTGCACGGGACGCACCTCCACCGGACACAGCTGTAACACCTGAACACCACCTGTCACCACAAGTTTAACAATAGATTAGTGGTAAACATCCTGATTCTCACACTTTGCTGACTTTCAAACATCCAAACCTGCTGAAAAACTTCAGATTCTTACTTGTATTTTAGGCTTCTAGTAGAACATGTTTACACACTTTATTTTTAACACACTGTCTGTGCTGGAACACCTGTACTTACCCACCTGTCTCTTTTAGTCCCACACCTGAATAAAGTCCAGTCAGCGTTTCTGGATCTTCCACATCTCTGTGTGTCTGTGCCATAATTTTGTGAAACAGAATAGTTTAAACATCTTATTTGAAATCTTGTTCTAATGGAGTGTAAATGCTTTTAACTATACATCTACACCATAACATGTTTATCATCCTGTATTTCTGCTCTTAGCATTCATATATTGTGATTATTGTTTGTTGTGTTGTATTTCATTGCTGTTTTAGTTGATATGTGTGATGGCTCTTTGTTTGCATATTGATTGTCTTTAATGACTTTGTTCATGCTTGACATCATTGAAAATGAGTCTCCTTCAATTGATTTCCTGAGTCTTAGATAAAGGTTTGAATAAATGCATCAATGAACATCAGTACTGTCTTATATGAAAAAATCACCAGCACCATACTTTAAAGCACAAGTTTTTGCTGTATTTTTGTGTGTGTGTGTGTGTGTGTGTATTTCTTTATTTGAAACTTGGGTCATGTTTAATGTGAACATCCAACAGTGTAACATTATATATGACAGAAAATAAGGAAAAGCATATTAAGTTACTTTTAAAAAATGAGGCCAAGCAGGAGACCAAGCGATATTTCGGCCCCGCTTTGGAAAACAGAGCTAAATGGTAAACAAACATGGCAGCACACCGGTAAGGTAAGACAACACGTTTACATGTCGTTTTCTATATGTTCTCTGACATTTATCGTAACGATATGAGGCGGTCTTTGTGGAAAAAAGCTTGTTTAGTGGACTAACTTTGCACAGAGTATGCCTTTTCACGTTTTAACAGGTCGGCCGCTACTATGTGCCCCGGCTCTATCTAGGCTAACGGCTAACATGCTAACTATTATTTCTATGTCACTAGTCACTTGAAACAAATTTAGGACGATGGGAGACAGGTTGAAATAAACCGAAATTTCCGCACATTAAGCACATCCAATGCATGAAAACATTGAAAACGAGGCACGGCTCCAACTAGAAAACAAACTGTATGGTTTGACTAAAATGAACAATGACAGCAATATAGTCCACTGTGAGCAGCGCTAAAATCAACCTGCGTAGTTGTCCCTCCATTGTGACATTACAAAGCGTCACATTTATCTTGCAAGTGTTCTCTTCTTCAATGTTTGCTTTACTTCCTGGATTTTTCCTGCGTGGAAATTCTGACCAATCAAGAGCAGCTTTCTCACACAAGGCATTTGATCTGGTCCTCTTGTAAATGCTGCCGTGAGAACACGAACCAACTCTAGGCAATTATACAGCTTTGTGACAACATGAGTCCCTGATTCAGACCAAAGGAGACGACTATAGGCCTGAAAGCATCCTGAGACCACCTCGTGGCTGGAGTGCCCATCTGGTCCTCAAGTTCTCACACACAACCCTGCTCCTCCACACACTGCACTGGCTCCTGGTGGCTGCTGTGAATGGCTCAGGCCCAATGGACCTGCTAGTCACTATAAAGGGGACATCCACTCATAAAAAGTCATCCCTGTTTGCTTTCCTGGCTGCTGTTGAGAGATTTCTTTGTTTCTCTTATTGTCTCTAAATGTAGCACCTGCAGTATTGGATATATTGGATATGAGCATATTGGATGACGTAGATGTTCTTGCGTGATTCTTTCACTTCCTGTTGTTGCACCAACATGATTAAATTCAGTTATTGTAAGTCGCTTTCGATAAAAGTATCACCTTAATAAATGTCATGACCTTTTAACATCAACATCTCACCACACTTTGTTCTTGTTGGAGCATTTGAACGCACCACACTTTGTTCTTGTTGGAGCATTTGAATGCACCATACTTTGTTTCTTCTGGAGCAAATGAACAAACAACACTCACTTCCTTTTTTGCTGGAACAGCTTAACGCACCACACTTTGTTCCTGTTGGAGTGTGGGAACGCACCACACTTTGTTCCTGCTGGAGCGTTTGAACGCACCACACTTTGTTTCTGTTGGAGCATTTGAATGCATCATGTTCTCGTTGGAACGTGTCAACACACCACATTCAGCTCTCACTGAAGCATTTGAACCAACAAGCTTCTCCACGTCTCACAGTGATAAGCGTGGTGTTACAGAGTTCACCTCCTCCTGCCGTCACGCCACCATCCCTAAATAAAGTCTTCCTGTATGTTTTAGATTTCACGCTGCAGTTTTTCATTTCTTATTAACGAGCGTGTAAATAATAGGGTGCGGGGGCGGCGGGTAAATCCTAGACCCCGAGGTCTCTGGCTGAATTATTGTGATGGTGTTTTTGGCTCTTTGGGGGTCTGAAGCTGCTCAGGACTGAATCCCATCAGCGAACCTCCGACCTCACAGCGTCCTCCTGACCTTCATCCTCTTTCTCTCTCTCTCTGTCCTCTGACTGTGGAGCTCATTCTGCCCCGACATGTTTACTGTTCTCATATTCAAGAACTCACCTGAACGTCGCCTGGTCACATCTGCAGAGGGAACAAAGAACGAAGAAGTTGATGTCATGTGAGTCATATAGTAATGTAACTCCGAAAGGGATGATTTATTGCCCAACAAATACGTTTACTGAAGTAAAAGAAGAGAATAATTCAGGTAGCAATTAAGTTTCCTTGAAAAAAAAATCTGGGAAAAGAAATACTTGAATATAAACTAGGCTTCCTAGAAATGTGAGAAGACTTTCCAGGATCCGATTCCCCACATACACCACGCACATGTGCAGCAAAGTGGGAATAAAGTTGCTTGTTAATAATCTGATGACCCCTCAGATTTATCTCTTGACCTCTCAGAGGTGTCTCGGCCCTCAGGTTGGGCACCGATACTCTAAACTGGAGAAGATGGATTCAGGTGTTTTAAACCTCTGGATGACAGTCTGTGTGTGCATGTGTGTGTGTGTGTGTGTGCAGTTTAATTAAAACAGTGTATGAGTAGGAGAGGTCATTAGCGCAGAACAGATGGGGCCCTGGTTGCCATGGAGACGCTCCTCATTGTTTACAGCTCCTTCTCTTTGTTTGGCTGCTCCTCTAAATGAGCCGCTGCTCCGGCGACGTGGGACGCTGCAGAGTTCGCCACCGCTTTTGTTTCCTCTAAATGTTCATTCAGCCCAACATCTGCACCGTTTTATTCTGTTTCCAGGGGTTTATGTTAACTACCTGATGATGTGGTAACCGAGTTGGGCAGCGGTGAGCGGGGGTCACGTCCCCACTGGACCCGAACACTGTTGTGCCCTGCAGCCACGAGGACGATGCAGCGTTCGGGCGCCGCAGGATAAAAAGGATGTGGCACAAAAACACCTGAGGTGAAGATTTAAGAGGTCAGAGACGGAGTCAACCGGCCTGTTTCCTGCTACATGTGGAGAAGAGCGCACCTCCTCCTCCTCTTCTTCCTCCACCTACACGCTCCCCTTCGACATCCATCTTTAATGTAAAAACCTCCGACAGAACAATGGCTCTTCCCCCGGCGAGGGCCCCGCTCGCTAATAATTAGCCGGGGGTCATCATTTTTTGATAAAGGCGAGCAGCATAGAGACGGAGACAGACAGAGGGACACATTTCATTTGCATCATCACATGTTAATGCAGCGTCTCCTGCCGGCGCAGGTCAGGCCGGCACAGGGATCGTTGGCGAGGTAATTAGCTCGAATCCCCGTCGCATCGTCTGAAATATTGAACATCGGCGGGCCGAGCGGCTGCAGAGCTCTGGATGTACAAAGAGAGGGAGGGTGTTGTGTGAATCGCTCAGAGTGTTTTACTGCAGCCGGACGGCGATGAGAGAAAAGTGCTTTTGTTTGTGTGTTTGTTGCTGTGAGCTGAGCGAGCCTCAACAGGCTCAAGTGTGTGCAGAAAGAGAGAGTCGAAGCCTCGGGGCTGTTCTGCAGCATTTCAGCTGAATGTGAATCAGTGTTTTCACTTTGGGCTCAACAGTGTTGAAACTTATTTCTAAATCAAACCAGAGAAGAAGGCCTGCTCAGTTTTTGTCCTGTGGTTAATAGTGTCTGTTGTGTTGGTCATGTGTCTAATGTGACGTGATGCTGATATCCGTCAGCGTTTGATTGAATTTCAACCCACCATGCTGTACAAAAAGCAAATTCCACCAACCTTGATGTGTCGTTATCACTTAACCATCATCTGATTGATGGAAGACAGAAGAGGAGAAGAGGATACATGACCGTCTGTCCTCACAGGACGATCAACAGAAAATAGATGTCTCTACAGAGCAGATCGTTCCACCTGCTTCATGGAACTACAAAATGTTAATAACGTTGTAGAAATTATTCCAGGGTGAAGAAGATTTTCAGAAACTCTGTTTCAGTGTAGACAGGGAAATCAGTTTGTGGTTGAGACATCAGAGAGGGCATCGTTACCTCCTTCGTGAGGTGTCACAAATGAGGTGACATTTTGTGCAGTGATGGACGTGGCAAAAATACCGTTGACTCTACCTTGCAAACGTGGATTTCAACATGTCTTTATACAGCTGGTTCATATGATATTCTACGAATTGGCGCCCCATGAATGATGTTACATAGTTATGCAGTTAACATAAAGTTATGGAGATTAGGTTTTGAAAAAGAAATATGCTGAGGCTTAAAATGATTTAAAGTTCACAAGATACCGAACATCTGTCTCCTGCCCCAACCTGCTTCCTTCTTTACTCCCATCAGTGCATTGGTCATGTGATTGCTAGGGCTGCCCCCGACTTTGAAGTTTCTGATATGAATGTAATGATTAAATGATATATTTTGGTGGTTTGAGTTGAAGGTGTGAGAAAGAATAGTATCAGTAACATTGTTAACACTGTGCTACATTACAGAGAAATACAAACCGTACTAATGAACCTTCATTAATATAGGCCTATATTTTATCTACAAGTGCACGTCACACACTGAGCGAGCCGCCTGTTAATGACGCTGTGGGCTAATGGGCATGTAGCTACTTCCATGTTTCACATGATACGTCATGTTTGTAGTCGACCAATGAAGATGAGTTTACATATCACCTTGGGTTCGTCCTTTAATTAACCTGACTCCTGTCTGACTGCTGAGCGTGGACACTTCCTGTGTCTGTCCTTTCAAATTAAAGTCACACATGGTCCAGTCATATAGGTTTTGACCTTGACCCAACTGAGCATCATGTGAAAACCTCTAGTTTAAAGGTCTTTATTGTGTCTGTGTGTTCAGCACAGCTGCAGTCACAATGTCGTTAGCTTAGCTTAGCTTAGCATAAAGACTGGGAGCAGGTGGAAACAGCTAGTCCTCTTCAATGCCAAAAAAACCCCACCAACCACCACCTGTAAAGATCTCTAATTTCACTCTTTCAACTCTTTTAGTCTGCATTAACGCTGAAAAAGACAAATCCAGCAGAGTGTCCCGCTGGACCTCCTCTTCCTCCTCCTCCTCCTCTATCTCCTCCTCCTCCTCTCTGGGTGAGGCATGGAGGAGATTTTTGGATTTACGGTTGAATATTTCATGCTGTTTTCTCCCTCAGCGACGACACAGTTTCTACAGAAACAAAGAAGAAGCGCTGCAGGTGAACTACCGTCAGACTGTAAATCAGGCCCTGAACAGTACAGAGAAATACTCGGAGTGGACGAAAGTATGTGGACACTCTTGATATTTAGAGTTCCTCACCTCAGGGTCAGTACGTCACAGGAGGTTGAAAAGAGAACTTTTTACTCATCTTTACATTTTCAGGCACTGAAAGAAACAAAAAAGTTGTAGGAGGAAAATATATATTACAGTATTCACCAAACTTTCATTAGAACTGAAACACAGAAAAGTTACTTCACTTGCCTCTGTCCGAGAGGGTGTGTATCTGCCTGTCTGCAGCTAATCTTGCAAACTACTGGACCAGTCAGCCTAATACTTTGTATGCACCTGTATGACCACATGCTCAAGGACTTCTTGTGGTTGCAGAGATTCACAGTTGGTCATCATCATTGACTGCTGACTGCTTACTCCTCTGAGCCAGCCAGTAGGGGTGGACTGTCTCTCAAAGTGACCCCACCCTTAAATATGCGTGACTTTAGACCTGAATAAACGTAAACGGGGGAGTTATAAAAACATTCACCGCCTGTACAGTTGTCATTAATGTGTAAATTAGCTATAGAGACCAAAACCGTTTTTTGTTTCAAGCTGTAAACATGTTTATGTTTCCAGTAACGTTGATCATATGAACACAGGGGTTGGTAAGGATTTACTGTTTTGGAGCCAGCCTCAAGTGGCCATTAGAGGAACTGCACTGGCTTCAGTTTTCAGCCTCAGATGTTGCCACTGTTGCCAACAACAAGCCTTACTGCAGGCCACATTTTGGCCTTCATCGTCGCTCAAAACTAACATCGATAGAAAAGATTTGTCTCATTTGGAGCCAGAAGATCTGCACATTACAGTAAAACCTCAGTTAAAACCATAGTCCCAGTTAAACACATAGTCCCTTTTACTAGCCTGGTGGCTACACATTTTGACAAATCAAGGCCTGTCTCAATTAGAAGCCTGGTCTGGTTGCCAAGCTGTTATTTTTTTTTTTTTTACATAAGTAAAAACCATTGTCTGTTGGAGCTAGATCAAATGAATGATTCATAATTCATCTATTATCTGAAGAATATTCTGTAAATAAGTAATATTTATACTGGTTTAAATGATCAGTTTGATCATATTCCCATCTTTGCTGAGCAACAGTTTTGCGTGAAATAAACTAAAGGCCTGTCCCAAATATAGGCCTGTTGATTTCAGTGATTTAAGCAAATAATAGCCTAGTTTTACGGTAATTCCATGCCTGATATGTTATGATCCACTTAAGTTAGGCACCATACAAGATGAATAAATCCACACTTTTTGTTATCTTCGCCGCCATCTTGACTTTAAGGGTGCCCTGAGGGACAATTCCACTGAGCTAGACATGTAGATTTTATTGATTTATTTTTTTCCCTTTATATTTCTGCTCCTACCATATAAGTGAGCAGGCTATATAGCTCAATGGGTTTTTGTTGTCTATCTAAATTGCGTCATGTATTGGTTCAGGAAGGACCTGAATGTAGAGCAGCAGGCTGGTTGAAGGTTCAACAAAAAGTGAGCTTTAATAAACTAATTAAAAAACATTCAAAACTGGCAACTGAAAGAACTAAAACTCAACTGAAAACCAACTGCGATAATACAGTGAACTCCAAGGAGACCAGGCAGGAAACAATACCAAGAGCACAGGGATGAACACAGACAAACTGACGAGGAACAAAGTGAAACCCACAAGTATATATATACACAGAAGACTTATCACTGGAATGAGACACAGCTGGAGCACAACAAGGGTGTGGTGGGCAACACGAGGGTGGAGCAAACAAGACTAATACAGAGCAGGTGTGAAGGGAAGACTCTGGGAACAGGGACGGACTAACGAGACTGATGAAGACAGGTGTGATAGAAAACAGGTGGGAAAACACACAAAGACAGGAAGTGAAGTTAATCAGAATCAGAATGCTGTCTAAAGCCTGGCGCACACTACAGGATTCTCGGGCTGATTTGACCCAGATTCGGCCCTCCCGACAATCGGCGGAGAAATTGGGTCTCGGACCTTAATTGGCCCCGATGTTGGCCCAGATTATCTTCTAGTGTGAGCGGGTGAAAGATGAATCTTAAACTCCACGATCAGCTCACAGACACGTCGAGGCCGACCCGATAATTTTCAAACATGTTTGATTTTTATCGGGATGACGCCAGGAGTGGATGCCAACTGCCGTAAAAGAAGCAGACGAAGATGGCGTTTCTTCCTCTTGTTCCTCTTGTACTGTTGACTTCCGCTTCTTGTGAGATGACGTACATTGCGTGATGCACCGCTCTCTGGTCCGATAATCTTGATGAAATCCTGTAGTGTGTGCTGGTCATTATTTTCAAATCTTGTAGTGGGTGCGCAATGAAGATTTTAGAGATAATCTGTGAAGATTCTCGTTATGTGTGTGATACAACCTGATTTCAAATTTTTTTAAGATTTTTAAAATCCTGTAGTGTGAGCCAGGCTTAAGATACATGTCATCTTGGACAATGTCTCGCAGCCACTCCACGATGTGCTGCTCAGACCTAAGAGCATATTGATTTTAATATTTTAAGTACTCCTGTTAAACATGGTGGCATAATGCACATTTTATTTTAATTTTCATGCACATCTAATTTCTACTTTATTTTATTTATTGCCCTATATTTAGACACTTTTTTCATACTCTTATTCTTACTCCTTATAACTCTCTATTCTTCACATCGAAGCAACGAATCATACTTTTTCTGCGGGGATCAATAAAGTATTTCTGATTCTGAAAGACAGGAAGTAAAATTAATACCGTTGAAAGCCCAGTTATGAATCAGAGGATCAAAAATATGTGGCTGTGTTTTAGTTATTAAAAATACATTCATCATGTATTCATTCATTCATCATCATCCTGCTGACATT
The DNA here is from genome assembly GCA_035609425.1 of Epinephelus awoara. Lineage (NCBI taxonomy): Eukaryota > Metazoa > Chordata > Actinopteri > Perciformes > Serranidae > Epinephelus > Epinephelus awoara. The sequence goes on from CM069299.1 coordinate 39,976,160, forward strand.
AAAGTTGTCTACAGAGTGGCCGCAATCAGCTGGGGCAGCCCGACTGCTGGAGATCTGTGCTCTACTGAGTGCACTTTTTTATCTAGATTTGAGAAGTCGAACACAAACCTGCTGTGAAGTGCCGATCACAACTCTGCTGGAAAACATCATAAAACATCAAATAAACTTAAAAACAGAAGCAGGTCGGCTGTTAAAACTTCACCTGGGAGTTTCTTTAAATGCTTCACAGTTATTTTATGCATCCATTACTGTTTTCATGTTCGCTGTTCATGGCCGAAACAATCGGACACGGAGCGTTAGAGTGTCGACACAGTTGCATAAAGAAATGTTTTCCCAGTTTTCTGTGGAAGAACTTGACCTTCAGCCCCATCCAACACCTCTGAGATGAACCAGACCTCCGACTGTGAGTCAGACCTGGACCCCGGCATCACTGATGCTCTAAAGCAGAGCACGAAAACTCTGATCGTAAACAGCTGCTTTATATTAAAAATCAGATAATAACTCCCAGAAAGCTCTTTTATTAGATTAAAAAAGGTCCATATAGAAACTTGTGAGCGCTGTAACCTGCTGCATTGTGTTGTGAATATTAATTCATAGATGGACGGGAGGATGGGAACAGGGGAGCCGTGGTGGAAAACAAATTATTTGGAGGCAGCGATTACAGCGTGTCGGTCCCCGGAGTGAAGCAGATAATATTAAAGTAATCTGAGGTGAACGCGCTCACATCCACCGTGATGGACGTCTAAATTAGTCCAACAAGAAGAAGAAGAGCCTCTGCAACAGGAAGCTGTCAGAGCGGCGGAGCATTACACTCTGTAACACAGAGAGTTCATTATGAGGAGTTCGGGCTCTGTCAGCTGTCTGGGGCAAGAAACATGTCACGCAGCAGCTGTTTAAAGAGGAGCATTATGGGTAATTAGATCCTCAGATATGTTTCATCACAGATACATTTAGTTTTATGGTGAAGATGTGGCTGTAGGCTGAAAGAGTTCATTCACACAAAGAGTTTTTTTATTTTTATTATTTTTATTTATTTAATCTTTATTTAAGAGCAAGTAGAATTTTACCAGCAGAAGCATCTGATTATTTATTTAAGTAGGTAAAACAAGTAATGCAACGATGTAAAAATACTCTGTTAGAAGAAGAGTCTGTTTTTTATGTTTTAGATAATTTTATATCATGTTGAAGCTTGTTTTACCAGTTAGTCACGTAATGACATTTTATTACATGTCCCGCCCTCGTCTCATACAGTCCGTCCATTCCTTCAGTGCAATGCATGATGGGATTAAGTGCTTGGTCAGTGAACATTGGTTATACACTACTTTCCATGTCGCATTTTGGGATACTTTGAGTCCACTTTATAGGGTATAATAGTTCCCACTATACATTAGGACCACACTACAAAATGGAAAACTCATTATATAGTGGACTGTATAGTGAGTGGTGGTAGTGACATCTGACACCATGGTAACCAGCAAGTTCAAACCCAGAGACCCCGATGCCATGGTAACCAACAAGTTTGAAACCTTGAGAGCACGACGCCATGGCAACCAGTGAGTTTGAAACTATGACAGCCCAACGCCATGGCCGCTAACAAGTCACATTCAGTTCAGATAATCCCTGATTAATAAACACACAGTCATCAGAAGTGGACGATCAAAGTGATCAAAGTGAACATCTCTGAGATGTTCCTCAGTTTGTAGGACTGAGCTTAAAATTTCAGCAAAGGTTTTAAAAGGTCTGATACTTTACAATGGACTCAACATGCTGAACAAAAAGAATAATTTAATTTGAGTAATTTTGCATCACATGAAACAAGTTTGCTGATCCCGGGCCTGAAAGCAGGATCCATGTAACTGTAGATTTGTGAGGATTTTTTCAGCACTAAAAACATCTAAGAGCTCCATAATTATATTTGTATATTTTAGTCAAGACAGGGTCATTTTATTTGTGAATCACAATAAATTTCAGTTTAACACAATGTGCCTCACAGGCCACATCTGTAACCGCCTCAAAAATAGAGTTTTTTTAAGGCCCTGATCACACAGAAAGAGTTTTGCAGGTTGCAAAAGACGAGGCGCATCATCCATCCATCCATCCTCTAACCCTTCTTTATTGTTGTGACCACCACAGAAGGCCCGCCTCTCAAATTATCCAATTGGACAATGGGATAAAAGGTGACAAAAAAAGAGATGATATGGGGCGTTTTTCCGCTTTGACTTAAGGTTTTTTCAACTTGAGGAGTTCAGAGCGCTTCGGCAAAACGCCAGGCGCCTAGAGCGCAGAAATGTGAGGCTCGTCGCAACGCAAAAAACACAAGCAAAAAGCTTAATTCTCATTTAAAACAATTACAAAAAGCCACGTCCAGCTGCTGAAACACTTTCTGTGTGATTAGGGCCTGAGTGTGTATTCGGCCTTAAATCTTGTCGTAAAGCTCTGGGTAGCTGCACTAATATGAACATATATCGGAGACTGAGATATATGGAAGAAAGGAAAGATATCTGCCAGCTGTGATTGGTCGTCCCTCATCAAATGACATGCAGTGCACGTTGCTGCGTTCCGAAAGTTAAACTTTGTTTATCTCCGGGCGCAGCTGTCACGCCCTGAAAACAGGCGTTTGGGAATGTTTGCACGTCCTGACGACGTCACCCTCGCTTTTGAGCATGCCTGCCATGCCTCTGCATTGAAACAAGGAATTTGATGGCACAATAAACCTTGGCATGTGTACGGGCCCTGAACTCATCGTAAACCTGAGACAGTGGAAAAAGTGTGTTATGAACATCTTTAGGTGTTTGTTAATGTTCTTTATTTGTTAAACCTCTCCTATGATGTCATATTTTATATCATTACAGCTGTGTTTTACTGTACATAATTCATATATGAACTGTATATAATACATTCTCATCATTCATTATCTGTTTATACATCAGGCTCTACTGATGGAGGAGGTATAGTTGTTAATAAGTACCTTAATAACACTTAGATCTAGTCTGTTATTGACCAGTTATTACATGTTTATGTACCGGTACAGGAGTGTGAGTTAGAGTGTGAAACCACCTTGTGTCTGTCTGACAGGTGGGATCTCCCTGAAGCTCCTGGATAATGTAGTTGTGAAGTCAGAAACGTGTTCCCCGTGTTGTTTCCTGTCAGTAATTTAACCTTTAAAATGTTTAAACTTCATAATCCGATTCCTTCTGGGAAATAAAACGAAGCAGGAAACGTTTCAGCTCCATAAACCTGCAGGAATTTCTCAGCTTGGTGTTTCTGTTAGCGTCCGGAGAAAACAGCGTACGGAGAGCTGAGTCTTTCCCACACCTTCTGTGGTTGAACTGCAGGCCTCCTGCTGCTTCCTGTGATGAAGTCAGTAAATTATTGGCCTCCAGCTGCAGCGTTATGGATTAGCACGCTCCATTCACTCTGTGATTTACAGCGCCAGCAGAAATATATGATCGCTTTAACACAAACCTCTAAAACCTGCCGTTGGAGTTCAACTTGGCTCGTAACCAAACTCCATTTCACCTAATTAGATGTGATTGCACAATCAAGCGGCACCAAATGGGTCCAGGTCGGCCCAAAGCCGTATTTCAGCGCGGGACAAAGACGGCTGTCTGCCGGCCAGCGGAGCGACCAATCAGAAACATCTTCAGCAGACATCCATTACAGCGCTCGCTGGTTCTGGCAGCTCCAGGAAACGTTCACTTCTCTCTGAAAAATGGAGCCTTTGGCTTCCCGTCAGGAAAAACTGCTTCAACCGGCTCTGTGCTCGTTCTCAGAGAGGCGTCACTCTGAGCCATTATCGTGCACCAGAGCAGAGAGGCGTCACTCTGAGCCATTACTGAGCACCAGAGCAGAGCTGCAGGGAACTGAAGGGAAAAAAGCAAAGGTCACTTTTTATTTGGTACGTCCACTGATTTGACTTGTTCTACTGAAATTAAATTATTATGTGAAGAAACATGTTTTTATTTTCTAAACATAAAATAAGTTCTGGAAAGAAACTCTTCATGTTAGCAGACTGACTGTGGATGTTCATCTCAGTTGCTTCAGCACTTTGGTCCAGACTAAACATCTCAACAGCTATTGGATGGATTGTGATGAAATATGGCTCATCATTCATGTTCCCTTCAGGGGGAACTGTAATAACTTTGGTGACTTTCCATTTACCACCATCATCAGCTCAGTGATCTACATTCATGACCAAAATACCTGTAGAAGTAATGTCATTCCAATCAGCCTCATCAGCATGTTAGCTTTGTCACTGTTAGCATGCTGATGTTAGCATTTAGCTGTGGCTGAGCTTCACAGACCTGTGAGCACTGCAGACTCTTTGGTATTATTATTTTCTACATTAAGCTGTTTTAAGAAGATGTTTGAGTTTCACATTGTGGTAAAAAAAATCCTATTTAGCACAGGATGAGTGAAGAAGAGCCTTTTCTCCACACCTTTATCTTCCGAGCCCTGACGGGAATCCAAAGCTGTATTTTGTTTTAGCTCATCTGGCTACACTCTGATACTCTTCTTTTTTCACCAGAAGAAGAAGAAGAAGGACCTCTGTGTCTATTGTTTCTCCAACCCACTTTAGATGAAACCCCGCCCACTTCTGCATGTTGAAAGTATGGATGTATAATGGGGACAAAGAAATTCAATAGTGCAGCTCATCTAGATTTTCCAAATGTTATCATACTAGTCCTGTTAGCAAAAGGGGTCATTTCATGGGGCCTGCTCAAAATATTTTAAAATATTTTATGATTTGATTTACAGACATCTCTTTAACAGCGTAAGTCTATGGGGAAAAGTCTCTTAGGCTGCAGGACATCACATAATAGACCTGGCACTTTGTACACTCTTAAAATCACACCTCCTGGGGGCCTGATTGAACACAAGCTGCCTGACATTAAGGCTTCTCCTCACCTCCCTGAAAAGTTTGCCGATCCAACAGAGGTCAGGAAACGGTCCAGTGATAAAAAGTTGATCTGCGTTAAATATCAAAGCTACAAATACAGAGCGCTGCTGATTTTCAACCAGCTCTGTGTCATCATAGTGTAGGCAATGTGTCTAAATGTCTGACAGACCTGCAAATGAGCAGGGAGCTACAGGCACTTGTAGAGTAGGGCCCTAAATGGCATTCATCTGCACACACTGCGATGACAGAGCTGGTTGAAAATCGGCAAAGTTTCCCTTTAACGGCTGTAGCGACTCAAATTTAGCCAGCCCATAAGATAAATCCTGAGTGTATTAAAAGTACAGGGAGTCATTAGGAGCCTTGCAGTTCACTCCGGCCCCGGGGCCTTGAAGCAGGTTTATGTGGCCCTGAGAATCAGTTATTAGACACTAGAAGCTCAAGAATAAAATGATTCTTCAGAACAAAGAAAGACTGATTTAATTTGATCAGTGTCAGAGTTCAGAAAGAGGAATTAAGTTTATGTGAAACCACCTGCAGTGATTTATGGATCATCACAGCTGGAGGGGGCGGGATGTGTCTAATACTACTACGACTACTACTACTACTAATAATAACAATAATCAAGGCCCTCCTTGTCTCTAACAGGTGACCCACTCTTTCGGTGTCACTTCACACTCGTTGTTTGTCCCTGCCGGCTCTCCGTCCTCCCTCGTGTCTGTGGGTGAGAAGTGTTCATCAGTCTGCAGATGGGGCCTTTAATTAACACACAACCCCCCCTTGACGTGTCAGCCTGTCCATGCAACGCCACGGAAACACACCGCAGAACTCATGACAACCTTTGACTTTACGATACTATAATAGCTGCTAAACAAGAACAAATATCTTATTACACTGCACATGTTCAATGATTTCACAGAAATCCAGACTTCTCAAAACTTTCCAGACAACCTGAAAACATGCTGCACATCTCGCTGAAGCTCCTGATGTTACTTCTTATACTTGAGTTCATTTTCCTGCTGGTTCTTCTTTTGTGACGCTCCATCAGCTTCCCGGCATCCTGAGCTCTCACAGTGACAATGTCCAGTGACCTCTCGCAATGACAGCGTCAGATGACCTCTAAGGGGGACGGTGTCCGAGGACCTCTTACAGTAGAAACTGGATCCCTGATTAGAGGCAGCACACATCCAAGAGGAAGTGACAAACTTCATGGACACAGTGCTGAAAAAAACCCTGTGAAGGTGACAGTGTCTGATGACGGCATCTGATGACCTCACAACGATAGCGTCTGATGACCTCTCACAGTGATGACCTCTCACAGTGATGACCTCTCAGAGTGACGATGTTTGTCAGATGACCTTTCAGAGTAATGGTGTCTGATGACCTCTCACAGTGATGGTGTCAGATGACCCCTCATAGTGATGGTGGCTGATGACCTCTCACAGTGATGGCCTCAGATGACCTCTCAGAGTGATGGCGTCCAATGACCTCTCACAATGATGGCGTCCTATGACCTCTTATGGTGATGGTGTCCGATGACCTCTCACAGTGTTAGTGTTCAATGACCTCTCACAGTGATGGCATCCGATGACCTCACAACGATAGCGTCTGATGACCCCTCACGGTGATGGCGTCTGATGACCTCACAACGATAGCGTCTGATGACCCCTCACAGTGATGGTGGCCGATGACCTCTCACAGTGATGACCTCTCAGAGTGACGGTGTCTGTCAGATGACCTCTCAGAGTGATGTCCTGTCGCAGTGATGGCGTCAGATGACTTCTCACAGTGACAGTGTTTGTCAGATGACCTCTCAGAGTGATGGTGTGACGGCTGGAGCGGGTGGAGGCGTGAGGTAATTGCAGCCCATTTGTAGCTCGACAGCTGGGCAGAATTCAGGATTGCCATTTGGCCCGGAGTGGAGGGGAGGAGATGCCACATGTTCTATTAAAATGTGATGATCCTGGCTCCCGCCGCGCCGCCGCCTCCACCCGGTTTGATGTCCTGCTCTTTAGGGCCTTAATGGGAGAAGACTCTGCTGCCGTGTCAAGCCGCGCTCTCACACAGTTCAGGACACTTATTTACGCCGGCGAGTTGGCTTCCTGTTTTATGTACGAGCGGCTGCGTGTTTGCGATGCTCTTGTTTGTGTCCAGATGTTCGTGGCTGGGTCGCTGCGGGACGAGAAGCTGTCACCCATTTTGTTTTATTTAAGAGATGTGAGAGCAGGACGCGCCGCAGAAAACTAGTTAACAGGAAAAAGGTGACGGAGCCGCAGACGGCACGACGGCTGGTTTATTTAAAGAGGCAGATGACAAATAAAGCTGACATGTTTGCTGCTGTCGGTTAAAGGAGGGAGAGGAGCAGGGTGTCACTTTGTGTCGGCCTCCATGTTGGATCGGCTGAGTGAGCAGGAGGAGGCGGAGGTGCAGATGGTGTTTCAAATGGAAGATTTGTCTGAGATATGGACTCACTTAGAAGTCCAAATGTGTCGTCACATCGTCTCACGTCACAACAGCAGACAGACAAACAGCAGACACATGCAGTGCACAAACACCTGCAGCAGCACACTGTCACACCAAATTATATCCTTAAATAACAATTACAAGTTACAACAGTAAACTTTAAGTGAACATTAAAATGTATATAATGAATGAAGATTATTAAATGACAGATTAGATGGTAAGTTTCAAGTTTAAATCATTTTATGACTTACAGATCTTAAAATGATCATAACAATAATTTAACTCATCAAATTAAGGTAATTAGGAAACAGTGTTTGCTTATTCACTTAAACCTCCCAGCATGCATTGCATTAAGGTTATACGTGACACGATCAGATTTTCTTTCTGCAGGATGAAGATAAATTTAAACCTCACTCCCTTCTTGCTCTCTATTGATGAAGACACTTGCAGTGCAGCAAAAGTTGTCATAAAACCACAAGCTGTAATAATAATAGACATAAATATCGTGACATCACCCGTTGGTTTGTGGACTCCCACTCTGAAGCCTTGTTTTTGGCATTTTGGCCATCACCATCTTGGTTTTTGGAGCCAGTAGTGATCATATTTGGGCGAGAGTTTGGAGCTGTGGAGGAGCCGAGGCACTATCTGCAGACAGTCTGTCAATCCAAGCAGCCCTCTCCTTAACTATGAGTAAACCTTAATAAAATGGAGAAGTAGTCATTATTGTTGAAATTAGCTATAGAGTCCAAAACTGTTTTTGCACCAGGCTGTAAACATGTTTATTTCTGCTGTAAAGTCGGACATTTTAATATGGAGGTCTGTGGGGACTGACTCGCTCTTGGAGCCAGCCTCAAGTGGCCATTAGAGGAACTGCAGTTTTTGGCTGTGGATTAAATAAAACCTTACACAATAATAAATAAAATTAAGAAACAAAAATGAAAAATGCAATCTCATTTGTGAGCTTAGAAGTTTTGATGGACAGCAAACACAGATTCACTTCAGAGTAAAAAAAGTAAAATGATAAGTTCTATAAATTCAAAGCACATAAACTGAGATTTCTTTCCTTGAAATTTGGAGTTCTGGGACTCAAACCAACAACCTCCAATCCGTTCTCAGGTCAAACTGATGCTGATTACTGAACACAGAGGAAAGTTTAGGAACCTAGATCTTGTATTTATGATTTTAAAACATGAATAAACCTTTAATTTAAGGATTCATTTAAAGTTCATGTATTTAGAAAGCCTAAACAACAACTCACAACATCACAACAGCAAAGTTCAGTCACTGGACCTCTTCCTCTCCCCGGCTGCTGTCATTATATATAAACGTCATCTCCGCTTTTTTCCCAATGTCCAATCAGATGATTTTTGCAGTGGTCATGACAACAAATTTACAGCTGGGAGACAATGGAGGAGAAACTGGTGGTGCACAGTTGCTCAGCCGAACCAGTGGGTTCCCTGTAGTTACTGTTCATGGTTGTTAAGCTAGCCCCGACGATAGACAGCAGGTTGTCAAACTGCCCCTGAGTCATCCTAAAATATGCCAGTATACCCTCCCTGTCCACAATAAACAGTAGATGGATTACACAGGAAGGTGATGGGGTGGTTGCCTGGCAACAAACAAACGGTGCAGCAAACTTGTTTTTTATTCGTGACATTCAGTTTAAACAAAAAAGGCAGTGCGGTGCGTGTGATCAGCCTAAATTTTTAGTTTATTTCAGAAGGGACGGTACAAATTTATTGATACACATGGTATAAAAATACCAGAATGAGCCGAACGGCCATTTTTCATCTGTAGTTCCTTGATTAAAATGTGACACAAGGCCACCTGAAATACAACAAAGCACAAAAAACAAACAAACAAACAAAAAGAAACAAGATGACACACAAAAGAAACAGTGCTAAAACTTGAGGCAAAGTTGATGCAATATAGAGGGACATACAAGTTTTAACAGCACTGGAGGCAGCAGTGACATATTTCCATATAGAACAACATTGCAGCACCAGCAGGACACATTATTAGCAGCAGCAGAAAAGAGTTTAGTGCTCACATGTGTATGTATTAATCATCGAAGTGTCAGATACTTTTGTTGTTCTGCATCTATAATTTATGCATGTTCATATTTACTGTATAGCTGTGCTAGGTTATGATGCAGTCAGAAATGAAATGTTGACATTTCTTTGTCCCTGGCAGATTTGGTCTCCCAAATGTTGTAAGTGAAAGTTTAAATTCCCTCAGATGTTGCATGTTGCTGGAAACCAGTCCTCCCAGTTCAGAAACTCTTCCTATGGTAGATACTTTTATTACAGTGCAACATGAGAAATGTTTGTCACTCCTACTGTTGTATTAGTGGATTGTCTTTTTAAACAGGAAGTGTTACGTTACTGTGCACGTAATTATGAGCTACAACTTGAGCCCTTTTCTTTTTTATTGACCTGTATTTGTTTATGTTGTTTATTTTTTCATGTGCAATATTACTTTACAATTTCATTCACTTTGCCAATGTAGGGCAGTATCATTTTCTCAAATCCACTTTTTTTTTTTTTACGTCTGGATCCTCCTGTCTGCAGCGGGCTTGAGACGCACCCTTGTTGAGGACTTGGCTCAGAGTTCCTCTCTTATCCTGAAGCCTCCTTAAGGAATCTGATCCAGTTTGATTCAGCGGTGGGAACCTTTCATTGTTATATCATATCCAATATGACACTGATTATCTGCTTTTTCCACCATTTTACTTCATATTTAGTAACTCCTGTACTTATCTCACTCCAACATGTTGCTCTATTAGGCACTGGTTTTCGCTTGTGCTCGTTGAAAACACTTCTTATTGTGTATATTTGAATGTTTTGCCAGATATTTAATTATCTATTGTTTCTAAAACTGGGCGCAGTGAGTGACCCTGACCCTGGGAACCCACTGGTTGCTCTGGTTGTGAACATTAAATTGTTGTTGCTGTAATTTGACGCATTCTCTGGCACAAGAATTTCCTTCAGGATAAATAAAGTTCTATTGAATTTTATTGAAGTTAAAAACAAACATTATTCTCAGGCATCTATATCTATGATTTTAAGTGGATTTATGGAGTTTTTCGTCTGGATGAACATCAAAAATAATGATGTATACGAGGCGTTTAAGTTATGAAGAAGAGAAGTGATGCTGTTGTTGACGTAAACTGCAGAAATTTGAAGTTTTAGGTATTTTGACCTCCTCTGTGTCTCTGCTGCAGCTCCAAGTGCTCACAAACTACAATAACTAACTTCCTGTGGTTGGAACACCTGCGTGCAGCTGTCCCTTATATACTGTTAGGGTAAAATACACAGAGACAATAATGTCAAAGTGTTTTTAATGTAAAGGTCAGACTGTTCATGAGCTCGTGGAACATTAAGACCGGAGTTTTACTTTGTGTTGAAACAAAACCTGGAACATGTTTGTGAGCTCTGAAGCTGCAGGAACATTAACAGCCTCCCGCTGTAGCAGGAAACCATTAAACCTGTAAACACCAGTTAAATTAATACAGTCTAATGGGGCGGAGGAGGGAGGGTGAGCTTTTATTACACCTGCAGCTCCTCGCCTCGCTGCACCCAAACAACCTCCACCTGAATCAGTGCGGGAACTCTGATGAGCTCCCGAGGCCACTTCACTTCACTTCAGTCCACCACGTTAACCGATCAGCGTCATGTCCGCTGTGGCTACAGCTTTACTGCACAGGTTAGTGGTGTGGCGCTGTAGCGGCGTGGCGTTCCTCCCTCAGGGTCACATGTTATCAAGGAGAACAAAAGCATGGAGAAAAACACCGCTTCACTGAGTTCAGGTAAACATCCTAAATACCTCGGAGCCGAGCGCCACGCCCTGCAGCTCAGCCCGCATCATCTTCATCATGGCTGCCACGCTGCACAGCCGAGCACGCTAACGGTGCAGCCTCCGAGGCACCGCGCCCTCCACCCTCCACCCTCCTCTCCCAAACCTCCACACTTTCATTTCATCTCTCCTTCCTCTCCTCTCTTTTTTTTTATTTCCCTCTGGCTGCGTCTGCTCTCTTTACAAAGCCCCGGAGCATTATCAGAACATTACAGCGCGCAGCATGTGTTTGATTAAAAAAGTGTAAAGTTACAAATTAGTTAATAAAATCATTTAGGCCGATCGCTGCAAATGGTGATAAATGTCTTCCATATGTTCCCAATAAAACAGCAAAGTGCCATGTGCCCGTCCCCTCTGTCTTCGCCATAAACAAATAAATTAAAACAATTACCGTGCCGAGCGCCTTCCGTCTTTAATGAGAGCGCGGCCGTGTGAAATATGTGACAGCTCTCGTTTGCCCAGAACGGCGGCTGTCTCTATCGAGAGGCTGTCGGCCATCTTTCAGATAAATCGCTCCTCCACTCACTGCTGCTGGTGTTTCTCTCCTGAATCACCTGAGATCAGGTGGCTGAGCTGCTGTTCTCCTGCTGTGATCTGTGCTCGTTCTCAACATGTGGTCAGAGGGCTCCCAGGGGTCCCTGAGGGGTCGCCAGTGGGTCCAAAGGATCCTTAGCTGAAGGAAAAACTGTTTGTTAAAGGGAAACTTCGGTGTTTGAAACCTCGGCTCTATTTTCCCATGTTTTTGTGTCTGAGTGACTAATGGAGACAACAGTTTTTGAAACTGCTGCTGTAAAGAGAGAACGCAGCAGCCACAAAACAGACTGCAGTGTCATCCATCGTGTCATGTCTGCACTGTCGATGCACGTCCACAAAAAGTGCTTCTTTTTGACACTGACAGGCTCAGATTGTTATTTAAAGTGTCTGACAAAGAAATTAAATGTTTTCTTCACCCGCTCCTGACCTGGTCTGTTTGGTATCAGCCTGGTGTCACTGCCAGAGAGTCATAATTAACACTTTGGCCGTGTCCTAGGCAGCCTTATAATGAAGGTGGGGGCACCATTTAGCGTCTGAGACACACTGGACTTTCCACCAGCTCCACCAACTCCAATATAAACCTTTCTGCATCATTCTTAGACGCTCAGAGCTCAGAGCTAGCAGCAAAATATGATGAGTAGGGATGAGATCACGTTGTTGTTAATGTGTCTAACAAAGTCTTAGAGAAGTCTTTAGGAGAAGCCTCATTCAGAAGTCTTGTGAGTTGATTTGTTGCAGGAAGACAAATTGGATCAAGTAAAAGGTCAAGAAAAACATTTTACTACTCTTAATGTTTTTATACGGTGGATAAACAGGAAACAGCTGATAGCAGGAATTAGCGAGCAGCTAGTAGCAAGAGGGAAACACAAACCTGACAGACACTGTAAAGATGAGCAACTGGGGAGACAAGGAATTGTGCGCCCTCCTTGTCCTCGCAAACGAAGAGGCCATTAACCGTCAGATGACGGGGACGGTGAAGGACGGGCCGACTTATGAGAGAATCGCCGAAGGACTGACCAGCCGTGGCTTCCCTCCCACGTTTGTTTACATCACGCGCTGAGCTACACGTTTTGTTACTTGCTCACGCCCCCCATTGCCCCGAAAAAGGCACATTCTGTATAAACAAAAGTAGGTAGGCGGCATTTGAACCACCTCAACTGACGCCTTTCAACACGAAGGAGCAGCAGCTCTACTCCGAGCTCCTTCAGAGTGTCTGTGGAGGAAACTAATTTCGACCGCTTGTGTCTGTGATCTCATTCTTTCGGTCACTACCCAGAGCTCATGACCATAGGAGAGGGTTGGGACGTAGTTCGACCAGTAAATCGAAACCTAAACTCTGTTTTCTTAAAATATTTCAGCCTGTTTACAACATTTCTCTTGATGAGCGTCTTCAAACCAAAAAGGGTCACTGAACCAGAATCCAGAAGAAGGAAAGAGATTTAAAAATGATCTAACTTAAACAGTTTGATTTCAGACCAAACAGCTGAGGCCAGAGGAGCTATTCTAGTCAAATAAAGGAGCAGTTCAACAAATTTGCCTCACAGTTCATGATGTTTCCAGTATGCGAAAGTATCTGAGAAGAAAACCAGCAAGAGAAGGAACGCCTGTTTAGTTACAAACTCATCACTGAGTTCACACTGTGTTAAACGGCTTCAGATATTTTATTTCACATGCTGTTTTATTGTTTGTTCTGAGTCGACTCGTTGTCTTTAATAACTCCCTGTTGTAGTTTTATAATCTCACCTGCAGAAATTATTGATTTCATCTCGACTGTCTGAGTTTTTAATCTCTGGATTTAATAAGAGTGTTTGTGTGTTTTTGCTAATTAACTCCATCAAACAAGCGGAGCAGCTGAGTCAGATTTTATTTCGATTTTATTTTATTTTCAGAGGCTTCATGTTTTTGCAATGTCTTTGTCTTTAGTCTCAGGGACATTTATACAGGTTCAGTAGAGGCAGCTCCACCTCTCAACACCATCTTTCATTCTCAGCTTTATTCATGATTCTGAGTTTACTGTTTGTCACAGAGATATTCACATTTAAAGTTAGTTTCAAATGAAAATTCCACATCATACTTTACAGTTATAATGATTTTGCATTTATTTGTAATTTTCTTCTATTGTTGTAAAACATATCTGTGTTTTCTGTCAGATTATTGGCAGCTAAAAGGTGTAAATTCACCTCAGATGTTGAGTAATCTTCTTGGGACATATCTAAGGAAATTACATCCTTGTGTGACGACCCCTGTGGTGATATTAAACATTATGAAAAGTGAAGTTATTAAAAGACTCTGTCCTCTCCACGGGAGCTGCTGTAAGACAAAAACATCTGTATTTGAACTTCTCAACACGAACACATGAAGACTTGAACTTGTCTGCCCTCTGAAACACGCAGTCGATCCGATCTGAACCGTTTAAAGTCAGAGTGCAGATCTTTAAAATGTCCGACAGATTTTTTTCACATCTGGAATCACATGTTTTATATCCGACACATCTGGACTCTTTTATCGCCGTGATCGGGAACATTTCTGTCAGCTCGTCCTGATCTGCAGAATCCAAACTGTTTTTATTAGTCAGAGCAGAAACATGAGAGACAAACTGTTTCAGCAGGGGGGACGTGAATCTGACCTTAATTTATAACCTCATGTTTATGCTGTGGTTCGACAGGATTCACTGATAGTTTCATTTTCTAAACTGAAAAAACATTTGTTTTCATTATTAGAATATTTTTTTATATAAAATATTTTGTACTGCTGAAAAAGCTTTGGGAAGCACTGTAGCTCAGGCCTGCTGATAATGCAAACATGTGAGGTGAACTGCAGCCTGAACAGATAAGTCAGAATGCCTTAACAAAAATCACAGGCTCCTAAAGAAAATTCAGAATAGAGAGAGGACAAGAAAATGAAAGGAGCAGAGAGACAACAGCAAAAAAAAGCAGAAGAAGCAGCAGGTATGACAGGCAGAGGTGAGGGTGAGAAGTGAGGCAGGGTCATTGTTAACAAATAAAACCTGCTGTAATTAAAGAGGTTAAACGATGCTGCGCTTTAGCCAATCACAATGGAGGGGACGGTGCCGAGACGTGCAGGTGTCCCCAGGAAATGTGTACCTACAGAAACAGCAAGCTCCACGTCCATGGCGACCGCTCCACCCATCAACGGGAAAAACATGGACAACAACACAACTTACAAGCTTTGTGCACCCACCAGCACACCGTCCAGTCCTCACGACAGGAAAAAAAGGGCAGTAGCGGCAACGTTTTTACCTCTGTTTGGTTCGAGTTGCATGTAGGAGTGTAACACTGGGGGCACCGCCGGAAGTGAAGGGGGTGAGCGATCCCTGAGGCCCCTGCACTTCCATTTACCTCTGGGCAATGCCTCCAGAGGTAAAGGAAGATTTTCTTTTTCCAGAGTGTCCACAGTGCGCTCTGTCACTCAAAGTGAGTATTTCTGAACGCACCACTCACATCACCCAAAACGTCATGCTGCACACAATTTGACTGATATTTTATTAAAGTAGTATTTTTTCAGTCATGATTTGATGTCAAAATACCTTGCAGTAATTTCTTCAGTCAATGTTTTTTAGATTTTACTTTTCTCTAAGCATTCATTGGTGGGCATTTTTCACTCCAAAAAAAACCCCAACATATAGAAATATGATCAATTAGATTATATTTGCAGGACGTATAAAATTTTGCAAAGTGATATATGTAGTGATTAGACCCCATCTACATGGGTGCGGAAGAGGGGCCCACTTTGAAATATGTTGTTTTACTGCCTATATTTCCTAACAGCTGGCCTGACTAAACTTTTCTTTGTGGCATGTTTCACCACGTACTGTAGCTCCCCTTTGTTTCCAACCTTAAACAGTCCAAAAAACTTCTGTTAACAACAGAAATCAATGATATGACCACTGAAAATAATTTCTTTTTTTCTGCCACAGTTATTTTAAACTGAAAACATGCAGCAAAATAATTAAAAGTCTGCTCTTGTTTCCTCTCTGTGCGACAGAAGTTGAAATAAAGACAAACATTTAATAAAATCCATGAATGCAAGTCTGTGATTTCACCTCTGAAGGTCTGTGAGGGGTGGGGGGTCTTTATGAGGATTTGGGACAAAGCCACAGTTTTAATGGGACTCAGGTAATGGTCCTTACACTGACCGAGGAGGGGGGGAGTGGGGGGAGAGGAGGAGGAGGAGGAGGAGGAGGAGAAGGGGGGGGGGGGTCCAGGTTTCTGTCCACTGACCTTCACAGTGTTCAGGACTGAGAGGAGCCGGTCATCTGGACTCAGCAGATAAAAATATATAAAACAGCGTAGAAGCAGATGAGAGGAAATGAGCCTTTTAATTGAGGCGTTTATTAAAGGTGCAGAAGAAGAGAGAGACCGGGGGGAGGGGGAGGGGAAGGGGGAGGTCACTTGAGGTCAAGTTCACAGGGACAATCAGATCAGAGTGGCGCAGTTTAGGCTCAGATTTATTTTTATCATTTACTGATATTTTTCTGTGAAAACCAAAACATTTTATAATTTTACAAACAATTAAGATTCTGTGTGACCTGATTTATTGTAAATCCACAGTGGCCCCTGAGAGCCAGCAGGGGCCCGAACAAAACACATGAACTCAAACCTTCTTATTACCACGCGGATTTGCACATACGTACAAGGAATTTGTCTTGTTGATTCGGTGCACAAAGTGAAGAGACATAATAGAAAATAAAATGATTTATAATCAGAGATATGAGAAAGACATTAAAATATATCTGTTTTCAAGAAGGAGCTGACTGCAGCCTGCTCACTATTAAAATCAACTTGTTTTTAAATAAGGTGTACTGTGATTCAACCAGCGTCACAAAGTCTGGCAATATTATATATATGTAACTCAAATATAGATTCCTGCAGGTTTAAATACTGAGAGTTAAAACAGAGTCTGTTCTCACATCAACTTGAAGATCTGCTGCTGAGACGGTGTTGACAGCTCGTCTGTGAGCAGCGGCTGCGTTTCTGTTTCAGCTGCAACATTGTGAAGAAATAAAAAGCTTTAACCTCCGTAAGGACTCTCGATTATTGTAAAGACTGACTGTGTTCAGACGAACCTGAGGTGACTCTCAGAAGCAGCAAACTGCAGAACTGATGGAAAGATGCGAGTGGACAGCGTGAATTGATGCAAAGAATTTAAAAGTGCATCTTTATGAATCTGCTCGATGAACGTGCAGAGAGCAAACACGAAGAGAGACTGGAGGGAAACAAAAGAACAAACTGGAGGTCAGAGGTCACTCAGAGTCTGTTTACACTTGACATTAACATGTTTGGTGATCCGAACACAAGTGGACAACTGACAACTTCAGCCTGTTACAAGCATTGTCTGTTTTCAAAATACACTTCTGTTTTCACAGGAAATGTACAGTTTGCATACAGTCTCTT
Organism: Epinephelus awoara; assembly: GCA_035609425.1. Lineage (NCBI taxonomy): Eukaryota > Metazoa > Chordata > Actinopteri > Perciformes > Serranidae > Epinephelus > Epinephelus awoara. The sequence continues at coordinate 39,993,323 of CM069299.1, forward strand.
TCAAAATAAAAGCACTACGTCAGTACATGTCCTGCATTGATGACGTAGTCCTTGTTTATACTACAGAAGATATGTGGTCAAATGCAGTTCACCTTTGCAAGACGCTGTTGATACCAGGCATCAACACGGCCTCAAGAGTCTGAACTCAACACAGAATGGTGTTGTTGATGTCTGACGCTGGAAGTCACTGACCAAGCAGCAGTTTTCGATGACTTCAGAGTGAGACCGGGTTGTTGTCTTTGTTCCTACTTCGCTGTGTATGTATTGTATTGTATATTTTACTGTATGTATAAAGTAAACTGAGAACCAGCAGCTATGTTTCCTTCACACTGTCAAATGTGTCTTGTCCCCGACATCCTCAGTGCTCCATGTATTTTGAGAGCACAGTTTTGTATTTCCACATTTTCACATTAGTAAACAGAGGAAACATCTTCAGAGCACCGAGGAGCCGTTTAAAGGAACCATTTAATAGAAACGTTTCCCTCGACTCCTCCAAGACTTCCAGGATTTTAAGATGACAACGATGCAAAATCTGTACCTCGTTTGTCAATGGGAAGTGTCACGAACCACACACACACACACACACACACACACACACACCACCAAAGACAAAGTCTCAGTGTCGTTCAGTTGATCAGCTTCTGATGAAGGATCACACACCTCCACAAGGTTTGTCCCTGTGAGCTGCTTCAAGGAGCTGAGAGTGTGTGTGTGTGTGTGTGTGTGTGTGTGTGTGTGTGTGTGTGTGTGTGTGTGTGTGTGTGTGTGTGCATGTGTGTGTGTGCAGTGGGAGCAGTGGGAGACGGGGGGAAAGTGAAAGAGAGAAAACTGCCTCTTGTCTTTTCCAGTTTGGGGCGTCCAGATGGGAAGTCATTTTTTATTCGTCTTGAGGCGGCTCTTCACATCTGTCGGCCCAGATGCCTAATGAATACGGAAGCAGGCCGTGCTGTCGCCTCATTAATACTGCACTCGCGCGGGGAGCCCGGCCCGGCCCGGCTGCGTCGTACCGCCGCCGCCCACCGCGTCCCGGCGCGGCGCTGGAGCAGAACGCGGCACTGTGGCGGCGCTCCTCTGGGCCCGACGCCGGCAGCTGGCGCCCCGCAGGAACAAAGCTGCCGCACTTTGTCGGCCTAATGCCTCCCTGTGTTGTCACTTAAGGTCTTTATTGGTATTAATTGATACGATCGGAGCAACTTCGCCTCCCCGTCTCCCAAAACATCATCACCCCACCTCACCCCCTCTCTGCTCTCACTGAGACTTCAAACAGGTGGACCTGCTGAAGCCAGCGAGGCTCCGCCCCCTCCTGAAGGTGAAGTGACGGATGTTTTTTTGGACATAAACACAATATTCAGCTCCACGGTTACACAGATGACACAAACATTCTCAGCCCATTAAAAGCCGGTCGTCTTCTCTCTGCTGCACGTCTCAAGACTCTCTCCAGGAAACGGTGACCTTTATTTTGAAAAGCAGGTCACAAAAGTGGTTTGTTCCTGTATTTACCAGCTGAGGAGCGTCTTTAAAGTCAGCTCTTTTTTCTCTGAAGGTCGTTCACTTCTGCAGACAGTTACAGTTAATATGTAATAATGTAATAATGTAAAGTAATAAAGAGACGCAGCTGAGGCGATTCTGACCTTCAGAGCTCACTGAACCTTTAACATCACTTCCTGTCGTCATTTAACGTCCTTCAGTTTCATCCATCATCATCAAGAGACATCACATTTTTACACATCTGAGGTACTTGTACTGTACTTGAGTACTTCATATACTTCTACTCTACGACATCTCAGGGCTTTAGTTACTTTGCAGATTACAGTTTCCCATCCAGTTTCACTGACATGTGGTTCTCACAGGACAGCCACGCTACACACGTTCAATGATCTTATAGACCATGATGCAGTTAAAATGAGCACAGCTTTAAACATCTTCAACAGTAATATTAATCCAGAAACATCATAGAAAAACAGGGGCAGGAAACATTTTACTGCACAATCAATTCTTTTACTTTTATAATTTAAGCAGGTTTTGCATCTCTTTGTAGCTGTTGTGCACTTTTGTGTCTTTGTAGTCATTTTGTGTCTCTCTGAAGTTGTTTTGTGTCCCTTTGTAGTAGTTTTGTATCTTTTTGTAGTTTTTTGTCTCTCAGTAGTCGTTTTGAGTCTCTTTGTGGTCGATTTGTGTCCCTGGTTGATGTTTTGTGTCTCTCAATAGTCGCTTTGTGTCTCTTTGTAGTCGTTTTGAGTCTCTTTTGTAGTTGTTTTGTGCCCCAGGTTGATGTTTTTTGTCTCTTTGTAGTCGTTTTGTGTCTCTTTGCAGTTGTTTTGAGTCTCTTTTGTAGTTGTTTTGTGTCCCTGGTTGATGTTTTTTGTCTCTTTGTAGTCGTTTTGTGTCTCTTTGTTGTTGTTTTGAGTCTCTTTTGTAGTCGTTTTGTGTCCCTGGTTGATGTTTTTTGTCTCTTTGTAGTCGTTTTGTGTCTCTTTGTAGTTGTTTTGAGTCTCTTTTGTAGTTGTTTTGTGTCCCTGGTTGATGTTTCTTGTCTCTTTGTAGTCGTTTTGTGTCCCTGGTTGATGTTTTTTGTCTCTTTGTAGTCGTTTTGTGTCTCTTTGTAGTTGTTTTGAGTCTCTTTTGTAGTTGTTTTGTGTCCCTGGTTGATGTTTTTTGTCTCTTTGTAGTCGTTTTGTGTCCCTGGTTGATGTTTTTTGTCTCTTTGTAGTCGTTTTGTGTCTCTTTGTAGTTGTTTTGAGTCTCTTTTGTAGTTGTTTTGGGTCCCTGGTTGATGTTTTTTGTCTCTTTGTAGTTGTTTTGAGTCTCTTTTGTAGTTGTTTTGTGTCCCTGGTTGATGTTTTTTGTCTCTTTGTAGTCGTTTTGTGTCCCTGGTTGATGTTTTTTGTCTCTTTGTAGTTGTTTTGAGTCTCTTTGTAGTTTTTTTGAGTCTCTTTGTAGTTGTTCTGTGTCCCTGGTTGTTGTTTTGTGTCTCTTTGTAGTTGTTTTGTGTCTCTTTGTAGTTGTTTTGTGTCTTATTGTAGTTTTGTAGATTTTGTGGTGGTTTTCTCTGGAACACACATTTCCCATAATGCACCTTGATAGTGTCTTCATCAGTGCCTTCCTTCCTTTGTATCGTGTGTACAATGACAATAAAGCTTCTTCTTCTTCTTCTTTTAACAGCCACCTCCAGTTTGACAGCTGTTGCAGCTGTTTTGAGAGGACAAACCACAAACAGGAAGCTGAACTTTAATGTAAATAAAATCAGTGGCGTGTCATTTTAAATTGTGTTTCCTGTTCCTGCTCTGTGTGTGTACTTCACTGACCGTCGGTCACCGGGGGACTCTCGCTAATGAATCAGTGCAGCAGCAATCAGATAATTTCACAGGTCGTTTCTCCCTCATAACATATTGATACAGTCGTTTAAAGGACACTTCCGCTCCGCTTTGTGCACTCGCTCGTCCTCTCCTCGTCTGATTTCCCCAACCATCTGAACGGGGGTGGTTACAGTAAATCAGGGGGGTCACAGTGAGATAAATGGAGGGTGGCTTATGATATGGTGAAGTGTCCCTGGAGGTTAATGTTCTAAAACGAAGTCATAGGATTAAAATGTTTGTCTGAATGTGTGGAATAAAGCAGAGACTGTGAGACTGACTACGATGATCCGGATATCAGGAGTCCTTCTGCCATTGATAAGATGGTGACGTTTTACCACCTGCCTCATCATACTTCCCTCTTTTAATTATCACAGTGACACCTGCACTGATTTTTAAAGCGTGTTTCCTTTTTTCCCTGTTTTCTAAACGGTTTAAATATTTTCTTCAGCGTTTCAGTGTGTATAAAATTAGTTTGTTCTCTTGACTGTGTTCTCTAGCTCTCCAAACTATTTAGCTTTTCTAACGTGTTGCCATGTTTTCATACAGTCTTAGGAGTTTTGTAGGTTATAAATGTCACTGTATAACAGAACTCTCTCTGACACCACGAGGCTCGAGACTGAAGCTTCTTCCTGGTTTTTATACTGAGCTCACTGATTGGTCGTCTCTCACAGGTGCTCTCCATCAGCTAATCACAGGCAGCAGGTGAAGCTCACAGAAGTCACAATTACAACATTTATTTCACATTAAATATTCCTAATAATTTTTTAAACCTTCCAATTAGATTCCAAACTTTAATTAACACCACAGTCGAAGGTGTCATCATCAAATATCATTTTCATTTCATACTTAAAAAAAAAAAAAGTGAGCGGAGTGAAAAAGATCCCATTTATGCAATTTACAGTGAATGTATTAATCTAAACTCATTATTACACACAGTAATATATATAAATTTACATTTATTAATGTGTGTGCAAGATCATTTTCACGCTGACAGAGTCGACTGCTAAAGAAGCACAAGCTGTAAAAACATGTAGAAACTCTTTTGCTCACACAAACTCAGAATATATTTAAAATGTTGTGCTCAGTCGGTCCAGGTTTTCAGATTTCACCCACGCACGACAGAGGAGCTCAGTTTCTGCTCGCAGGTTTTGAAAATGAAACCAAAAAATGCACACAATTTAAAAAACAACACACAACTTTTTGGAAAGAACATACTTTCTGAATCTGGAAGTGTAACGTTCTCATGCTCCACAGAATTTATAGTTAAGAGGTGAAAGTTCAGGACTTTGTTTTTTATCACTGTTGACTTTTTCAGTATTAATGAGAGACCTCCATATTTCCCAAACATTAATGGAGAGCTTTGACTTTAAATAAACCCTTTTTTTTTGTTGCTTTTTGCTATTTGTAGGAAAACTAATGGTTTCATCATAACGTTTACATTTTGCAGATTTGTTCATTATCGTAAAAATCTAAAGAATGTCTGTTAAGTTATCGGAGAAAAAAAAATGCCATGACTAACAACAACATTCAAAAACACCAGATTTTAACATAAAATAACTTTATTCAATGATTCACTGGTTTAAATCACCTGGTCTGTTTGTTTCGTAGAGACAGAGAGCTCTGCGGATAATTCAGATCCCGGTAAAAACCTCCTGACCAATGAACACTGAGGGAATTTAAACATGGGGCTCTTTGGGGATTGACTCACTCTTAGAGTCAGCCTCAAGTGGACATTAGAGGAACTGCAGTTTTTGGCACTCCTTGTGTCAACCCGGTCTCACTACGAAGTTGTCAAAGTCCAGCGCTTGGGCAGTGACCTCTGGTGTCAGACACTGTTTAAAAAAGCAGTCCTTTCATGCCGGCATGATAACCATCACCGTTATTGTTTAACGGCACCAGGTGGCATCAGGAGGGTGGATGGATTGGTCCAACAACCACGGACTTTCACCTGGGAGACCTGTGTTTGCTTCCTTTAAGATTGTAAATCCAAATCCTGTTCTTTTTTCCTAAACCCAACCACATGCGAGTGCTGGCTTAATGTAACCATGTGTTGACATTGTACCAATGTAGTGCATTTATTTTGAAAGAGACTGTATGTACACTGTACATTTCCTGTGAAAATGGAAGTGTATTTTGAAAGGACACAATGAATGTGTGGGCATCACTGTGCCCTGCTGTCTTCAAATCACGGTTGCTCACAGAATGATGGAAAAAAGCCTATAAACTATTGTCTGAATTCTTAAATAAAATTGCAATAGTTTGTTTTGCTGCCATCAGAACTCTGTGACCTTTGACCTCTGGTTTCAGTGTTCTTCTCCTGCTGCTGTGTGTCTGTGCAGTGACTGTTTGTCAGAGACAGAAGACTCCGACGTTAACGCTCTCAGACAGACGCACTCAGAGACTTCCACCTAAATGAGTGTTAGCATGTCAGCGCTCATTAAATTTCATCACAAACTGAAAGCGATCTGCTCTCAGCCTCACGGTCACATGACGATATGACACACATGACTGACACGTGTTCATCGTCGAGGCGACATCATGTGAATAGAAACTGTTCTGAAGTCAGATTTTTATGAATTATACAAACCTGCAGAAACAGGCTTCAAGAGAGTTGATCTGTTAAAATCCCACAGGATATTAATTTTTATTATGATGTGATCTGCAGCCACGCATCAGAGAGACGCTGCAGTTAATGCGTCTTTAAATATACAGTTAGATCAATAATATATATTCCATCTTTATTATTTTTAGCCACGACATAATGGTAACATCCATCAGTCAGTCAGTCAGTCCTCCACTTTGTTCCAGACTGAAACTATCGGATGAATTGTCATGAAACTTGGTGCACACTGATGTTCCCCTCAGGATGAATTGTGATAACTGTGATCTTGTTGTGTGTCTGTTTGACTCAGCTTCCTGTGAACAGATGATGTGCCCAGAGACAGGAGACATTATGTTGTGTTCACACCAAATGATGCACATTATTTGAACGCATAGTTTGAACGCTAGAATATTTTTTGTTGACTTCCTTCTTATGCGCCTGAAATCACTGAATTGGTCGCTGAAGTTCAGACTTTTCAATTCATGTGCTTTGTGTCCATCATGTTGCACAGGGGAATTTGTGTCTTATCGCATCTGTACATTGACTTTACATGTAATTCACTTGTATAAATTGTTTTATTCATGCCCGGTGTGAACACAACATGAGGTATAAGTAACCGCAAACAGATGATGTGTCCAGGTTTAAAGAGAAAAAAGCAGACAAATAAGATGTTGAACAGTCTGCTGAGGAAACACGACTTAGTAGCAGAATAGTGCTGCAAAAACTGAACAATGAACAATTGTTTTCAGCTGATTCTAATTTGATTTGTTTTCTTTTCTGGTCAAAACAGTCAGTAGCAACCTAAAACAAAATTATATGCTTATGCTTAAATGAATCACTTCTTCTTCTTTGATATTTTTGTCATACAGCTTTTGGGTAATGTATGTTAATATTGTGTAATGTCAAGTCTTAATTTGATCATGTGGCCTGAGGTCTTTTTAACATCATGCTGCAGGACTGCAGTTGAAAATTAGCCTTTGGCTAACACTGGCACATTTACAGCAATGTTCATTAATGTGCACTGTCCTCTAAATAAATAAATAAAAAAAAAATAAAATGTGACAAGATGATATGATACAGTAGCTAGCTTAGGTGCATCAGACACCAACAAAAAAAGACGGCCTTTCACGTCTGCAGCGCCAGGTGGAAACACGGCGGGACAACAACGACAGTTAAGTTAAGTTAAGAGACTGAATGCAAACTGTACATTTCCTGTGAAAACGGAAGAGTATTTTGAAAGAAGACAATACATGTAACAGGGTGAAGACGACACGACATCCCAGAACATCAACAACCACCACACCCAGGGTACCTTGGACGTCATATCTCGATGTAGAAAGTCCATGACCAGATGTCGATATGTGACGAGGTCAGTGTGAGAATGTGTTGGCAGATAATGTCATCACTCCATAGCCATAACATTGTGCACTCAACATTTAGTTACTTCATAATAAACTACTAACCAAGAAAAAAAACTGTTATATTTATCCTTTAATAAAAAATGTGACTTGTTTGCCCTCAATGTCAACTTTTCTCATGGTATTGAAAATAGTATGGACTATTGATATTGTTCAAGGTATTGTATCAAAGTTAGACATTCCAGTGTCATGACACTTTAATATCAATCAAAATGAAGACAAGATAAAATAAATATATTTAGTCTGTGATTTTTTTTTTAGATAAAAAATGTCTGTAGTTCACCCTGGTCTCTGTGTCAAGTCAAAAATCTCAGTAAAATCTGATGCAATGTGATTTAAAGTCTTCAGGTGTTTCCCTCTGGTTGCATTTCTGCAGTCTGTCCTGTGTTAATATTCAGGGTGGGGGAGGTGATGGGTGTGTTGGGGGGGAGCTGATGGGTGTGGATGATGGTCGGGGGTGATGTGGGAGCTGAAGGGCAGCTCGGTGGCAGCTGCTCGGCGGTGCCGTTCTCCGGGTGTCGGTGTGTTGGAGGAAAAGGTCACCTTATCTAAAGACAGACCTGCAGCTCTCAGACAGGTGGCTCTGCCTGCTGGTCCAGATGTTTTTTTGTCCTCTTTAGCTTCCCGTAGATGTAGTCTGTGTTGACACGCGGTGACCTCAGCAGGAGGCGGAGGTCTGATCTTCAGCTCCTAACACATGTTCCGCCGTCACTCTAAAACGTCCTTTTTTTACTCTCATTCAACTTTTCTGCTAAATGTTTCTGCACTTTTTAATTAAAGAGGATGAAGAGTTTCACTGATGATCAGAACAGGATATACTGATGGACAGGGGGTGGACAAAATAATGGAAACACCGGTGTAATATGATAACGTCTACTGTCACAGCCCTGTGACACGTGAAGTGTATAATGCTACTTATTTTTGTTGTGTTAATATGGGACAAAGTTTCTGCAGCTGTTATATGTGATTGTATTTAAGTGTGACATTTAATTTCTTTAAACACCATAAATCTACGAAATACATTTTTGAAACAGTTCTCAGCAATTTGCACAATGATTGTTAGAAATAATAAAATAAAAGAACTTAAATTTAATATTAATGAATAAACCTACAAATGTAAATGTTAAATCAGGTAGATTTAACTTCCCATTCCTCTTCTTCTTGGTTTTGTACGGTGCCCTGGATGGCTTTTGCCTTTTCATTTTCTCTTTCTTGTTTCCTTTTTGTTTGAAAAAAAAACTTCTTTCCCTGAGATATAACATCGAGTAAAGGCCAGAAAAGTGTTTTTGCAGAACATTATGATGTCACAGTTAAGCTGACCTTTGACCTTATGTCAGCGCTTCATTATTTTATCTTATTATACATTTGTGTGAAATTTTGTCATATTCAGTGAATGAATTCCTGAGTTACGGCCAAAACATGTTTTGTGAGGTCACACTGACTTTGACCTTTGACCCTCAACCGCAACATTCTAATGAGTTCATTTGTGAGTCCAAGTGGACGTTTTTACCAAAGTTGAGGAAATTCCCCACGGCTCTCTCCCGATATTGTGTTTATGAAATAAGATGGATGTAAGATCACAGTGACTGATGAAACTGGTTCATTGTTGAGTCCAACTGAATGTTTTTTGCCACATTTGGAAAAATTCCCTCAAACTGTTATTGAGATATTACTTCCACAAGATTGAGATGGATGCAAGGTCATGCAGGCCTTGACCTCTGACCACCAAAATCTATTTAGTTCATTGTTGAGTCCAAGTGGATGTTTGTGCTAAATTTGCAGAAATCTGTTCCTGAGATATCGCGCTCACGAGAATCACAGTGACTTTACTCTTTGTTAAGTGCACTAACTAAACTTTAAATATCACACAAAAAAGCTGTTGATTAAAGTTTCTGATAAAGTTATTATTTATCAAACATTTCACGTGTATCATTTTTAGATGTATAGAAAACCTTTTTTAATTTGATATTTTCTCCAGTTTTACTCCATATTTCATGTATGAAATGTGAAAACAAATTATTACACAATTCACACAAGCAGATGTAGTTCATTATATTAAAACAGCAGTAACACGTGACATTGTATATTTCACGTGTGATAAATTCACGTAGAGCAGGTACGTGGGATTTTGAGATCTTTCGAGTGAAGAGCATCATTTTCACAGTTTGTCAAAACTTTCAAATGTAGACATTTTGATTTTTCCATGTGTAAATGATGTCGTGCATTTAGTGGTGTAAATGAATTGTGTCAAGAAACAAAACAAAAAAGGCCACATGTGATGAAACGATCAGAGTCCATCTAACCCCCCCAACGCCCACCCCTCCCCATCACTGCATGTTTCATCAATAAATGATCAGCATAAAATAAATAAGTCATCCTGACATGTATGACAGATGAATAATGGAAACACTGTTTTTCTTTATGTTTCTCGTCTCTGATCTCGACCTGAAGGCTTTTCAAATTAAAACTACACATCACACACTCGCTGCTCTCTCTGTTAAAACATGAACTCTGCCTCGATCCCTCATTTCATTTGTCTGCATACCTTCAGGGGAAATCTGAGTTTCACAACAACAAACACAAAGAAATGTAAATCTGTGAATCACAGGCTGGAAAACAACTGAAATTAAGTTTAAAAAAATCAGTTTCTCAGAATTTAAACCTGTTTCTAATTTACACCACTTTAATGTCACAGTCACTGAGTCATTGCTGAAAAACTCTTTACAAAAAATATTTACATGTGTATTCTCAAAATGACACAGGACATAAGGAAATTTTTAGAAAATAGTATATTTAAATCATTTGTTTTTAGTGGGGACGTCTGTGGAAAGTGAGTAAGAACATTTGTGAAAAGTGACAGCATTTGTGTGAAGTGGGGACATTTCTTGAAAATGAGGACATTTGTGTGATTTGAGGGTCTTTGTGTGAAGTGTGGACATCTATGGAAAGTTAAGATATTTGTGTAATGTGGGGACATTTGTAAAAAATGAGGACATTTGTGGAAACAGAGCACAGTTTTTTAAAATGAGGACATATGTGTAACGTGGACATTTGTCTAAAATGAGGACATGAGGATGTTTCTTGAAAGTGAGGACATTTGTGTAAAGGGAGGACATTTGTGTAAAAGAAAGGACATACGTATAAAGTGGTGGCATTTGTGTAGAGTGGGGACATTTGTCTAAAGTGAGGACATCTGTGTGTAGGGAGGACATTTGTGTATAGTGGGGACATCTGTGTAAATTAAGGACATTGTGTATGGTGGGGACATTGATGGAAAGTAAGAACATTTGTGGAAAGTGGGGACATTGTGTGAAGTGGGGACATTTCTTGAAAGTGAGGACATTTGTGTAATATGAGGACATCATTGTAATGCAGGGACATCTGCGTAAAGATATTTATGTCAAGTAAGGACATTTGTCTAATGTGAGGACATCTGTGTTAATTGAAGACATCTGTGTCTAGGGAGGACATTTGTGTATAGTGGGGACATTTGTGTAAATTAAGGACATTGTATATGGTGGAGACATTTATGGAACGTAAGGACACTTGCATATAGTAGGGACATTTGTGTATAGTGAGGACATTGTGTAAAATGGAGACATTTGTGTATGGTGAGGACATTTGTGTATAGTGAGACATTTTTTGAAAGTGAGGACATTTGTGTATAGTGAGACATTTTTTGAAAGTGGGGACATTTGTGTATAGTGAGGACATTGTGCGAAGTGGGGACATTTCTTGAAAGTGAGGACATTTGTGTAATATGAGGACATTATTGTAATGCAGGGACATTTGTGTACAGTGGGGACATTTGTGTTAGGACAGAACAGCAGTTACAGTCTGTGTGGAGGACAAACAGTTTCACTCTGAGGTTTTGTTGACTCCACATTTGGAGCTGCTGATGTTGTTGTGATGGCGACATCTGACCACCGGGGGGCAGAAAACATGTATAAACACACACACACACACACACACACACACACACACATGCACACACACACCCGATGCTGTAGGACAGACATGAAGACGTTTTAGAATACATTTACATTCTGAGTACATGTTGTCTGGTGCTCACGTCCTTCAGAGGGCTGCTGCAGAGTTGATTTCCTGGTTTCAGGTTTAGATCGTGGAGAATGTGTTTTGATGGTGATGGTCCTCACAAGTGTAGAACTGTGCACAAACATCTGTTCACACGGTCACATTGTGCCGACTGTCACTGTGTCCCCATGAGGTTCAGAGTTGGTATTTTTACAGTTCTGCTCAGCCTCCAGAGAATGATGTCAGTCAATACAGCGTCCTCACAAGTCACATATAATACACAGTGTGTGTGTGTGTGTGTGTGTGTGTGTGTGTGAGAGAGAGAGAGAGAGAGGATAAAGGAAACACATAAAGGAGAGAATACAGTCTCTACTATGTCTTTGTACTCACACACAGAGCGGAGCACGGTGAAGACAGACAGCAGAGTGCAGTAAAGGAAACCAGTGCTCTTTATGGTTTCTACTTTTCATTAACATTTGATGTTGTTTTTTAAACCATAATCTGGCTTCATGCAACTAATTGTAAACATCAACAAACAACAAAATAGTGTTGCACATAGGAACCCATGTTATAAAAATTGTCCATGACATCTTAAACATAGTTGGTACATACCATCAGAAACTGGGGAGGGATTAAGAGGAATATTGGATTTCTCTGCAACGCTAACTTTTTAGCACATTAGCTAACGTTAGCTTCCATAGCAAAACAAACAAGTGTGGTCCTCCTTTGTAAGATTGGCTTCCTGTGACATCATCCATCCACTGAGTGAGAGCATACGGGTCGGCCAGTCTGGTCCCGTTGCTCAGTGTTTACTTATTCAAGTAACACTGGCGGTCCCGGAGAGTGAGTGACCTGACATGGTGCGTTGGTAAATTCAGTCTGACGCTCTACACTAAAATGAGAGCCCTGTTGGTGGAAGAAACGCAGCGTTATATTTCTACATGAATGAACCAACGGTTAAGTTAATCACTCATAACCCAACGCTACATTCAGACAGCGCTCTGAATTCATGAACGGTCCAGTTTGTGTCAGAGTGAGCGCCAACATTCAGAATGAGTATTTCTGAACGCACCACTCACATCATCTTCCTCCACTGTCAAAAAAAGCCAGCAGAACTTCGTAGTTAATGTCTGTGGAGACTTGTTTTGCCTCCAGCTAAGCCCCGCCCACAAAAAACGTCATACTGTTTCCTAACATGTCGTTAGGAGTCCTAACCTGAACATACTCGATGTCTGTTATATATTTGCATGTTGTTGGTGATTTACAAATGTCGTCTTTAAAATCTCCCATGAGAGCAATTATGTCACGTATCGGATCCAGTCAATTGATTATCTTAATGTTCTTAAAACAAATGGAATAATATGGTGGTCTTTAAATGACTAGTATTACTGTGTTGTAAGCACACAGCTGTACACTAATTATTCTATACTGACATCTGCTGCTTTAAGAACGCTGTACATCAAACTGTCTGCTCTGCACATGTCAACACCAACACCTAAACTAAAACAACCTCTTTGAGTTTTAGACCTGAAATATCTTCACTTCACTGACGTTAACCTGCTCCTGTCTCTCAGTGAATATTTAACCCTGAGTTCTCGCCTGCGACCGACTTGTTAAAGAGGTGTCACCCCTCCAAGCCGGCAGCGTTGCTTTGATAACACTCCGGGTCGCTGGTAGACACAGCGGAGGGGCTAATTAACCCCCCTGATTACTCCAATTAACCCTGACACATTAGAGCTCATCAGAGCAGAGTGACGAGTTTTCCTCCAGAGCCTGAACTCAACATCGACGTGTCAGAGAGTCTCCGTAGGCCGCAGAGGCATCGACGTGTCTGAGGCAGTAGGAAGTGATGTCAGAGCCGCTCAAAGCTGATCTTGGGTCTGTTCTCGCTGAGTTCACACCTGCACAGTAAGAAACTGTCTGAACACGCCCACAACCATCTGTGGAGCCAATCAGAGCTTCACAGGTCAGACAGGTGTGAATATAAAGTGTCTCTGACATTGTTGTTCAGAGTGTAGTGATAACAAACAACAGCTCTTTTGTATTTCAGTAGAAAAAACAGCAGAATTTCATGACTGAACCATTTATTCAAATGTTAAAATGTGTTTTCAATGAAATTACTAACTACTAGATTTTAATAACGTTTGTTCAGGGTCAAAGGTCGGGGGTGTTTTTTAATGTTTCCCTGGTTGTTCACATACTGTCTATAAAGAAAAGGAGAGACGATGTTAGAAAGCTCAGGAGATTTATCTCAGAGACACCCTCCCCCTCCTCGTCTATCAGCTCAGGGTGACACATGAGCTGTAGGTGGGAAATAACAAGAACAGAAATAATAAGAAAGTCGTTCCAATTAACAGATAAAGATAAATCCAATAATGAGATTATAATAAGTCTGATAAGGGTGAAGTGTTGTAAACTCGGGGGATGATCACACGTCCTGTTGTCACACAGCTGAGAGGACACGAAGCCGCTCATGTTTTCATAATCCTGTTACGATTTTATTAGTGAGAAGGTGAACTTTAAATCTGCTTTAGCTGCAACCAGAGACAGAGCAAATACTCATAAACTGGTGCTCATTTCTATCCTATCAATGCATTAATTCACATGTAAATATACATAAAACATAAAATAAAACACATCCTCCTTTTCAAAAGGTGACACATGGCGTTCCTCAGGGATCAATACTTGAACCACGTTTGTTCTGTTGTTGTGGCTGTACATGCTGGCACTTTATCATACTTGAAAAACACAACAAGAAGTGAATGATTACAATGCTGAAAATGTATTAAATTAGCATTATATAATTTACTAGTCACTGATACGTTAGTCACTGTGTGGAAGTTTAAGGAAATATTAATGCAGATCTAATTTTCACCTCCACTTTAACGTCTGATTGTGTTAATGAAAGCAAGGTTTACTAAAGGATGTAAATCCTGAGTGTTTCAGCTTCAGGTTGGATGTTTGCTCTGCTCGTCTGGTTTGTCTTCAGGCTGCAGTCTGACTCATCAGCATGTTGGACTGTTAATGACATACAGGATGAAGCACACATATGTTAAAAACACCATCAGCACTGAGAGAAAACCTGCAGCTGTCAGAGTGTGATTTTCTCACCTGATTGAAACATAAACATCAGAGCTGCTGACACGTTGGACCTCCAGGAAACAACAGCTGAGGTTTTCAACAGGATAAAATCTGTGAGTATGTAAATGTTAAAGTATACTATCGTGCTATTAGTCTACAGCTTAATGTAAAGAACTACACATAACGTTATTCATCCCTACAACAGGAAATACTTTTTCCCTAACCTGATATGAAGTGTGCGCTGCACATTTGAGCATTTTTGATGATGGCCTCCGTCCAGTCCTTTGGTCTGATCACATTTATCCATAGTTGTCTTTGTTTTGAGCCATGACTCCTTCTATCCTGGCTCCCAATAACACTACAAGACCACAAACTGACATCATTGTGACGTTGGCCCTAAAAGGGTCTATAAAAGACTCTATCCAGTGGCATTATGGGTAATGCAGGCTCCAGTGTTTTTGCACTAAAAGTCAGGACATCTCCACCTCAGATCTGGACTGTTGTGTTTTTAATCACAAGGATTTTATGAAGGAGACAAACTGAATCACTGGAGGACTGAATGAAGTTTGACTCAGCTGAACACTATCAAACAGGAAGTGTAAATCCTAATTTGACCCTCATTTATCAGCCGACTGAATCTGAATTCCAGTCAGCGTCTGAGATGAGCGGCGAGGTCTCACTCTGAGGAGGATTTCATGTCTCTGTGATCTGAATATTAAAACCCCGTTCAGGTCGTGTGGATGGGAATTGTTCCGACTGACCTGCAAACTGCAGAAACACGGAGCTGAAATCCAGACGGGGAAGCTCACAGGTTCATTAGCGGCGACTTGGTTCTGTCATTAAAAAAGCCAAACATTAAACAGGGATTACCTCCGGCTTCATTCCCACATCCAGCCGCTGAGCCTCCTCCACCCGCTGAACTCGGCTTCATTAATTACAGAGACGTCCTTCAACCAGCAGACAGAGTTTCATTAAACACAAATCAACATGAACCCAAACCTTTTGATTGATGTCACGATGCTGTTTGACTGATTCCACTTTTATATTAAATATGTCAGCAGTAATAATTGATTCAGACTAACTGGCTGTTTGTCAGAAACCTTTAAAGGAATACTTCAACATATATTTATTCTCTTTCTCTCAGAGCGTGAGATGTTCAGATGGAAATCAGTCTCATGTCTGTGTGCTCAGTACAGAGCTGTGTGGTTAGCTTAGCTTAGCAATAAGACTGGAAACACAGGGAAACAGCTAGCCTGACATCACCTCAACATAAGATAGGTAATATAAAACAAAGAAATTATTGTGCAGCAGTTTCAGTATAAAGAAGGAGTGAGTGGAAATAAAAACAAATATAAACAACAAAGATTATCAACATGCAAAAAAACAAATTTACACAATTCCAGAAGTGTAAACAAGTTAATAGTTAAGTTGCCGAAAACAGTCGGCATGAGGTTTTTTTGTTTTTTTTTCTGTGCAACACATTGTCACGCCCAACTTGTCAAATACTGATGCTTGGTCAGTGGCCCTACACGTCAACCCATGATGCTCTAGTTTCTCAGGAAAGGTACAGTTTCTGCTCGTTAAATGCAAAGTCACTTTTCAAAATAATCTCAGAATGCAGGTAAAAAACAACTCATTTTTAGGTTTACTTCCCTAGATTTAAGCATCAAAGGCACAGGATAGGGTTCAGATAAAAACATCATGGTTTGGCTTAATTTAAGTACTTTTGTAACTAATGTAATGTATTATGCTACACATACTAGTACATTACTTGTTTTTAAAATAACTTAATTGACTTTTAGTTTGGAAACAAACAGCAGTCTCCCACGTGAAAGTCCTCAGTTTGTTTGACCCATACGCCTCCTCTGACTCCCAGGAGGTTAGAGGAGGCGTACGGGTCAACAGACAAGGCAGAGTTTGTCACTCTTTAGACCATAGCAGTTGCTTGGAGTGTCAAAAGATGCCACTGCCTGGTGCGCTTCATATCGCTGCTAAAGGGTTCCTCTGTGTGTCGGTATCTGACGCCACTAAGCGAGTGTCAGTGTTTGATGGTTAAGAGTGAGACCAGGTTGTACAGCCAGTATGATACCAAACCTGGTAACCTCACTGTGATGATACTAAGACTTCAGGAAGCTGCAGTGACTGTTATTAAACAGGAAGTAGCTCCAACACCCAAAACTCAAACTGTAGCCACTGTTTACTTTGACTCGATCCCACATGCTGCCTCCTGCTGCCCCAAATGTCGATTCATTTTGGGTCTTTTTTCAAAATAAAACTAATATTAGTGTTTTTAAAAGTTCACATCTTCAGTATGAACCAGTGGGCGCAGAGCTAAGAGCCACAAACAGGAAGTCAGACAGTTTTAAGAGACGGACTGTTGACTTGAGTCTAAACATGAGATTAGCTGGAGACATAAATGTGATCAGATTCATCAGCCGCCTGTAGGATGGTGTTTAATTATTGTTTAGATGTTAGAATCACTTTAGTCTGACTCACAGGATGTAGACTGTGGGAATTAGTCTGTTCATTGATTCACTTCAGATGGAATTCCCCCTCAAATATCTGCATGTTAACTGTTTTCAAGATCCCCATTGCTACGTGAAAAAGTCTCACATAGCCAGACCTATGTATATTGTCACTTCGCTTTAGACATGAGCACAAAACAACTACAGCCTTTGAGCTAAGAAGCTACATGCTAAAACGTCTTTTAATGTTTCATGGTGCATTTTCATTTTCATCACGTGCAAATGTTACACCGAAACAAGTTCAGTCCTGACGATAATTTGCAAGGGCTCCGTTGCTGCGTCCTGGGCTTAGTGCCACAAAAGATGATTGTGCAGCGTTAAGCAGACTGCACTGCAGAGTCTTAGTTTTCAGTGATTTCTTTATTGATCTATTTTCTAATAGGACGGCAATGAATAATGACACTGTAAAGGACCAGCCTAAAAGATATCATGCTTGTCTTCCTCCATCCTGTCAATATTTATTATATTATGGTTCAATATTATCATTTACTGGCTTGCAAATTGTTTTACAAAAACCTGTCCACTTTAATAATTCCAAGCAAAGTTGTAATTACAAAAATGTATTTTTGCGTCCTCAAATTCATTGTTTTAAATAAAGATGTGCCAAAACGCTAGAACGACACTGTCGCTGCGCACACGTGTTCCCAAATGCCTCTCTTTCAGGGCATGAACGCAGCAGTGCACATCACATAGGTGAACTAACAACTTATCTTTTTAGACAGGCTTTTTACTGAAGTTGATGTTTTTGGGCCTCTGTGACTTTATCTGTTTTCTGTGTTGTCTCCATCTGTATTTTATTGCTTTTTATTCTTCTTTTTATTCTAAAGCACTTTGTGATTCTATCTGTGAAAAGTGCTATAGAAATAAAATTTACTTACTTACTTACACGTCATGTGACAAGGACCAACCAATCACAGCCAACAGATAGCTTTACCTTCTTCTTCAATAAATATCAGTCTGTGATGAATACAGAGAAGTTGATCATTTTGGTACAGAGCTGCGGCAGACGATCAGCATTTCAGGTAAATAGGCTATGATATGGTATTCTTAAGGTTGCTTAGCAACCTCAGATGCAACCTCCTACAGTGCTCTTGAACGCTCTCACAGAAAAGGCACAAGAGTAGCACTCAGCGCCTGACCTCGTGGCATGTGTGCGGCCCCTAACAGGCCACTGAACATCAGTCGTAGTGCTTTATATGTTCCTTAGGCCTCGTCTGGAGGAGGCCGAGACACAGCATGATAAAGACTCGTCCTCCCTGAGCAGCCACTGAAAGATAGCTGAAAATTAACGACTGATTTATTTAGACGAAAGTCTAAATAACAAACAGACTTATATAACAAGAAGGGTAGAACACATATACCATCAAAGAAACCATATTACAGTTACTCCCCTCACTGGCAAGATAAACAGGAGAAAACAAACTCCTGGAGGACAAAGACCATCAGCAGAGCAGAGATATATGCCCGTGTAACAGAAAGAAGCGTGGCTAGTTGGGAGGAGAGCACCGCTGCCATTTTGGGTACATTTACCACATTGTGATATCTGTTATTGAGAAAATATCAAGATAAATATTGTGATGCTGATTCTAGACGACTCATTCGATCCTAACACATGAAAAATGAGGAAAAACTGTCTGTGTCGTCTACATGTGAGTTAAAATGAGCAGTTTGTTGGTTGGAGGAGCAGCAGGAGGAACAATGAGAGAGATTTGATTTGGTCGGCTGCAGAAGGCAGATGCCTCTGACATCTGGGTGATGTCAGCGTGTTGTCAACACATTGTTAGCGCCGCAAATGTGCAAACAGATTAACAGGCAGGAGAGCTGCGTACTGCTGCTGCTGCTGCTGCTGAGAGTGGAGCTCAGGGTGAGAAACTAACCTGAGACAGATTTCATTCAGACTGTCAGAAACACTGCAGAAAGAAGCTAAAACAACACATCAGTCAATAAAAACAGGAAGTGAAGCTGTCGTTTCAGAAAAAAAAAGATTTTTCCAATCACCTTTAAAAACACGTGATTTAAAATAACCCATAAAAATGTATTTAACTTGTATGAAATTCAATTTAAAAGAAGAGATTCTTCCTCTGGATCACCAGACTCATCCTTTCAAAATAAAATACATTTACATACACATCTAAAAACAAGCACTTTCACACACACAGTTTCACTACATAGATATAAGATCAAACTTTACTGTTGTGCAGCAGCTGCAGAACAAACTGGGAAGAGTGGCAAAATAAAAGTCTAAAATAACAATAAGGTGCAAATTAATAATATTTTTGTTTCTAATATTTTTATTTGAATGTCGTGTTTCCTGAGCTGTACAGGGTCTAAAATCAATTTTCTTGTATTTATATCATTTGCTGATATTGCACGCTGCTGAATTTAGGTTGTGATATTGAGTGACCAAAATTCAATGTCAGGATGATTTCTAATGCCAGTGTCACATTGAAATAGAATACTGATGGTTAATGATCTTGTTATTCAGCTCATTCTCACTCTGACCTCGTCACACTGATTGTGGACTCTCCACGTCCACATATGACGTCCTAACCCTAACCCTGGGTACGTTCATTGTTGATGTTCGGGAACGCTGTGCTAACTACAGCCTGTTACATGCATTGTGTCCTTTGAATATATACACTGAGCTGTGTGTGTGAGTTGGTTTAAAGTTGAGTTGTTAAGTAACCAAAATCCAACATCTTTCAAACGTCCAACATCTCACCCAGTGTCTACAAAACATCATAATGTTAACATCCACACAATGTGAAATTCTCATTGTAAGAGTCAGACATCTTTCTGATGTCATATTGAAGCCCGGCGCCAGCTGGGAAAGTACCAAAACCCAAAAACCACAGTGTTTATAGTCAGCGCTGGTTTGTATGGAGACAAACACACACAACAGGAAACACACATATAAACACAAACAAAATAAAAATGCTTTTTTTAAGAAGCACCTCATGACTACACGACTGATCGCTGTTTAGAAAGCAGTTTGAAATGATCCTTTATGACCCACGTTGGGTTCTGTGGGCAAGTTCAACATTTTGATTCATGAACAAAACAAGCTGAGCTTCAGGAAAACTCTCACTGTTTATGGAGTTAACCTCAAGTTCAGTCGAATATCTGCAAGTTTAATCTGTTCAAGTCTAAACATACACACATTTGTTGCAGGATTAAAGAGCAAGTTGTGTTATTGGATGTCTCTGCGTGATAATAAATCATTATCATCATCAAACTCCTTTCACTTCCAGTTTGATTATAAACTTTTTAGTAAACTGATAAAATCAAACACTAAACTTGTGTAAATCATTATTTGCCACTGAGCACACACAGCTGAAGAACTGTAATGTCAGCAAAGTTTAGTAAAATGTTTTCAGAGTTTCATAATCAATGTGTAAAATATCAATTACATTAGAAAATAAGCAACAGTAGCAGCATGCAAACTCACTTTAATAGCTTCTCATTGTGTTTCTGTTTGAGTCTCACTTGACACTTTTATTGTGAAGGGTTAAACTGTGTGTCTTGGGATTTGACTTCCTGTATATTTGGAGGCGTCTGACGGCAGAGGAGCGATTGGTGGATTAATTACAGCAGACAGCAGAGACAGAGGAGTGTAATTCTTTTGTTTGACAGGACTGTGTGAACACTGTGTGTATAAACTGTATATCTGTGTATTCTCTGCATTAATCATCAGTCCAACGGTCCACAGGCAATAACTGATCGATCCTCATTAAACTGCAGCGTCCTCCACCGCTCTGCTGTCAGTCATCATCATCTCCACACACAACAGGAATATTATTCACAGGTTTCTGTCGAACGGCTCCGAACTTGAAATCACACTCAAAATATCATTTACATTCTCACAACTAAAAATTCAGCCTTGGAGCAGAGACGTTGGCAACAGTATGACATGTGGCTCTTTTCGTGTGTTAAGATAAGGATGGTGAGATGAAACAAACAATCTGATATTGTAGTTTTGATTTTTCTTTTTTTGTTTCGGCCAGCATGGTTTCTAACCTTTTCAACTACCGTAATCGTAAGCATTAAGAAAACAAATCAAGTTGGGATTCGACCCAAATGCATAATTTCATGTGTCAGAGACTTCATTTCCTGGATTCTGCTCCGTTCCAAAGTCTGCTGCTTCTCTCAACATGAGTGTAAATGTAGCAAAGTACAGTTGCATCTAACACTGATCAGAAACACTCTGCTAAACGTCGGCATTGAAATGAAAACTAACCTTCAGCCCTCTCATTAAGGATGGGGTAGTGTTAGGCAGATTAATTTCCACTAAGTGGGTGGAAATCACACACACACACTCGACACACACACATTCAACCTGTTGCCAGAAAAATGTCTGCATTTTACATTTCTGCAGACTCATGTTCAACAATGACGTGGTTAACGTGTAGTTAGGTGTAGGCACCTTTTTGGTTTGGAAAAGATCCTCTTCTGGCTAATAACACTTGGTGTAGGAGATGTTTCTTTTACCTGCTTGACAGTTTCGACTGTCACTTCCTCAGAAGTGTCGTCCGACGTGTTGCTGACGTGTCATTTACTGTATCAGCTGGCCGGCCCCACAGACCTGTCAGAATCTGTCGAGCCGGCCACACCCCCCTCCGTTGGATGGTCT
Source organism: Epinephelus awoara (assembly GCA_035609425.1). NCBI lineage: Eukaryota > Metazoa > Chordata > Actinopteri > Perciformes > Serranidae > Epinephelus > Epinephelus awoara. Next base: position 40,014,970 of record CM069299.1, read on the forward strand.
CTGGAGGAGGGAATCCCAGGTGTGTGAGAGGGTGTACGCCCCCTCGTCCCGGTTGAATTTATTGGTCTCTGATGAGACTATTTTGCCCTTGTCCCAGACCATAACGTGGTTATTCCTCCTGCAGTGATCTGTGATGGCTAATAAAAGAAAACATCTCTGACACTTTTTTGTCTTAAGATAAGAAAATATTGAACAATTTTAAAAAGAGGACAAAATGAATCTAATCAATCTAAAAACACTTGGTTTTAGGGTCAAGTCCCACCCAGGTCAAGGAGCAAAACACAACTGCTTCTCATGCCTCTTTCCCTGCTGCAAAAACAGCCATAGGACGCTAAAAACATTCATATTTGTTGGCTAAAAGCAGCTGGAAACACAGGAATGACTCATTAATAATAACAACAACAACAATAATATTGATAATAATTTATAAAGTGCTTTTACCAAGTGCTTTATATGTCAATAATTAAAACAGATAAGGCATGAAAACAGCAACTTTTTAAAGAACTGATAAAACATTTAAGTGAATAAATACAAAAGACACTTTAAATGAACTTAAAGTAAAATCAGGAAAGGCTTGCCGATAAAAGTATGTTTTAAGAAGTGACTTAAAAGAAACCACTGACTCGTTCCATCGTCTTGGGGCCCTGACAGCAAACACTGTCCCTTTTAGTTCTCAGCCTCTGGACCAGACAAAAGACCTCAAAGTTTTGGTATCGCCGGATTCAGGAAGCTCTCGGCTTTTCAAAAATGACATTGTTTTTCTTTTATTTCTATGGTTTTCGCACCAGAGCAGCCTAAACACACGGAGTCCAAAATCGCGATGAGTGGTGACAAGTCATGTCATGTCGTTTTTCGAGGGGAAAAGTTAAAGGATTACTCGCCATCTTGAGGATCGGCTCACAAGTGGACAGCGCTAAATACAAGTGTAAACAACCACCAAGACACCTTGTGATTGGAAACTTAATCCACTTGGTGGTCTGGGAGGCAAAACGTAGGAAAATATTTCACGTACACAGGACATGGTGGTTGTTTTGTCGACAGCATGCTAACGTTCCTCAGCATGTCCGTTTTACGAGTTAGACAAAGTGTTGCGTCACTGTCCTTCGTTTTGTCCCGTATAGCAGGAGACGTGTTGGAGTCTACTGACATCAGTAACAATGTAAAACAAAGCGAGCTGTGTTTAATGTTCTCGAGTCCTCGACTTGAGTCTGACTCTGAGAGAGACGCTGAACTGAACCTCTGGATGTCAGAGTTTGTCAGTGAAGTTGACTCAGACCTTGAAAAGTTTGACCATCGGCCCTGTGAGGAAGTTAAAGTCTCTGCAGACCTCCATCGATGGGATCCGGGGGCCGAGCGTTTCCTCGACACCCACGTCGCAGCGCCGCGCCCGGGTCGCCGGACAATACACCACAGTGTGTTTTAACCAGCCGGGAAGAGGCTGCGTGGGCTTGACGTGGACACCCGCCAGACCTTCCCTGAATATTCCCATCAGCCGATGAGCAGGAAGGGAACTGGGAGAGTCCCGGCCGCTCCCTGAGTCTGGCAGATATCACGGCGACTCGTCCCACCACGGGTTTCATTCAAATGTAAAGCAAACAGACAACACAAAGAGCTGCTGTGACTCCACACTCCCTCCGCCTCACACACACACGTTCATCATAACGTTGTGTAATCTTTTCTCCTGCCAGGCCTCGCCTCGACGAACTCTCTGTCCATTTAATCACCGCCAACATGGACTCCCTGCAGTCCGGCGCTTTGTTAATCACCTCCGAACAGCTCCATCACGTCCAGAGACACTCGACATGTTTGTTCTGTGAGAGTGAAGCAGAGAGCGTCCTTCAAGAGAGCGAGCTGTCGACACTGTGTCTGTTTAAATCAAGTTTAGATGTTAAGAGAAGAAGGTTCATCTCCTCAACTCAGGTGCTTCGGTCCGGTTCAGAGGTTTTGTTTCATACTGGAGTGATTCACTTTAGAGACTTTAACTCACCTGCACTTCTCTGACAGCTTTAGTTTCAGGTTTTACATTCATCAGGAGATAATCTCTTCCTTTTCCACTCACTTGCCCTCTGTGTTTCCTCATGTTCTTCCTTCCTTACGTCCGCTCTTATTTCCATCTTCTCTCTTTACAGTTCTTGACTTTGTCCCATTGCGTCCTTCCTTCCTGTTTGCTCGTCTTCTGATGTGGCGACACAAACATTTTCAGAATTGATCACCAATTTTAGACAAATTCATTTTTTTCTGTTCTTGCTTTTTCCTTCTTCACTCCCGTCTATTGTTTGATTCTTCACTCTTTCTTTATTCAACTTGAGGCTTATTTCTGTTCTTCTTTTCTTCTGATCAACAGCAGAAAAGTCTTAAAAACTGAGCCCAATTTTTTTTTTTATTTCTACAGTTCTTCTACTTCTAGCAGCGTCCCATTCTTATTCAGAGACGCTTCTTTCTGCTCTAAATATTAAATATTAGACTCACTGACAAAGACTATTTTAAACGATAACACAATAGTAACTCAACTGTCTCTCTTAATATTATATGCATTTCTCTCTACATATATATGTTTTTTTTTCTTCGATTAAACAAGTGTTGTATAGAATGGTTTTTATCTTCTCTTTGCTGTGTTTGTTTCTGCTGCTCAGTTGTAAAACACTTTGTGCTGCATTCAGGGCGTTAAAAGGTGCTACATGAATAAAGTTCATTCATTTATCTTTCAGTATTTCCTTCTTTTCTCCTTTCCTCTCTTTTATTCTTCTTTGCTTCTGATCTAAAAGCAGGAACTGATTGAACTGATGGCTATTTTGGGGCCTTGTCTTTTAATGTTGCGTCTCATTTTCACAACACTCAGACAGGAAGTACTTTTAAAAGCCTTTTACCTTTTGATTCTTGAATACTGCAGTGAAGTGTTGAGTTAGAAACATGAGCGAGCATCTCTTCCTTTCCTTTCCTTTCCTTTTCAGTCCCTTCTTTAAAAAGACTTTTATCGGAGAGACTTTCCTGATTTTATTTGAGTTTCAACTTCATTTAAACTCTTTTATTTCCTCGGTTTTTATACACCAAAGTCTTTTTATCAGCTCTATTAAAAGTTGTTGTTGCTTCTCGCTTGTGCCACAGTTCAGCTGCACACAGAAAGTGTGATAAAGTTTGCAAAATATTAGTGAAATCATATTCGTGTTCTGCTGCATTTCTTTTCACGCTCTCTTCTCTTTACATTTTTATTTTTTATTTCCATTCGGCCATATTTCCTCATGTCTGTCCCTTTGTTTCTTTATTGTTTCAGTTTGATACATACCTTATATCAGTGCCGGACCCAGCACATTTAGTGCCCTAGGCAAGCTTCCTCCGTCCCCCCACCCCTCCCCACCCCAAATTGTATTTCATATTTAGTGTATTTATTATTGAGAAAAACAAAAGCTAGTGAGAAACAAACTAAAATAAACAATTTAGCTGAGAAACAATAATAAACAAACAATAAGATAATACGGTATGTGCAAACTTAGAAATTAATTTTGGTTTGGTTTCTTTTCCTGTTTTTGCTTCTCACGTCTTTTTCTTTTCTCGTCTAACAGCCTGAGAATCCCTCATTTTTTAGATTTCTATATCTTCTTTTCTTGCAGCAACTATTTCTAAGAACAAATGCTTTTCCTGTTGGTGCTTCACCACACCAGTAAAGTGCTGCATGCAGGACTTTTGCTTGTAAAGAAGCACTTGTACTTTACAGCAGACACACGGACACGATGTCCAATCTGCACAAGTTTCCTAACTTCTCAGTGAATTACAAACACAGCGGAGAACCTGCCTTCACTTCATGTCACCATGAATATTTATGTTTATGATTTCAGTTGAATTGTTGCTTCTTGTGTTTTGTGTCTCGTGCTCTCTCTCACATAACGACACTGATGTCTCCGCTCCTCCTGCAGGATAATTGCGTCTTATTTTGAAATGTATATATGAGCTGCTGCTGCTGCAGGAGCCACAGTGTTCATTTTAATTGTGAGGAAACACACATGAAGATTTTAAGAAAAGTATCTGGGCCAGATGTGATGGCGGCGAACGAGCGGGGGCAATTTGCATTTCATTTTAACGCTGTCGGCAGATTCCTCACAGCGGAGTCGTATTGAGATGCAGCGAGGAAAAAGCTGTTACTGCCGAGTGTTTGTGGGGTTGTAGGTATTTCCTGGATGCTGACGGAGGGAAGGTGAGTGTGTGTTTCTGTGAACAGGGGATATACGAAATGGCTCCTCCTATAGTAATTAGCGGTGGAGGTTGTAATTGGGCAGAATCAGTCTTACTAAGTGATTTCCTGACTGTCAAACGAGCCAAATTAATTTGAGTGATACTTTTCATTTAGTTAGCATCAAACAGCCCCTCCACTCGGCCTCCATATGGGCGTCTGATGCAACGCTCGCCATTAAACCGCCGCAGCCAGATGTTCCCCCACAGCCCCGCCATTATCAATGCAAATTTATTCATTAAACAATTTAATTGTGTCAATGATTGACAGGCGGTGGCGTGATGACGGAGGAATGTTATGAAGCTAATAATCTGTTAGTCTTATTAACTCCCTGTGTCAGCAATATGGCTGTCAACATTTATGTGGATTAACCCTTCTAATGTCGCTCCACGCACTCACTCACTCACACACACACACACACACACACACACACACACACACACACACACACACACACACGCATCAGCTGCTCGCCATGACAACAGACGGGCTCACCGGTTGGTCGTCATGTTCAGAAAACACACCGCCAACAGCATCACCATCGCCATGGTCACCGCCCCCCCACCCTGAGAGAGACAGAGGGATGAGAGGAGGGGGTCAGGTGATGTAAGTGTGTGTGTGTGTGTGTGTGATTTCCATTCAGATGAGCTTTAGTAACACAATCATTATTGTTTTCACCTTAACACACACACACACACACACACACACACACACACACACACACACACACACACACACACACACACATACACACACACACACACACACACACACACACACTCACCTGACCATAACCCTTTGAACTCTGCATATTTTGATGTCATTTCTTGTTATTGTGATGTTATTTTCAAATGCTCCCTAAAATCTGTGAAACCTGAGCTAAAATAACATGTATGTAAATAAACTATGTTAAGTATTGAAACTGACTCATTTAAAAAAAAGAGACGTTTTTTTCATCAGATTTTACAAAACACAAAATATATTGATCCAAATGATCTTTAACTGTTGACACATAACAACATACTGCATAACAATATATAAGATATTTGAACTATGTACAATATTGAGTTGATAGTGCAAACATGCAACAGCAACTTCCTGCTGCCATCCACAGGAAATCTGTTTTAAAAGGATTAAACTAAATTAAATTATATCCTCTACCCTGGTTTAAACCTTCAATTAGCCATTTAAAAAGAGACATCAAAATTAAATCACTTCCTCCATCATATTCACAATTTAAAGACCTTTACAAAAATATCAGTTTGGAAAAATCCCCAAATTCAAATATTCCCACTTAACTGAAAATGTCCTCACTTTAACAAAACAATGAAAAAAAGTCCTCTCACTCTACACTGTTTATAAACTCTGAAAAATGTTATATTTAAAAAAAACCCATTGTAATTACAAAATTATTTGTATGTTCCAAATATCAAAAACTGCACCTGAAACTTTACAAATGACCTCACGTTTTTTTTTTTTAAAAATGGACCAATTCTCTAAAATATTCTCACATTCAAAAAAATGTTTTTGCTCTCTGAGAATAGTTCCCTAAAATGTCCTACTTTTATTTTAAAAGAATCTACACCAACTTTTTTCCAAAAATCACTTTTAGAAATATCAAAAAAATGCCTATATTAATAAATAAAATAAAAAATCCACACTTTACAAACACTTTTCATTAGTGTCTTCACTTTCCCCAAAAAAGTTTAAAATAATTCCCATTTTTCTGAAAATACCCTCAATTTCAAAACATTTTCCAAAGAGGTCGAAGAGACACACTGAGTCGTTATTAAACGTGTCAATGACCTACAGTCGTGTCATCAGGATGACTCTCATTATGTCATAACACAAATGACAACATGAAGTGAACAGATTTGACTGAGGCCGTTAGAGAGAATTTAAATGAACTGCCGTGATGATGTTTCTTTGATGAAGAACTAACCTCGGCTCCGACTCGCCGTGAGACTAAAAGTACAAACACTTTAAAATTAAATTCTTCAGATTAAAATTAAACCCTTCAGATTTGTACAGATGTCATGAACACTCAGAGCCCAAATAATTCAAAGAGACAGGCAGGTGTGACGAGTCAAGGTAACGAGTCATTGACCTGCTGCCGTCCTATCAGAGCGGAGCGTTCATGACACTGGCTCTTCTTCCTCTGTGGTGTCTGACAGACCAAGGCTGATCACCGTGTCTTATTCATGCAGTTCTGACAGGCGCTCTCAGGACGCCTCAGACCGCCTGCAGGACCTCCATCACCTTCTGAATCAAGATAATGGTTCATGTGCTGAAGTGTTTGTTTTAAAGAGGAAGTTGTGAATGTTAAAGTGAGAAAGTGGAGTTGGTTTATAAAGTTTATATGACTGATGTGATTTGTAATGAAACAGGAGCAACACGCTACATTATACATGACGTACTTCACTTTGTGCCCTGAACTTTGTTTGAAAACTGAGCTTGAAGGTCACAGGGTGTGGTTAAAGCTCTGGAAGCAATTCAGTAAGTGGACCTTGAGTTGAGAATTATTTGACATAAGATGACACCTGATTTCCATATTGACTGTGTTTACAAGGTCTTTAGTATCTCGGCTTTGAGAAACCCGGTTATTCATATCCCTGTATACATGATAAATACCAGTAACCCGTTTTCTGACCACTGCATCCTATCTGCACAGGCGTGTGTTACGTCTTTTGTTTACAACAGATTGAGCAGGAAATGTGATATATTTATTAATTATTATTATTATAAATATTAGTAATTTCCACCGCGACCTAACTTGTTCAATGGTGTGAGGTGGAAAACCAGCGTCACGTAGCTTGTCCACAACAGACTTGAATAGGTCAGCATTTCTGTGTCTTCTGCCTTCTAAACACGTGAGTTCTTCTCTTTCATTTTCAGGCAAAATTCAGTCTCTTCATCACTCCAAAAATGGGAAGCTCTCGTTGCCCCCATGTTGCTTGTATATCTAGTGCGTCACTCTGGCGCCTGGCCTACCACCTGTCCTACAATAAAAACAATAAAGACTGGGACACTGAAGACCTTGTAAACACACTCACTGACTAATGCTGTTACTTATAAGAGAAACGCTTTGTGTTTTATTAATATTTAATTTTTTTCACCAACACATTCTCACTGCGACCTCGTCACATGTCCACGTTTGGTCTGGGACGCTGTGTCACCTTCAGTCTGTTACATGCATTGTCTGGGTTTGTTCTGAATTGCATACTTTTTCTTTTTACTTTTATTAGGTACTGCAGCTGCCCTTAAAGAGTACGCACTGTTGAATGCAGTATGCACACAACTGGGACATGCTACTTCCTCATAACGTTACGTCCTGAACTTTGACCCTCTTGCTTTTATATCCGTCTCCTTGGAGATTAAACAAACGCCACTTAATGAGTTTGCCAGAGATGTAGAGATGTGCGGTTGTCACTTTGTAATGTAAGTAGTTTTAACTTGGGTACTGGAATGCACAGTCTGTTTTATACAGCTCTGTTTTCACAGGAAATGAACAGTTTGCATACAGTCTCTTTGAAAATAAAAGCACTACACCTGTACATCTTTTCACATCGACGTTTCTGTCCTTCAACAACAAACGCACCTGGTTACGTTTGGCCAACATGCGCACCTGGTTGGGTTTAGGAGAAAAAACAGGAGTGACATCACAATCACAAAGAAGCAAACACCAGCGTCCTGGGTGAAAGTTATTGGTTGTCGGACCCATCCATCATAACCCCTCACACCTGTCCTACTCGGAATTTCTCCGCCTTAACTTTCGTTGGTGATGGGCTGCATTTCCCCGTGACGCCACCTGCTGAGTATCGTGCCGTCACGGCATGATGGCTTTTTTTTCTGCAGTGTCTGACGCCGGAAATCACCGACCAAGCGTCAGTAGTCTGCAACTTCAGAGTGAGACCAGGTTGCATTAAAATGTTTTCTTTTTCATGTATTTGTGTTAGAAACATAATGATATAGGTAATACTGTAATCATATAAGCAGGCTATAGGAGTGCTATATTGTAGGCAACCAACTTGCTTGAGTTTCTTGGAGACGTTTCGCCTCTCATCCAAGAAGCTTCTTCAGTTCTAACTGACTGATGTGGAGTCGCAGACTTTAAACTCTGTGTGGGTGTGAACGGAGTCGTTGAGGTCACATGTGAGTCGATCATGTCGTTAGGGTTAGATGGGTCCAGGTGTGAATGGGTGTTAAGCCGTTTGGAGAGGGATCCCAAACCTGCATTGTAGGTGTGTGATAACGATGGTTGTTCCTGTTTGACAACACATGGTAAAGGCATGGATATTCTTCCCAGTGTTGAATCAGATCTGCCTCCAGGGCCTGGGTCCAAACACAACTCACATTTCTTCCGTCCTCCTGCGTGCTGACGTGGGACGTATCCCGCCTCTCATTGGCTGATGCTCTTTGTCAGTCGTGTCAGACTTCTCCAGTTTTCTAGCATGCCAGACATCCAGTCCCAGTCGCAGACGAGGGGGCGACTTGCTCGTAGGCTTGTTCACACAAGGACTCGTCGTGGCAGACTATCTACCGACTCACCTCCGACCCGAGGTGGCTCTCAAGATCCTCTGCGACGTCAAAATCAGGTTGAAAATCGTGTAATGTGAACTAGGCTTTAGATGACTTCTTTCATTCCTCTTCAAACCATCTGTCTTCCAAGATGTGAGCATTGCTGTCCTCAAAGAAGCGTCCCTTCTCTTTTAGATGTAAGTGGACAGCTGTAGTATATAGCACTAAGATTACCGTGACCTTGATGACTGAGAATCTTCACCGACGATATAAATACATTTTGCCGATAGTTTTTCTGCACTTTTACCTGAGTAATATTTCTAATTTAAGACTTTCTTGCAACAAAATATTTTAAATGTTTTTCCTGTGCAGGCTGAGACTCGTGTACGAGAGGAAACAATGGCCAGATTTATTTCATCTGTATCTGACTTACAGTAATAATCATTTGAAAGCTGGTGAGTAACGGTTGTGACGAGAGACTGAAGCAGCTCAAACCCTGGATCGTCTCTCTGTATATTTCATCCTGCAGAAACAGAAGAATCTACAGCTCATCCTCCTCTGATGGACCGTTCTACTTTTAGACTCACATCGCCCATAAAACTCTGATTTCATCTCCATATGTCCACAGAGTATCATCCACCTGAAGAACATTTCCCCAAAACTACAGGCTTTTCATCAGGCTCTTAGACCCAGTGGCTCTTTAATGGTACACTAGATATTATCAGTTTTGTGATAATATGATTTTATATTAAATTATGGCACCCTGCTTGCAATTTTTTTCAGACCTGTACCTCTGTTAGATGTTTCCAGCAGAGATGTGGAGGGCAAAAACACTGAAACTCAGTTTGGCTTAGTTTTTATTGGCAATAAACATTTTATGCTGATGTACACTAAATTCTTAATATTTATGGTGAAGGTGCAACAACATAGACCTGATGTTAGTCATGGTATGAAGGTCTTGTCTTTCCTGTTGATTTTTGTCTTCATATTCTGTCACATTAGCTCAGTTTAGCCTAAAGCAACAAACACTGCTAGCCTACCAGCAAAAACAGAGAATAAAGTGAGAGAAGATTTTCATTTTCAGCCACACAGATTGTGATGGAAATGCTAAGCAGCTTAACTTGCACTGTGAACAAAAAGTTTTTTGGCATATGCGCCAGGCAAACAACTCTCATCGGACTGAATACATGCCACTTTGGGATTCGGTATCCACATCTAATTATACACCCATGGTCCTGGATGCCAATCTGTTCTTTTCCTAGGATGGTGAAGGATGGTTTCCTAGGATGACCAGCCCTGCTCCTGACCCTGATCCTGATATATAGGTCTACTGTACCTGGAATAATAAAGAGACATACTGAACCTGCTCATCTTTGTCCTCCATCAAGGTAAAGGTGGTGTCAGTATCTCTAGATTCGATGCAGTCATCTTTCCAGGACAGGCTTTAATTACAGAGACAGCATCATCCCGTCTCCCTCACACACTTTCACACACACAGGGCTGTCATGAAAAGCTGATGTCGCATGTGTTAAGTCTGCATGCAAACAAGCATGTCTCTCCATGCAGGCTACATTAAGCATTGTTGTGTTTACACTGTTTCTACTGGGGAGTGATCTGACAGTGATGAGGTATCATCAGGATATGGTGACCTACCAACAAGCACACAGTGAACCCTGCCTCTCACCCAGTGTCAGCTGGGATAGGCTGCAGCCCCACGTGACCCCCAACTGGACAAGTGGTTACAGACGTTACAAAATCCTTCCATGATCTGAGAACTAGTCCAGTCAGCTCCGGTGTTTCCTATCCAAGGTGGAGGTGTTAATTATGAGCGGCATCATCAGAGCCATGAATGTCAGAGGTGCTTCATATGATGTGAAATGAAACAGTACTGAAAGTGTCTGCGACTGTGAGTTAGAGTGTCGTACATAAAGTTATGCTGAGGTAAAAAAAGATCACTTCCTGGTTCAGAGTTCATCTCTTTGCCTTGTTCTAGCAACTGAGCGACCTCAGCTTGCCACAATTGCTCTTCCTGAGGTTTCTACCATTTCTTCCGCCATTAAAGGGGTGTTTTTTGGGGAGTTTTTCCTGATCAGCTGTGAGGGTCAAAGGACAGAGGGATGTCGTGTGCTGTAAAGCCCTCTGAGGCAAACTGTGATTTGTGAAATTGGGCTTTATAAATAAATTGTATTGAAAATTGAATATATTTTTATAATGCAATCACATTTAAAGGGGATAGATGTAGGATTCATACTTCCCGGCCAGTAGGTGTCGCACTCACACTCGCCCGCTCTCACTCCACTCTTCAATTTTACAGGTTGCCATGTAACCAAATCAAAATATTGACATATTTTGGGCCCGTAAAAATTTCTAAAACAATTATTTCTCTACTGTAACTATTTTTTTCAGGAAAATATAGACTTTAATTCTACATCTTTCTAGACGTTCTGTGGATGTATTATTTTTGAAAAATATTCGTTTGGATGAAACAGCTATACATATGACCTTAAAAGAAAAAATGTTTTTATGTTCGTAGGACATAGAATTAAATGCTCAAACAACAAAAAATGTTATGCTAACTGACATAAAATTCCTGACACATTTATTTTATGTCTGGTGAGCTTGAGTGCGTGATCTGCTTGTGTTTGTTATTTCCATATTAACAAACGTTATAATGTTAAAATATGTTAATAGTATAAACTCGGAGTAGGAAGGTGGATTATTTTTCCCTGCAACATTTAGCATGCATGCTAACATGTGTAGCTCCACATTTGATGTATTTTTTCTCCTTGCTGGACACTCAGTTACTTTGTTCTCAGCCTGTGCACCTGAGGCCGCCCGCTCTGAAACAAACATTGAGTCAGGATGGAGGAGAGTATCCCTGAACCCCTCTGAGGGGATGCTCGGCATCCCCGGCGGTGTTGGTATGTTTGTGGAAATCATTACAGGCTTCGATGTTCTGAGCTGGACGAGGCTCGGTGAGGCGAGGCCGTCAGGCGGAGGGGAAACACTCTGCATGTGTTTATGGTGGATCAGATTCGGTTTGCTGACATGTTTCTGTGTTTCATTATTGACGAGGAGACGACTCCAAACATCCAAACTCCCGGAGCTTCTCCTCCAACCTGCAGACTCCTGAGGAACAGCTCACCTCCTCCTCCTCCTCCTCCTCCTCCTTCTTCTCTTCCTCACTAATGTTTATTTTATCACACACAAGTTTATGACTTTAGGTTTTTATTAGACTCTCAGAATGATGGTGTTTTTACCTGTGACGCCCAAGCTCATATTTTCATTTGGCGCAGTCACTTACTGTTCTGGAGCTTTTGACCACATCGCATGGTCCTCGAATTTTGACACGAGGTCTTTTGAACTGTAAAAAATCTAAATATTCTCTAAATGAGTGAGTAAATGAATGAATCACTGATAAAGAACTTTTTCTGTTTATATCTTTGCATCCTAAAAATTTGTATTTCATCATTCGCTTTTAATTGTAGGCCTTTGTTATAATTTGTTTATTACTTTGCCTTCATTTACCTTTTAGTTTTGTTTTACAGTGTTTTATTTATATTATTGTGTCATGTTGATGCATTTGCATTGAAAATTATTCCAAAATATTTATTTTTAAAGTTATTTCTGTATTTCTCCTTTCCTTCTAAAAACAGATCGCAGTTTAAAAAGTGAATTCTTAACAGGAAAGAGTCGATAAGAATAAAATATAAATATGCAAATAAGAGATGGTGAAATAAATTTTAGATTTATCCTAAAAACTGTAAATAGAAATTCTAAATGATATCTTAGATTTTGTGTGAAATCACATTGGTACACTGCACTGCTTTTAATTTTGATTAATTAATTTGTATTAATTGATTTTTTAAAAATACATATCTCGGAACTACTTGTGTAATACGAGCATGAAATCACTGAATCAATGAATGAACCTCTGCAGGTATGTCCTCAGCATCATACGTTCCTGGAGCATCTCAATGCTGGTTGGGTAATGCTGAGCAAACTGGTTGCTGAAGTTCAGATATTTCAACTCTCTCAAACAACCTTATGACATGAAATCGTGCCACTTGCTTCATTCACGTATTTTGCATTTTTTGCGTCGCATCCATCGCTTCCATCACGCTGCCCAGCAGGAATTCATCTTATCACATCTTTACATCGCCTTTACATGTAATTTACTCACAGAAATTATTTTATTTGCGCCCAGTGTGAGCACAACATTAAAGTTTCAACATATCTGCTAAATAAGAAACGTACAAAGAGACAATTTATTCCGATGACTGGGCTGAGTGGATCCATTCAGTGTTGGTAACATGAACGAAATATAGACTATTGGCAGCTTAACCCTTTAAGAAAAGGTCAGAGAAGACAAGAGAAGTGGCGTTCCAACTCATGATGACTCCAGATCCTGAACATAAACCCAGAGAAAGATGATGGTGATTTTGTTCCAGATGAACAATAGAATAAAATATATCTTTATTGTCCACCAGGGATGAAAATTTTGTCAGGAGGAAAATAATAGCAGGCATTTAAGTTTGCTCTGCAGGCCGAGGAGACGACTGTCCGACCTGAACACGTGAGACTGACGTGGGAACAACAACAACGACATGATTATATGTTTGGAAATGAGCATCTTGAAATCCTTAAAAGTTATTATTCAGCCAACAATTAGACCGAGCCCTGGAGCAGGTTCCAGGTCAGGACGAGAGATTCACACAAGTTAAAAAATACCAGAAGAAGAGTGACCTGAATACAAACTCACACCAGAGGATGGTGGAAGTTTGTTCTTCACTGAGGGAACAGAGGGAGGTGTGTTTTCCCTGGGTCGGGCCTTGCAGGCAGGGCTCTGTGTGTGTGTGTGTGTGTGTGTGTCTGTCATGACCTCGGGCAGGTCTGGCCCTCGGGGGGTTGGTTCTGGTTCTGGGTTTTGTTTTGTATTTCGGAGAGGCCTTTTAATGAAGCATTCATCAGTGACACATTCAGAACTGCATCCACATTTCTGCACATTTCAGAGACACATTAACTCCATGTTTCTGTCACATGACATTCATTTATAGTCCTTTATAAAACATGAATCATTGTCCTCCTCTGATGTGATGCAGGCTGCTTTTTGACCAAAGTAAAAGAGTTTGTACTAACAGGTGATTTACTTTGATATTCAGTCTTTTAGGAATTCATATCTGAGGAAATGAAGGAGAATCAAATGCAGCACTGGGCTTAAAATGAGCTGCAAAACTTCACTTATTCTAAATGCAGTTTTCATGTTTCAGGAATTCTGTATTTTTTATTGTGTTTAACAAGGACACGGCTCATTGATCAACAAAAAAACACAACAGTGTAAATGAGCCAGAGTTTGCCCTCAAGGCACAGTTTTATCTGTTCACCCCGGCCAGATGTTAGAGAGGCAGCCTGAAAATAAAATACAACAGTTCAATACACATTCACCGATAAATAACGCTGCAGTACAACACGCAGCAATCTGCCATGATCAATACTAAGTAAAGACGAGTTTAAGGAACACCCAAAAGAAAATAATTAGAGGACTCAAGATAGACAACAGAACTGCAACAAAGAAGACGACTGGTGTCCCAATGTGTCTGACTATTAATGAGGCTCAGCTTTGAGTTCCCTGTAAAATAAATAAAGATCAGCTGCACCTAGAATCAATAAAATGACAATAAAAGCACTCAGTAATTAGCATCAATCAAAAACACCTGTGTCTGCATTGGGATTTTACTCAGAGATACAATTGTCTTTAGTCCTTACATGCAGCACTACTGTGATATCCAACCTGGGGTACTTTTACCCGAAGCTTCCCCACATCATGTTGCTCATCACAGCCACACATCTACCTGCATTATAATTACAAAGTGTGGAGCTCCAGGCGACATTTTGCCAGCCTTGTTCAAAAAAAGATGACGTGCAGCCGTTACTGTCATACATTAGTTCAGCAAGGACCCAAATGCAGAGCAGCAGGCAGGTTGAAGGTTTAACAGAAAGTGAGCTTTAATGCAGCTGATAAGAACATCCTTAAACAGGCAGGTAACTAAAGGCCCAAAAGAAAGAAGAACCCAAATTAAACTGGGATAACGCGATGAACTCAGGGAAGAAATCCAAATAGGACACAAGACATCAGGCAGGAAACAGAACAGAGAGCGACACCAAGAGCACAGGGATGAACACAGACGAACTGACAAGGAACAAAGTGAAACACTCAGGTATATACTGTATATACACAGACAACTAATCACAAGAACAAGACACAGCTGGAGGAGGAGGACACAAGCAAAAGGAGGGAAATGGGGATTGGTGGTGGTGAACACTAGGGCGGAGCAAACAAGACTAATACACAACAGGTGAGAAGGGAAGACTCTGGGAACAGGGACAGACTAACGAGACTGAAGGAAGACAAGTGTGACAGAAAGGCTGAATCCAAATGTCCACTTGTTGACCGAGTCTTCACGAACTTCAGACATGCCTACTGTGACGAGTTCACCGTCATCACGTAGTGTCTGGTGAGGGCAGAGGCTGCAAGCTGCTGATAGACAGCCCTCAAGACTGTTTAACTCGTTGCCAAGAATGAGGTTGCCTGCATCTCTCGTTAGGTTGCCAGAACATCTTCTTTAGTTGTTTTTCTGACACTTTTCTAGCCTATATATTTTTGGAATTATAGTTGCAATAACACAATGCATTTTGATTTCCCTCTATAGCCTAAAGCTCTACATATTTCTGTATCATGATGTTGTTGAATATTATTTCTGTCCCACACAATTCAAGTATTGTTATAATAGGTTACAGTGACTGTTTCACACAAACATATGTTGTTGTTTTTTTTGCTATTGTAAACTACCATGTCACGTCTGTATTACAATGAATTGTGAGTCAATAAATCAGTGAAGTATGCTTCAAGTATCTCAGGGTCTTGTTCATGAGTGACAGTAGAATGGAGCGTGAGCTGGATCAGCGTTTGGTTTGGCATCAGCAGAGATGTGGGTGCTGTGCTGGACTGTCATGGTGAAGAGGGAGCTGAACAAGAAGGCAAAGCTTTCCATTTACTGGTCCATCTTCGTCCCAACCCTCACCATGGTCATGAGCTCTGGGTAGTGACCGAAAGAATGAGATCGCAAATACAGGCGGCCAAAATTAGTTTCCTCTGTAGGGTGTCTGTAGCCTGGAAATCCAGACCCAAATCTAGAAAGATTTAGGGTCTGGCTATGAGTAATGCAAATGGCCCAACTCGAGGGGCGGCACCAAGCATGCATTTGTAAATATCACTGCACGCAATTGGATAACACTACGACCAATCAGAACAATACACGGGGTGACGTATACGCTTAGCTACCAGCGGAGCTAACTGGTAGATTAGACTCTTGCCGTATCCGGTCGGCAAAACAGCAAAAACGTCCTTCTTGCAAAGGAAAGACTCGAGCGCCGTCTTCTGTTCCTCTTTTAGAGAAAAAGCCAAGTCTAACTCGTTCATTGTAGCGGCCAAAGCCGTTTCAAACAACTGGTGTTCATCCGTAGCCATCTTGCAGTGTTTACTGACTGATTCTGGACTTCGTCGTCGCAGCGTTGTCGTCATCTGTTTAGCTCGCCTCTGGCCTGCCTATATCAGATACACCGATGTGATTGGTGCAGCTCGGCTCCAACGGCATGGGTAATGAGCATCATTACTGACTGCCAGAGTGACTCGCTGAGCAAATTTAAATTGTGCTCTCGCGAGAACTCTGGATTTCCAGGGTAGGGTGTCTGGGCTCAGCCTTAGAAATAGGGGGAGCAGCTCGGAGTAAAGCCGCTGCTCCTTCACATTGAAAGTTGTCAGAGAGAGGGACGTCTGGGGTGCTTTGCTTGGCCTGCTGCCCCTGTGCCCCGGCAATAGGTGGATGAAAATGGATCATGACTATTTCACTCACATATCTGCGTCTCTCGTTTGATCACATATCTGATGACTGTCTTTGTTTTCTAGGCTTCATGCAAATTAGGTTCCCCTTCACCGGAAGAAGGTGCTGAAGCACCCAGAGCTGTTTGTTAACTGATAAAAACACCAGAAGACAAATCTGAACTTTAGAAGTTTAGTTTTAACAGTAGCAGCTTAGCTAGTGCTAGCTAACAGCTATCCATGAATGGCAGCATTGTAATGTTGTCAATATTTCTTTTTCCAGACGGTTACTCTTCCCAACAGTCTCAGTGTTCACTGTGTTTTCACTGATGATAATAATAACAACATCTTTTTTTATTGAGCATTTCTTGGTTATAAATCGTTTCATGAACTCAATTATGAAAACAAAAATAAAATCATATCAAATGTGGGAGTTGGTAAAACAAGACATTAAACCCATCAGAATGAAAATTGTAAAACCAATTAAATAAAGTTTAAATGAAATAAATTAATTATATATATTTTATATATATTATTAAATATGATTTAAAATCAAACAGTTGTAAAAAAAAAAAAGAGTCTGAATGAAGTAAAAATCAAACGGATGATAGAAAGTGAAGCTGTTTGTTGGCAGGAGGAGAAAAACATCTGAATCATAAACCGTTGTGACGGCTCAACCTTTCAGAAAATGTTCCTCTTCTGAAAGACAAAAATAAAAACTCACAGCAGACGTTAGAGTAAATGTTGTCGGAGCAGAAACAGCATGTCGGCTTTCAGGCCCCATTAGAGCCGAGAGCAAACGGCAGAAACAAGCGTCCAATCAAACATCCAGCGCTGCAGGACGAGTGGGAACCGACAGCATCTCCCCTGAGAGCCAGCTCATATCATCCACCGGTAAACCCTCCTCCTCCTCCTCTTCCTCCTCTTCCTCTTCTTCTTCTTCTTTGATACGCGTTATTACTCTGACACCTGTGCCTAACATGTGGAACTTAATGTCTTTTCATTTGCCATTTGTTTCCTCCTAAACAAGGTGCAGGGGTCCGGGGTGGGTTTGTCTGCTGGGAGCTCAACACCAGCTGGAGGTTTACAGACGGGACGAAATGTGCCATAACACCCCCCCCTTACACACACACACACACACACACACACACACACACACACACCTATACTTGTTTTTGTGGACTAGAAGGACAATTTTTTCAAACCAGTTTTTTGCAACACTAGAGGGACACCCCTTTCCACTTGTGCTACAAAGATGTTGTAAATATCAAAAAATTTTAGTTGAGCTATACAACCCAAATCTCACTTCAAATTTTGAATACACATTACAGAACTCAAAGTACAATAACCTGACATAGTGCTGTATTAAGAGGACAAAAGTTAATTAGGTACTTAGCTCCACCCACGACTCAAACCGTAATTGACAGGACTAACTTGATTTGTGAGGACCATGGCTAAATAACACACAAATATGTCATTTAGGTGAATTAAAGGGTCAAACATGAATAAATGGAACATGGCTGAACACACACACACACACAAATGAATAGACTGTTTATTACAGTGCCCTTACTGAAGTATTACTGAGATCCAAAATGCTGTTTGTAAAGACAATGTATGTCTGTCCAGTGTGACCTTTTAAAGCCAAAATAGGACAGATTACATATTTATGATTGAGTGAACAAGTTGAATTCAATCAGACATGAACCACATAGAATACAACATGTGTGAGATCCTTGCAGCAACACCTTTAAAGACTCAAAACAAAAAACAACACAACAAAAAAGGCTGCAACAATTTCCCATAATACTTCACTGGTAACTGTTCAAGAATTTCCCTTTTTTTTCTCCAGTTACACCCCGATTCCTGACAAAGTCTCTGATATTTTGAACAGAGCTATCAGCCAGAGTGGGATGTTCTGCTGTCTTGCACTGTTTGCATTCAATCATAGTGGCCAGTCTTCCCTTTCTGATATGTCCTTCAAAACGTCTCATGACAGCTGCAGCCTCCTTGGAAGACCACTGTCACTTCTGTGCCCTCCTTGCATTTTCCAAAGAAACTACAAAACAGACAAACAGATCATTAATAAAAACATGAACTGTAATTTAACACACAACATTCCTCATGTTTGTCAACTGCAAATGAAAGGGAAAAGGGAGAGTCAATCCCACTTGCTCTTCTTGCACTCATTCTGATCTATGTTTTGCAGCATTTACTTGATTGTTTATTCACTTTTACTTTTTTTCTGGGATCTTTGTCCTTCCCATCTGCATTTTCACTTACTGCTACAAAACAGGCAGAGAATAAAATAGAAAGGGTCACAATTTGAAGATTCAATGACAACAACAAAAAACAATTGTGTATCATTGAATGTGACTTTGCTTTATTGTACAAAGCTCACAGTCCTCCTAATGTCTGCACCTGTCCAGTTGACTGTTACACAGGACATGCATCTCTATGGGCATCTAAAGGAGAAAGGACAATCATTGAATGTGAGTTTGTTTCAATGTACAAAGCTCACAGTCCTCCTAATGTCTGCACCTGTCCAGTTGACTGTTACACAGGACATGTGTGTCTATGGGCATCTAAAGGAGAAAGGACAATCACTGAATGTGAGTTTGTTTCAATGTTCAAAGCTCACAGTCCTCCTAATGTCTGCACCTGTCCAGTTGACTGTTACACAGGACATGTGTGTCTACACGCTTATGAACATATCTCATTTGTGTTTTTGACTCTAAAATTCAAAAGTTCATGGAGATCATTTTACATCATTATCATTGTCCAGGACTAAACTGCACTTGGCCACATCATCAAAATGGACATGCAGCTGCTTGGAAATCTAGCAGGGAAATTACTGAGTGTGACTTTGCTTTATTGTACAAAGCTCACAGTCCTCCTAATGCCTGCACCTGTCCAGTTGACTGTTACACAGGACATGTGTGTCTATGGGCATCTAAAGGAGAAAGGACAATCATTGAATGTGAGTTTGTTTCAATGTACAAAGCTCACAGTCCTCCTAATGTCTGCACCTGTCCAGTTGACTGTTACACAGGACATGTGTGTCTATGGGCATCTAAAGGAGAAAGGACAATCACTGAATGTGAGTTTGTTTCAATGTACAAAGCTCACAGTCCTCCTAATGTCTGCACCTGTCCAGTTGACTGTTACACAGGACATGTGTGTCTACACGCTTATGAACATATCTCATTTGTGTTTTTGACTCTAAAATTCAAAAGTTCATGGAGATCATTTTACATCATTATCATTGTCCAGGACTAAACTGCACTTGGCCACATCATCAGAATGGACATGCAGCTCCGTTGAAATCTAGCAGGGAAATTACTGAGTGTTACTTTGCTTTATTGTACAAAGCTCACAGTCCTCCTAATGTCTGCACCTGTCCAGTTGACTGTTACACAGGACATGTGTGTCTACACGCTTATGAACATATCCACATATCCTGTGGGGCGCTTCTCTGTGTGCGACCCGCTACAGCTTTTAACGTCTTTTATCTGTTTTTATTGTTTTAAACCCATGTTTTTAATGTCTAGTGTGTGTGTGAAAGTACAGAGGACGGATATGTGGACTTTGCGAATGTATGCGCAATTCCTTGCACTCTTTTTTATCTTGACGCTGGTGTGCAGCGTCTGTCATGGGGAGACGCCGAAACAACAGCATGGCGATCGGATCATTATCAATAGGGAGTTCCTCCTGTCACTACGTTCTTCGGCGGCGGGTGAGATTCCGACAGATATTCCAGCTGAGATTTTTGTTCCACTCCATCAGGACAAAAGATCTCCACGTCAGCCCTCGCAGCGGAAAAGAGGATGAAGACGAGGTATTCACAGCAAAATGAAAAAACTTTGCCTTGATAACCGACGCAAGCTACCCCCCTTGCCCTCGGTCTTCTTATCCAATGCGAAGTCCTTGAGGCGCAAGGTAGATGAATTGGAGATCTGGGCAAAGCATAAACGGGAATTTAAAGAGTGTTGCCTGCTCGCGATTACCGAGACGTGGCTTAATGAGAGTGATCAGGACAGTGACTTGGCTCTCACTGGATTCGGCTGTCCCATCAGACTGGACCGCTCCTCCGAAGTGACGGGGAAAAACCGCGGAGGAGGGGTCTGCTTCTATGTGAATCAACGGTACTGTAACAACATTATTGTACGGGAGAAAATATGTACCCCGGACATTGAATTACTCTCCATCTCCTTACGCCCCTTCTATCTGCCACGTGAGTTCCCCCAACTGTTTTTTACTCTCGTGTACATCCATCCTAGAGCAAATGCCAGGGCAGCCACTCAACTGATAGTGGATGTATCTCACAAGCTGGACTCTCTGTGTAATGATGCTCCTAAATTTTATCTTGGAGACTTGAATCATGTGCGATTAGATGGTGTCTTACGAACATATGAACAATATGTAAGTTGCCCTACCACACAAAAAAACACTATCCTGGACTTGTGCTATGGAAACGTGAAAGGAGGCTACAAGTCAATACTTATGCCCACTTTAGGGGCTTCATATCACAACAGCATATTCTTACTGCCTACATACAGTCCATGCTTTAGACGTCAGGAGAGAGAGGAAAAGACTATTAAGATCTGGTCAGAGGACAGCATCTCTTCCCTCCAAGCATGTTTTGACTGTACAGACTGGCAAAGCTTTTTTGATGCTTGTGGTGATAACATTGATGAACTTACAGAAACTGTCTCATCTTATGTTACTTTTTGTGTTGATTCTGTAATCCCCTCCAAACAGGTTGTTATTTTTCCCAATAACAAACCATGGGTAACCAAAGCTCTTAAATCTGCCATTAACAAGAAGAAATATATATTTTTCACCGGCAACCCTCAGGAGAAAAAAGCTGTTGCCAAAGAGGTTAAGGCTGAAATAGCCATGGCTAAAGCCAAGTACAGGGAAAAGATAGAAAATCAGTACGTAAATGGTGACCTTACGTCAGCCTGGCAGGGGATTAAATCTATGGCCTCTATTAATCAGCATGCTAATGACACCAAGCAACCCATTAGCATAAATGGAGTTGAAGATAAAGATTTATCAAACACCTTTAATAGGTTCTTTTCAAGGTTTGAAAGGTCTGACTTCACTCAGGATGTCTCCAGGTTGAGGGACTCCTTGGTACCCCATAGTGACATACTGATATCTCAAGAGCAGGTCAATGTTTTATTTAAGAAAACGAGGACAAGGAAAGCTTCTGGCCCTGATGCCATCTGTGGTCGCTCTCTGCACCACTGTGCTGATCAGCTTAGTGAGGTTTTCACCAGGCTCTTTCAGATGTGCCTTGATAGCTGTCAGCTGCCCACGATTTGGAAGTCCTCCACCATAATTCCTATTCCTAAAGTTAAAAACCCTAGGGAATTAAATCAATTCAGACCTGTGGCTCTCACTTCTCTGGTGGTGAAAACCCTTGAGAAAATTTTAAAGGACGAGGTTCTCTCCCTGGTTGGAGGCAAACTGGACCCACTTCAGTTTGCCTATCAAACTAGTAAAGGAGTGGAAGATGCTAAACTCTTTATCCTGGACAAAGCGTATAAGCACCTAGAAAAACCAAATGCTCATGTCAGACTTTTATTTGCTGATTTTTCCTCAGCTTTTAACAAGATGCAACCTCACATTCTGATCAAGAGGCTTGCTTCTTATTTTAATCTACCTGACCAGCTCTTAACATTGTTCTTAAACTTCTTAACAGACAGAACACAATGGGTTTTAGCCAGTGGTATCATGTCTAATACCTTGGTTTCAAACACAGGCTCTCCGCAAGGTTGTGTCCTTTCGCCACTGTTTTTTATTTTGTACACTGACAGCTGCAGGTCTTTTAAAGAGGGCAGCTTCCATGTGAAATTCTCAGATGACACTGCACTCCTGTCGCTTCTCCAGGGTGCAGAGTCAGATCATGGTTGCGCCCTTCCTGCCTTTGTCGAGTGGTGTGACAAAAATCTCCTCGATCTCAGTGTTTCTAAAACTAAGGAACTTGTGATTGATTTTAGGAAAAACAAAACTAATCCCACTCCTAGCACAATTCATGGCAAAGATGTTGAAATTGTGGACTCTTACAAGTACTTGGGCACAATATTTGATGCTCATCTCAAGTTTGACGTAAACACTGAATCAATTGTTAAACGAGGTCAACAGAGAATCCACTTGTTGCGGAAAATTAACTCCTTTGGTGTTAGCAAACCCATCTTGTGCACTGTCTATCTGTCTTACATTGAGAGCTTGTTAACTTTTTCATTTATCTGCTGGTTTAACGGTTTGTCTGTGAAGGATAGAAACTGCCTTAACAATATTGTTAAAGTTTGCTCCAAAATCACTGGAGCCCAGCAGAGTGACTTAAACTCTATCTGGGAGAAATGTGTTCTCCGGAAGGCCAAAAGCATTATTAATCATGATCACATTCTGTCCAGTGAGTTCACACTAACGTCGTCAGGACGGCGCTATCTGCCACCTCTCAGGAAGACAAACCGCTATTCCAGGTCGTTCATTCCCTCGGCCATTAAGCTGCTGAATGCAGAGTAGCTGTCTTAGATGAAATTTGCACCTGCATTTATTTTGCACAAACCATGCTGGTTGTCCTTTTTGGTAGTTTTTAGCACTTCCCCATGTGCCATTTATAGTTACCTCTGTCACTGAGGATGATTGTAGAGATGACTGTGCAGTATGAATGAATCTATGTGATCGGTGGACTGGAGAAACTGAATTGCCCTTAGGGGATAAATAAAGCTATCTGTATCTGTATCTGTATCATTTGTGTTTTTGACTCTAAAATTCAAAAGTTCATGGAGATCATTTTACATCATTATCATTGTCCAGGACTAAACTGCACTTGGCCACATCATCAAAATGGACATGCAGCTCCTTTGAAATCTAGCAGGGAAATTACTGAGTGTGACTTTGCTTTATTGTACAAAGCTCACAGTCCTCCTAATGTCCGCACCTGTCCAGTTGACTGTTACACAGGACATGTGTGTCTACATGCTTATGAACATATCACATTTGTGTTTTTGACTCTAAAATTCAAAAGTTCATGGAGATCATTTTACATCATTATCATTGTCCAGGACTAAACTGCACTTGGCCACATCATCATAATGGACATGCAGCTGCTTGGAAATCTAGCAGGAAATTACTGAGTGTGACTTTGCTTTATTGTACAAAGCTCACAGTCCTCCTAATGTCTGCACCTGTCCAGTTGACTGTTACACAGGACATGCATCTCTATGGGCATCTAAAGGAGAAAGGACAATCATTGAATGTGAGTTTGTTTCAATGTACAAAGCTCACAGTCCTCCCAATGTCTGCACCTGTCCAGTTGACTGTTACACAGGACATGTGTGTCTATGGGCATCTAAAGGAGAAAGGACAATCACTGAATGTGAGTTTGTTTCAATGTACAAAGCTCACAGTCCTCCTAATGTCTGCACCTGTCCAGTTGACTGTTACACAGGACATGTGTGTCTACACGTTTATGAACATATCTCATTTGTGTTTTTGACTCTAAAATTCAAAAGTTCATGGAGATCATTTTACATCATTATCATTGTCCAGGACTTAACTGCACTTGGCCACATCATCAGAATGGACATGCAGCTGCTTGGAAATCTAGCAGGGAAATTACTGAGTGTGACTTTGCTTTATTGTACATAGCTCACAGTCCTCCTAATGTCTGCACCTGTCCAGTTGACTGTTACACAGGACATGTGTGTCTATGGGCATCTAAAGGAGAAAGGACAATCACTGAATGTGAGTTTGTTTCAATGTACAAAGCTCACAGTCCTCCTAATGTCTGCACCTGTCCAGTTGACTGTTACACAGGACGTGTGTCTACACACTTATGAACATATCTCATTTGCGTTTTTGACTCTAAAATTCAAAAGTTCATGGAGATCATTTTACATCATTATCATTGTCCAGGACTAAACTGCACTTGGCCACATCATCAGAATGGACATGCAGCTGCTTGGAAATCTAGCAGGGAAATTACTGAGTGTGACTTTGCTTTATTGTACAAAGCTCACAGTCCTCCCAATGTCTGCACCTGTCCAGTTGACTGTTACACAGGACATGTGTGTCTATGGGCATCTAAAGGAGAAAGGACAATCACTGAATGTGAGTTTGTTTCAATGTACAAAGCTCACAGTCCTCCTAATGTCTGCACCTGTCCAGTTGACTGTTACACAGGACATGTGTGTCTACACACTTATGAACATATCACATTTGTGTTTTTGACTCTAAAATTCAAAAGTTCATGGAGATCATTTTACATCATTATCACTGTCCAGGACTAAACTGCACTTGGCCACATCATCAGAATGGACATGCAGCTCCTTGGAAATCAAGCAGGAAATTACTGAGTGTGACTTTGCTTTATTGTACAAAGCTCACAGTCCTCCTAATGCCTGCACCTGTCCAGTTGACTGTTACACAGGACATGTGTGTCTATGGGCATCTAAAGGAGAAAGGACAATCACTGAATGTGAGTTTGTTTCAATGTACAAAGCTCACAGTCCTCCTAATGTCTGCACCTGTCCAGTTGACTGTTACACAGGACATGTGTGTCTATGGGCATCTAAAGGAGAAAGGACAATCATTGAATGTGAGTTTGTTTCAATGTACAAAGCTCACAGTCCTCCTAATGTCTGCACCTGTCCAGTTGACTGTTACACAGGACATGTGTGTCTACACGCTTATGAACATATCACATTTGTGTTTTTGACTCTAAAATTCAAAAGTTCATGGAGATCATTTTACATTACTATCATTGTCCAGGACTAAACTGCACTTGGCCACATCATCAGAATGGACATGCAGCTGCTTGGAAATCTACCAGGGAAATTACTGAGTGTGACTTTGCTTTATTGTACAAAGCTCACAGTCCTCCTAATGCCTGCACCTGTCCAGTTGACTGTTACACAGGACATGTGTGTCTATGGGCATCTAAAGGAGAAAGGACAATCATTGAATGTGAGTTTGTTTCAATGTACAAAGCTCACAGTCCTCCTAATGTCTGCACCTGTCCAGTTGACTGTTACACAGGACATGTGTGTCTATGGGCATCTAAAGGAGAAAGGACAATCACTGAATGTGAGTTTGTTTCAATGTTCAAAGCTCACAGTCCTCCTAATGTCTGCACCTGTCCAGTTGACTGTTACACAGGACATGTGTGTCTACACGCTTATGAACATATCACATTTGTGTTTTTGACTCTAAAATTCAAAAGTTCATGGAGATCATTTTACATCATTATCATTGTCCAGGACTAAACTGCACTTGGCCACATCATCAGAATGGACATGCAGCTGCTTGGAAATCTACCAGGGAAATTACTGAGTGTGACTTTGCTTTATTGTACAAAGCTCACAGTCCTCCTAATGCCTGCACCTGTCCAGTTGACTGTTACACAGGACATGTGTGTCTATGGGCATCTAAAGGAGAAAGGACAATCATTGAATGTGAGTTTGTTTCAATGTACAAAGCTCACAGTCCTCCTAATGTCTGCACCTGTCCAGTTGACTGTTACACAGGACATGTGTGTCTATGGGCATCTAAAGGAGAAAGGACAATCACTGAATGTGAGTTTGTTTCAATGTACAAAGCTCACAGTCCTCCTAATGTCTGCACCTGTCCAGTTGACTGTTACACAGGACATGTGTGTCTACACGCTTATGAACATATCACATTTGTGTTTTTGACTCTAAAATTCAAAAGTTCATGGAGATCATTTTACATCATTATCATTGTCCAGGACTAAACTGCACTTGGCCACATCATCAGAATGGACATGCAGCTCCTTGGAAATCTACCAGGGAAATTACTGAGTGTGACTTTGCTTTATTGTACAAAGCTCACAGTCCTCCTAATGTCTGCACCTGTCCATTTGACTGCTACACAGGACATGTGTGTCTACATACTGCTGAATACAATTTTAATGACTTGATCATTTCAAAATAAAGTCCATGGAGATCAATTTACCTGGTCAGTGTTGCCACTGAGGGAACTGCACATGGCCACCTCAGCAGGCTGGACATGCATCTCTATGGGCATCTAAAGGAGAAAGGACAATCATTGAATGTGAGTTTGTTTCAATGTTCAAAGCTCACAGTCCTCCTAATGTCTGCACCTGTCCAGTCGAGTATTACACAGGACATGTGTGTCTACACGCTTATGAACATATCTCATTTGCGTTTTTGACTCTAAAATTCAAAAGTTCATGGAGATCATTTTACATCATTATCATTGTCCAGGACTAAACTGCACTTGGCCACATCATAAGGATGGACATGCAGCTCCTTTGAAATCTAGCAGGGAAATTACTGAGTGTGACTTTGCTTTATTGTACAAAGCTCACAGTCCTCCTAATGTCTGCACCTGTCCAGTTGACTGTTACACAGGACATGTGTGTCTATGGGCATCTAAAGGAGAAAGGACAATCATTGAATGTGAGTTTGTTTCAATGTACAAAGCTCACAGTCCTCCTAATGTCTGCACCTGTCCAGTTGACTGTTACACAGGACATGTGTGTCTACACACTTATGAACATATCACATTTGTGTTTTTGACTCTAAAATTCAAAAGTTCATGGAGATCATTTTACATCATTATCATTGTCCAGGACTAAACTGCACTTGGCCACATCATCAGAATGGACATGCAGCTCCTTGGAAATCAAGCAGGAAATTACTGAGTGTGACTTTGCTTTATTGTACAAAGCTCACAGTCCTCCTAATGCCTGCACCTGTCCAGTTGACTGTTACACAGGACATGTGTGTCTATGGGCATCTAAAGGAGAAAGGACAATCACTGAATGTGAGTTTGTTTCAATGTTCAAAGCTCACAGTCCTCCTAATGTCTGCACCTGTCCAGTTGACTGTTACACAGGACATGTGTGTCTACACACTTATGAACATATCACATTTGTGTTTTTGACTCTAAAATTCAAAAGTTCATGGAGATCATTTTACATTACTATCATTGTCCAGGACTAAACTGCACTTGGCCACATCATCAGAATGGACATGCAGCTCCTTGGAAATCAAGCAGGAAATTACTGAGTGTGACTTTGCTTTATTGTACAAAGCTCACAGTCCTCCTAATGTCTGCACCTGTCCAGTTGACTGTTACACAGGACATGTGTGTCTATGGGCATCTAAAGGAGAAAGGACAATCATTGAATGTGAGTTTGTTTCAATGTACAAAGCTCACAGTCCTCCTAATGTCTGCACCTGTCCAGTTGACTGTTACACAGGACATGTGTGTCTACATGCTTATGAACATATCACATTTGTGTTTTTGACTCTAAAATTCAAAAGTTCATGGAGATCATTTTACATTACTATCATTGTCCAGGACTAAACTGCACTTGGCCACATCATCAGAATGGACATGCAGCTGCTTGGAAATCTACCAGGGAAATTACTGAGTGTGACTTTGCTTTATTGTACAAAGCTCACAGTCCTCCTAATGTCTGCACCTGTCCATTTGACTGCTACACAGGACATGTGTGTCTACATACTGCTGAATACAATTTTAATGACTTGATCATTTCAAAATAAAGTCCATGGAGATCAATTTACCTGGTCAGTGTTGCCACTGAGGGAACTGCACATGGCCACCTCAGCAGGCTGGACATGCATCTCTATGGGCATCTAAAGGAGAAAGGACAATCATTGAATGTGAGTTTGTTTCAATGTTCAAAGCTCACAGTCCTCCTAATGTCTGCACCTGTCCAGTCGAGTATTACACAGGACATGTGTGTCTACACGCTTATGAACATATCTCATTTGCGTTTTTGACTCTAAAATTCAAAAGTTCATGGAGATCATTTTACATCATTATCATTGTCCAGGACTAAACTGCACTTGGCCACATCATAAGGATGGACATGCAGCTCCTTTGAAATCTAGCAGGGAAATTACTGAGTGTGACTTTGCTTTATTGTACAAAGCTCACAGTCCTCCTAATGTCTGCACCTGTCCAGTTGACTGTTACACAGGACATGTGTGTCTACACAGGGCTCCAGACTACCTTTTTCCACTAGGAGCACCAGCACTACTAACTTTGAAACTTTTAAACTAACCCTCCTAACACATCCAAAGGCTTGCTCGCTAATAAACTGAACTACCGCTGAATAAGATGCTTCGTCAGGTAATCTGTACCATTTTGCCTAGCTGCTGTTAATATAGTTGTATATAAGTGCCTTACCTGCTTCACCACACCTCCGGAAACATGAGACTCAATTAGCGCAAACTGGCTGGCAGGTGGACAGCTTGCGGACTGTACCAAGTTGTTGGAAGAGGAGGGGTTATCAGAAAAGGACGAGAGGTTCTCTTTTTCTAAAGAGAACAAATTTGGATTTATTCAAGAAACCAAGGAAAGAATTTACTATGAGTGATATTTTACTATCTTTGATTTCAGCCCATCACAATAAATAGTTTATCAAACAGTTGGCTTTTATTTGAGGCACAAGTCAAATGGTATCTCCCACTTGAAAACTGTATCCATCAGGCTATTTTGTCCTCATCAATAAGTTCAGTCAAATCAAGTCACTTTAATTTCTAAAGCACATTTAATACACATGGTTAGACTCAAAAGTAAACACCATTCATAACAAGATCATATATAAAAGTATAATATGATACAATGTAGCCTTATATAATGACAAAATATGCCTGTGGCCCTCAACCAGGGGTTATGACCTCCAGGAGGTCCCCCAAAATAGTTAAAATCTCTCATCAAAATGATTTCAATCAGGGATCTTTTTATTAAGAAATTATATTGAGTTAACTCAGTTAAATATAAATTCTAATAGTAAAGGGTCATAATAAGCTACTTTTAAAAAAAATATGACAGTGACTGCTTGTAAAATAGGTTAAAAAACAGTTAGCTCGGACTTCCGGTGAGGCGAGCACCCAAGATGGCTGCGTAGTGCGACACTTCGTGGGGCTTTACCCAGTTCACCCTCCTATAACGATTTTAGAGATATCTAAGATAGATAAAATAACTACATATTAGAACAAGAAGGGAAGAAATATGCAGGGAGTCCAAAAATCCATCACACAGTACGGTCTGAGAAGCCAAATTAGCCGACCAGCCGCAGAAGACACAGACGACAACATGGCACCTCCGCAGATAGACACTGCAGCTGAGCTAGCTAGCATTAAAACTTTGCTCCAAACTATCGCGTCGGACATGAGCGGGCTGAAAGCAGGTATGGATGCAGTCCAAACTACAGTGGAGACGCTTGGACACCGGGTGACTGTAGCTGAAACATGGATTTCGGTGCTAGAGGATAAAGATGAGGTCAGAGAAACAGCGGTGAACACAGCGATGAGAACTGTCACACAGCTGCAGGAGCGAGTTATCTACCTGGAGGATGCCGGGCGGCGTAATAATGTTCGCATTGTGGGGATAGAGGAAGGCGCCGAAGGACGTGATATACAGGGGTTTGGACAGACACTCATCTCTGAAACACTGGATGTCGAGCTGACACAGGATTTTGAAATCGAGCGCTTCCACAGAACCGGCCAACGAGGAGGCAGAGATCGGCACATTCTGGTACGTTTCCTGAGATTCACAACCAGGGAAGCTGTTTTACGTGCGGCGAGAGAGAAAGGACGAGCGACGTGGAAGGGTAAACCGGCCTCCTTTTTCCAGGATTTGTCTCAGGACGTTATCCAGAAACGCAAGAAGTTTGATGGAGTGAAAACCCAGCTATGCTGAGAGAGTCGTCGCCGACAACATCAGACACACTTTCACTTCACCTGAGGACGCTGGAGTTTTTCTTTCATCAAGAGACTGATAAAACAAAGTGGACGAAATGACCTACTTGACAAGCCGTCTTCAAACCCTGATTTGTTTTTTGTTTTTCCTCCGCATTGATTCAGCCGGTACGATGGAAGACACTGTTTACAGACATTGCAATTCCCTCACTGCACTCGAGGAGAGTGGATATTTATTTACTTACTTGTATTCATTTATTTATTTATTTATTTATTTTCTTTCTTTACTGGGATGCTGCAAGGGGCAATGAGGGTTAAAAGACCAGGACAAACCATCTGAACTGGTGATCTATACTTGTGTCATCTTTGAACATACAAACTGAGTCATATTTTAAGTTAATCTACAGAACTACGGGGATTATACTTGATTTCCTGCAGCATCTGACTTTATTTTATTTATTTATTTTTAACTTTTTTCATGTGTTTTTTTTTGTACAAAACATGGGCAGCATCAGTGTAATGAACAAAAGTAGGTATGGGTACAATATGATGCAGCTAAGTAATACAAATGCTAGCCATGTAGTGCCCTTATAGACACAAAAGAAACAACAAAAAAGGAGAGAAGAACAAAAGGTATATGTACACATATGTCTGTGCACCTGATCTCACGAGTGCACATGTTCACTTACACCCATTTGTCTAAATAATCATACACAATCATACACAGTTGCACACATACATATAAACACTCATAGGAACGAAACATGAGAGAACCGTGGGGTTGCGCGTAGGGCGTATGTCACATACATTACAGCAATATAGTTGCAATATTGTTTTTCTTAAAACCAAAATATATAAAGCATTAAGGTTGGTTATCGCCTCTTCTTGTAATATAAGTGCTCCATTTTTCCCAGAGGGCATCACCTTTGTCCCTTTGTAATCTGAGACTAAACGTCAGTAGTTCCGTTGTTTGGATGTCTTTAATTATGGCCTCCCACTGATTAACCGTGGGAGGTTCTGTGTTGAGCCATCTTCTTGTTATGGCTTTTTTGCTGGCAGCCATTAAGATTTTTAGGAGGTATCTGTTTTTTTTTTTTGGTAATTCTGTGTCCATATTGCCCAGGTAGAATGTTAAACAAGTGAAATTACAATTATACTGCAAGACTTCACTGATAATACTTTGAACTCCTTCCCAGAAGGATTTAAGCGTGGGACAGCTCCACAATATGTGTGTAACATCTGCCATACTGTGTCCACACCCTCTCCAGCATGTAGGTTGTAGTCCTGTCTGTTTGGACTTTTGCTTTGGTGTTATGAAGAATCGGATATAGTTTTTTCCAGGAAAAATCTCTCCACGGGCGGCACGGTGGTGTGGTGGTTAGCACCGTCGCCTCACAGCAAGAGGGTTGCCGGTTCGATCCCGGGTGTGGGAGCCCTTCTGTGTGGAGTTTGCATGTTCTCCCCGTGTCAGCGTGGGTTCTCTCCGGGTACTCCGGCTTCCTCCCACAGTCCAAAGACATGCAATTTGGGGACTAGGTTAATTGATTACTCTAAATTGTCCATAGGTGTGAATGTGAGTGTGAATGGTTGTCTGTCTCTATGTGTCAGTCCTGCGATGGTCTGGTGAACTGTCCAGGGTGTACCCTGCCTCTCGCCCGATGTCAGCTGGGATAGGCTCCAGCCCCCCCGCGACCCTCACGAGGATAAAGCGGTTAGAAGATGAATGAATGAATGATTGAAAATCTCTCCACAGTTGTGAGGCTGTAGTAGTGATTTGTGTGTTAATTACATTTGTCCAGTCTTCAGAAGTAATTACGATTCCCAACTCTTTTTCCCATTTCGCCTTAATATAGTTTGTTGAATGACCTCTTAATTCAGCTATATGTCTATATAGCTCGCCAATGATCTTTCTGGACAGTTTTGTATTATAAGCTTTGATAAACATTTTGGTAATACCTGATATATTTTCCTGTATAAGTCCTTTAATGTTCTTATCAAAGTAGTGCCGGAGTTGGAGGTACCTATAGAAATCCTCCCGAGCAAGGACGTATTTATCAGATATGGTCTTGAAGTCTATAAATTCCTGGTTTTGGATGAATAGACATAATGTTGAGAGTCCTTTTCTCGTCCATTGAGTGAAACCTCCATCATTCATACCTGGTTTGAAATCTGGGTCATGGGTTGGCCACATTAAAATTTGAATTTCTTTCTGAATGTTAAGTTGTTTCACCAAGCCAAACCAGGTTTCTATAGAGAATCTAACCCACTTGCTCTGGATATCATGTTGTTTAGCCACCACTGGGCTTCCTAAAAAACTCTGTATAGGCCTGTCGGATAGTGATAACTCAACATCTTTCCATTTTGTGAAGTAGTCTTTATTGCACCAGAGCAGCAGTGGTCTTAGTTGTGCCACTCAATAGTAATCTTTGAGCCTCGGTAAGCCCATCCCCCCACTCTGCTTTGGCAACTGTAAAGTTTTGTATCTCACCCTGGGAACTTTTCCATTCCAGATGAAGCGGGATATCATCTTATCCCATTCTCTAAACTGACTACCAGGGACACAAATGGGTAAGGACTGAAACAGATAGAGTAATCTGGGTAAAATATTTGTTTTTATTGTCATAATTCTGTTACCAAGATCTAGGGGCAGAGAGGCCCATCTGTCTAGATCTTCCTTTATATGTGAATTTATTCTTACATAGTTTTCAAAGAATAACTGTGGTATATCCTTAGTTAATTTAACGCCTAAGTATTTAATAGAGGTGGAGTCCCAGTTAAACCTGTACTTGTTTTTAAGTTCTGATGATGGTACAAAATTAAACGTCAGGGTTTGTGTTTTATCAACATTAAGGGTGTAGCCTGACAGGTGTCCATACACCTGCAGGGAATCCATTAATCTTGGGATTCCTGACTCTGGGTTTTTTAGGCTGACCAACACGTCATCCGCATAAAGACATATTTTGTGTTCTATACCTTTTATTGTGATGCCCTCAAGGTCAGGATTCTGTCTTACAACCTGAGCAAGAGGTTCAATGAAAATGTTAAAGAGCACTGGGCTGGCTGGGCAGCCCTGGCGACAGCCGCGTTGCAGGTGGATAGTTTCTGAAAGGCCTCCGTTTACCTTAATTCTGGCTACGGGGGACGTATATAGTGTTTTGATGCCTTTAATGAACTTCTCATGGAAGCCAAATTTTTCCATGACTGTATAAAGAAATTCCCACCCCACCGAATCAAATACCTTTTCCGCATCCATACTAAGTAAAATAGCTCCAATTTTTTCTCCTTATGTTGTCCTGTGTTTGTCTACATTTAATAAATCCAGTTTGATCTTCGTCAATCAAAAAAGGGATCACTTCCTCCATTATTTTAGTTAAAATAGTTGCATATAATTAATAATCTTGATTTAAAACACTGATAGGTCTGTAAGAGCCGCATTCTTTCTGGTCCTTGCCCTCTTTTGGAATCACCGAGATGGTAGCCTCCCTCCAAGACGGGGGGATGACTCCCTTCCTCAGGGTGTAATTGAAGCTTTTATGTAGTATTGGTATTAATTGCTCCCTCAGTGATTTATACCATTCCCCTGGAAAGCCGTCTGTCCCTGGAGACTTACAAGACTTCAGGGAGGAGATTGCCTTGTCGATTTCTTCAGCTGATATTTCTTTGATTGTTAATTTTTCATTTTGCAATTTCCCCAAAGAGGGCAGATCCAATTGGCTCAGAAACTTCTACTTTAGCAGGTTCGAACGGTGTGGGTTGGGTATACAGGGTCTGGTAAAATTTCTCAAATGCTTTCTGTATTCCCTCTAGTTTATTTGTAACTTTTTTAGTGGCAGGATCCCTAATCTTATAGAATGTATTGTCTGATTGCTGTTTTCGCAGCCTCCAGGCTAACAGCTTGGATGCTTTCGAGCCTGCCTCGTAGTATCTCTGTTTTGTTCATGTTTGAACGGAATCTCTTTGGGATTATGTTTTGTTTCGCACATTCATTTGATTATTTGTAAACAAACTGTTTGTTTCTCAATGTCTGGGTTCAGTTTTGGACCATGTGTTGTCCAGGAAGTCTATGTGCAAGCTCAGTCACCTTGTTTGTCCTGCAGCTCTTTGCCATCTTTACAAAAGTGTAGTCTCTTCTGGACAATACACCGACACATTTTTGCAGGTTGCCATGAAGGTTATACATTGTAGAAGAAATATGGCAGTAAACCAGTGTTCCTGTTCTATCATTTGCCTGTATCAGTCTATAGCACCATGTACTTTGTGCCTAAAAGAGTGGAGGGACTGGAACCTACACTGAGCTAATTTGTGAAGAGCCATGTCACCCTTCAGTCTCATACATTGCAAGGTTGTACAAGCTCAACTTCTTTTTCATTACATCTTTGAATATAAACTGCTAACATAGTCCAGGGAGAAGGTTAGCTTCAAAAGCTAGGGAGCCTCAAAAGGCTTTCCAGTCTCTTAGAGGCATTTTTTTGGGGCAATCAATTGCATGCATATGCCACACATAAGCATTCGCGTAAATGAAAGCCTAACAGTGCAGCGGCTGTAACGATACTAATACCGGACATAGTTAATTGAAAAAAGTAGCAGTGACATTATAATACCAGTAATATAATAAATATGGCTAAATAAATTGTCTGTTGTTGAACATTCATCATGTGGAAGGAGAAAGTCAGGGGAATAATCACAATAATTAAAAATAACACAAAAGAGCTTCAGATTTGGATTTATCATAATGGATTACTGTTACAAAGTCCTCAAAAAGACACTGAGGTTCCAGGAGACATGACAATGCCTACAAAAGGGATATGACTGCAATGATGCACTTCTCAGAACTGTGCAACTGTTAGCATTCAGCTGTATTCTGGCATGGAATCCAATACTTAAGTACTCTTTGAAGATGTCACTCAGCATATAATATGAATACTGGATTACAGTACTTTATTCTCATTACCAATCTCTGCATCTTGAAATAAGGTATGTGACACTTTTGAGGCCCAAAGTGTCCAATCTTTTGGTTTTTATTAGTTCTGGAGTGGTTTAGAGTTCCCATGTGTCTTCTGACAGTAGAAATCCTCAAGATATTTACTTTCCATTTTTTCACAATACACAGTTTTGTTACATTTGGTACTGTTCATTTAAGGTATGAACATAGACCGACCTCGATCCAATCGCGTGACAGAAATCACTGCACCTTTTTTGAATTAATGTCAATGATGCTCAAAGTTTCTGCAATTGTTCTTGCTGACACCACCAAATCAATACTAATATGATGAAAACAACTGAAGTTGAACCTCAGATTGAGGAGGAGCAATGTGGTTTTCGTCCCGGACGCGGAACCGTGGACCAGCTCTTTACCCTCACCAGGGTGCTGGAGGGGGCATGGGAGTTTGCCCAACCGGTCCACATGTGTTTTGTGGATTTGGAGAAGGCTTACGACCGTGTCCCCAGGGGCATCCTGTGGGGGGTGCTCCGGGAGTATGGGGTTGGTGGCCCTCTGCTAAGGGCCATCCAGTCCCTGTACCGAAGGAGCACGAGTCTGGTTCGCGTGGCCGGCAATAAGTCGGACCTGTTCCCGGTGAGGGTTGGACTCCGCCAGGGCTGCCCTTTGTCACCGGTTCTGTTCATAACTTTTATGGACAGAATTTCTAGAAAAGGGTGGATTGCCCTCTCCGGGTCAGGGGGGAGGTCCTTCCTCAGGTGGAGGAGTTTAAGTATCTCGGGGTCTTGTTCACGAGTGAGGGTAGAATGGAGCGGGAGATGGACAGGTGGATTGGGGAGGCGTCAGCAGTGATGCGGGCGCTGAACCGGTCCGTTGTGGTGAAGAGGGAGCTTAGCCGAAAAGCGAAGCTCTCGATTTACCGGTCTATCTTCGTTCCAATCCTCACCTATGGTCACGAGCTCTGGGTAGTGACCGAAAGAATGAGATCGCGAGTGCAAGCGGCCGAAATGAGTTTCCTCCGCAGGGTGGCTGGGCTCAGCCTTAGAGATAGGGTGAGGAGCTCGGACATCCGGGAGGGACTCGGAGTAGAGCCGCTGCTCCTCCACATCGAGAGGAGCCAGTTGAGGTGGTCCGGGCATCTAGTAAGGATGCCACCCGGATGCCTCCCTTGGGAGGTGTTTCGGGCGTGTCCAACCGGGAGGAGACCTCGGGGCCGCCCCAGGACACGCTGGAGGGACTACATCGCCCGGCTGGCCTGGGAACGCCTCTGGGTTCCCGCAGAAGAGCTGATGGAAGTGGCTGGGGAGAGGTCTGTCTGGGCTTCTTTGCTGAGGCTGCTGCCCCCGCGACCCGGACCCGGATAAGCGGAGGAGGACGACGACGACAACTGAAGCATGGAAGATCTTGACCATGACTGTTCAGCCTACTTTCCTTTAGTATTTCCTTGTTTCCCTGCCTCAGAATGTCTGACAATGAATGAATGACCTTAGTGCACATATGATTTTGTTCAAAAATTTTGGAAGATTTTGTAAAAGAACACACTAGAAAAAAATCAAAACTGTCTATAGACATTTAAAGTTCATACATAAATCTCTGTGACAAGAAACTAGTGGTGGTACACCAAATATGTTATGTTTTGAACACTGAGTTATTGTCAGCTGTCTTTCAGTGTGTGGAGCAGCTGAGGAACCTGTCTTTATCACTCACCGACACAATTTTAATGAATTTAAACAGTGTCAATTTCAGCCCCAAGAGAGGACATCCCATGGTGATAAAAAATACATGTGTACTGATAACTAGAAACACATAGCTTTCTTTATCTCAAAATAATAATCCCTGGTCATACAACTCAGGTATTATGTAATCATTTTATCAGTGACAGTCAAACATCTGACCATGCAAATCAGTCTGTAACATTATCTGATATATAACTGTGACACTTTTTGGAAAACTGAGATCTGTGTTAAAATCTATGATACACACCTATTTACAGAAATGTGAATTATAAGGACATTGTAAGAATTATCAGGACCTTCCGGGTAGACAGCCAATCAGAAGCTCAGAATCATACACAAGTGTGAATTATTCATGAGGTCCTGCCATACCACTTGCAGGCTATAGGGGGCACTGTGATGATACACAGATTATACACAAAGTCAGGTCTATGTGTATTAACAGGTCATCTCGAGTTTTTTTTATATTTAGGGTCTATGGACCAATAGGAACACTTCTACGCTTTTAGATTTCTTTCCAAATTAGCAGGACACCGACCCTGTCCTGCTAATTCAAAATGTCCTTCTAGTGTGGTGTGTATTCTGACGAAATGTCCTTCTAATACACATTGGCGAACACACACACACACACACACACACACACACACACACACACACACACACAGAGGCGTCACTGTCAATATTCATCTGTAAATGATGTTGACTAGAAAAAAAGCTTTGCGTCTCCTCCTTTGTCAGTGAAGTGAAGATGTTCACTTTAAACATATTACATCACAGCTCTTTAAACTGCTGCGTCCATTTCCTTGTGTCACTTTGAGAAATAAAGGAAAGGTGACAGGAAGGAAGCAGTTATTAACTGAGAGGTGAAGCATGAGGCACCATGTCAGGTCGGCTGAACCCGACCCGAGCATCGTTTTAAATGTTTGTCTGAACCTGGCCTGAACTGTAAGGTCCCGATGGATCCAGGCAAAAGATGACCACCGTGAAAGACACAGCAGTATACAGTACTCACAATAGTTTTAGTTACTTTTACATTTTTTCAAACTTTTAATAATATTTTTTCAGACATTTTGATAATGTTTTTTGGACATTTTATCAACATTTTTTGGTCATTTTGATAATAGTTTGTTCAGACATTTTTAGAACATTGTTTGGACATTTTATGAAGATTTTTTTCTCAAAATGTATTAATATTTATCAGACATAATTCAGATTTTTGGACATTTTTTAAAACTTTCATTTGAATAGTTTGATAATATTTTTTGGACATTTTATTAAAGTTATTTCTCAATATTTTATTAATATTTATCAGACATATTCAGATTTTTTTTGATTTTTTTTTAAATTGAATAATAATAATATTTGGACATTTTATCGATTTTTTTTCTGACTTGTTTTTGGACACTGCATTGACATTTTTTCAAACTTTTTACGATTTTTTTTTTCAGACATTTTAGTAGTATTGTTCGGACATTTTATGAACATTTTTTCTCAACATTTTATTAATATTTATCAGACATATTCAATAATAATCACTCATATTCAGTTCGAATCATTTAGTAATATTTTCTGGACATTTTTAAAATATTTTTTTCGAATAATTTTATGATATGTTTTGGAAATTTTAGCATTTTTTCCCCAGATATTCCATTGACATTTTTTCAAACTTTTGATAACCTTTTTTTTAGACATTTTTTGTCAAGATTTTATTAATATTTATCAGACATATTCAGATTTTTAAAACATTTTTTCAAATAATTTCATAATAATTTTTGGATATTTTATCAACTTTTGGGGGACATTTTAATTATATACATATATATATATTAATATTTTTGGACATTTTATCAACATTTTTTTTCAGAGATTCTTTTATTTATTAATGATAATGATTATTTTATCAATTTCAATAATGTGAGCCTCTATGTTGTGCTTCACAGTTGGAGAAGTAATAACTCATGCAGTTACCTCACTCAGAATGGGAAGCTTCTGCATCGTACGTTGTAGCCTGTGATTCATAGGCGATGTCATCGTACAGTCTGCGTACATCAAACTTGATGCTGTACCCAAGTTCATTAGTGCCGCGTCGCACAGTGAAGCTGTACTAAACCTCGAAGATAAGATGTAGGAGACATTAAACATTCAACTTTTACAGATAATCACGTTAACATGAACTTCATCATTATCTCTATTGATGATTTCTGTTTGAACTGTCCATCAGATCTGAAGTAACGGTGGCTTAAAGGAACAATTGCTTTAAGAAAAAAAGATGAAGCCAGTAATGAAGTCTTTGTGAGTGCAGATCATGAACCTCTCGTCACACATTATTAAACACTCGAAAAACTATCACTGAATTTAATTTCCATGAGTGAACGAGTTAATTCACTTTTCCTTTTTCTGCCTTTTTCACTTTTGATTTCAGAGAGCTGCGAGGTCAGAGGTTAATGAGGACGTTCAGTTTCTTTCTTTCTATCTTTTTTTTTTTACCTGTTCCATATTACATGAAGTGATCAGTGTGCAGCCAGGTGAAGCTCTCAGTAAAGACTCGCCGTGTGTTTAATCTCAGTCTGCTACAGACGACACATTAAAGACAGAAGAAAAGGAGAATAATGTGCATTCAAGTTGGAAAAGTTTGCCGTTGTTACACGATGTCACTCTGACATTAAATCCAACGTCACACTGAAGAAGACAAACAAAAAGCAAACGTGGACACAGCGTTGGTCGATATGATGATATTTAACATTTGTCTATTATCAGAGATTTGGCCTCATGTTTTATTCTGAGCAGCAGGCTGTTAGGGTGTATCTGTTGGGACATTTTATCAAGACAGAAACCTTCAGTGATGAAGATTACCTGGTTGATTTGGTAAATTAATGTCTGGTTATTGCAGCAGGTTGAGACAGTCCCAAACAGAACTAGTTCTTTTTTGCCTTTATTTGTTTACAGCTCCTGTTTGCAGTTTACCCATGGATGCACAGACAGCTGTCACTGGATTACTTTGACACTGAATAAACTTAAAAACTGATGATTCTCAGGCGGTTGTGGTTCTGTTGGCGTCATCCAGCATGCACTGAGGCAGTTAGCAAAGATTTCGATTTACTGGTCCATCTATGTCCCAACACTCACCTTTGCTCGTGAGCTCTGAGTAGGGATTGAAAGAATGAGATCGTGGAAATGAGTTTCCTCAGAAGCTGGTCTTGACTCAGCCTCAGGAGCTCAGAGTAGAGCCGCTGCTCCTTCGCATTGAAAGGGGTCAGTTGAGGTGGTTCGGCATCTGATCAGGATCCTCCTGTTAGAGGTGTTCTGGGACACCTCCCACTGGTAGGAGGCCCCGGGGCAGACCCAGAGCACACTGCAGGGATACATATTTCGTCCGGCCTGGGAACACCTCAGGATCTCCGGTTGAAAATTGATGGATGGATGATTCTCAGGCAAGTTCTGCAGCGTCTCTTTCTATGATTTCTGAATGGATTTATGGACGTTTATTCTCACCAGTATTGTTAACACTGCATACGTATACGTCAAAGAGATGCTGCTGCAAAATGTTTGCTCTGTTCAGTTTCAATTTGCTAGAACAAAACTTACATCTTTAGAGACTTGGCTTTTCTGTGATTGACTCAGCAGCTTCAGAGTAATGAGACGTGTGATTGGCTGAGAGTTCAGTCAGTAATCCCCAAACCTTCTCGTTTATATTCACCCTCACCAAGCCCCCTTAGCATTTCACCGCTGCACCTGCATGAACCCAAATATCAGTTTGAGATGCCCACACAGTCTGAGTACCCCTTGTTTCTTCTTTTTCTGTCTTCAAGACATTCTTCTTTTGTGGTGTTGGACGTTTTTCTATTATTCAGCCAGAAACCATTAGTAGGCCTCAAGTTCCCCTTTATTATCATATTGTCTTCATTTTGCATAATATCATTATGAGTGTGGGAAGGTGGGTGCTGAGGGTGCTGCAGCACCCCCTACTGACAAGGGGTGAAACAACGCGGGCTGTAAATAGTTGGCTGTTAGACCATGACTCATGGGCTATCCGAACATTAGTTTTAAATTTTCAACAGCATTCAGTGAGGTTCCTGTCAGAAAATACACGGCAAAAGATGCTTGAAATGTGACTTTAATTAATTCCTCTAATTTGACGTGACAACATCATCACATCAGGTCAAAGTGTAAGGGTCGGGGTCAGTGCATGGAGCAGCTAATGTTAAAGTTGGAGAGGAATTTGCAGCACTTGGAGCTAATAAATCGTGTGGACAGGCTGAGAATGTCCAGAAATTTGCCAGGACAGTTTCAGAACTGTTTTTTATATCCATAAAATATATTGTATGTGCAGGACTTCTGTTGTGGGCACATATCCATATCTACTGTTGTATTTAAGTCTGGGCAGTTTTCTTGTAGCTCCTCAGTCCAATCACGTGAATAAACGTTCAAACTGTATGTTTCCTCAAATCCTGAATTTGTAATATTTTGACCTTATTAAGCAGTGGACATGTAGAAACTTTATATTCTAACAGTGCAGTGATTAATGTGTGGCGAGGTGTAGGTGCAGAAAGCATGTGGTTATGGTTGTCTCACTAATAAACCATGGTGTTGGTGGAACAGGTGCTGCCAGTGTCTCACTATAGACAAACAACTTGTGTTGTTTGTTGGTCTCAAGCAGAAATCTGCAGCTGGCAGCCGCCCTGCCTGTGTCTATGTGTGTGCACATACACAGTCATGCACGCACATTTATACTGCGCAGCATCCCTCAGCAGAAATA
The DNA here is from genome assembly GCA_035609425.1 of Epinephelus awoara. NCBI lineage: Eukaryota > Metazoa > Chordata > Actinopteri > Perciformes > Serranidae > Epinephelus > Epinephelus awoara. The sequence continues at coordinate 40,056,756 of CM069299.1, forward strand.
TGTTCTCATGCGCGTGCATAATCTGAATAAAGTTCTCTCTTTTCAGGCTTCCTCCAACAATACTGCTACAAAATGTATAAAAATAAAAACTCGAGTAAAATTAAGAATCCAAGACATAAAACATAAAATAATGCAGATGTAAAAATATATAAATATAATATAAAATAGAATATAGTGTGGGCTGGTGTGCAATAGTGATAAAATAAATAAACTAACACACAGGATACAGTAAACGTGTGTGTAAACTGTGATGTATCATGTTGGACACGTTTCCATCAAACGTCTGACTGACAGATTTGAGATCTTTGTGAACGATGTGACAGAACGTGAAATAAAGTTGTGTGTCTTTGAATGAACCACAGGAGTTGGCGGTGAGGCAGAGTGATGACAGTGACAGTGAGAGCAGAGGAGATAACTGTCTGAATAAAAATGATAAACTCTGCAGCTCCTCAGCTCGACTGGCTCGAGTCCCCTGCCGGTGATTTCAGCCGCAGGTTCAAATCCCACAACACACACACACACACACACACACACACACACACACACACACACACACACACACAGTAATGACCCCTGGCTCCTCCCAGCATGCACTGCTGCTGTGTTTTATGTTTATTTATGGGGGCCGGTGGGGGAGGCGGGGGGCGGACTGACATGTTTATTGTGGCCCTCGGATCAGGAGCCGCCGGGGGCCACAGGTGCAGAGTTTTACATGAGGGGAGATTTACTGTATGGTCGCCATGGAGAGGGGGAGACAGAGGGGGGAGGAGGGGGGAGTCCAGTATCCAGGCTCCAGTATCTGCTCTCGCATACTGAACTGTATCTGAGCATCTGTGAGTTTTAATGTTGTATTTTTGTTATTTTGCCTTTCAAGGTTTTTTGTTTGCTTTCTTGTTGAAATTCTGAAGCTCTTTGTGTCCATGAAATTGTTTTCATTTATTTGATTAATTTCACCAGATCTCCTTATTTGCACACAAACACATTTTGTTTTCACCTTGTGTCACTGACTTGTTTTAAGTGACTTGAAAATTCTATATTCAGGGCAGCATGTTGAATATCTAAGGGTGTTTAATTCCTAATTTCTCAGCAAAACAGATCTTTCCAGGAAGAAATTAATTTGAAATTGAAAAATACGTGTCATTTAAACTCTACACATTGTTTATTTGGAAACTTTGTTTTTCATATTTCTTTGATTGTTTGCTGTCTGAAGACGTTCAGTCCTTGACATTTTTTAAATGTCCAGTTAAGTGGATGGAATTTATTGAAGTAGACCAGTTGAACACCGTCTGTGTTTGACCTATTAGCACCAGATTACGTGGCAATTGATGTAGATTTTTGGTTGACTATACAGTAGGTTGTGACGTTCGGTGACCACAGTTCAATGTCAGGACAGCGTCTAATACTGACGATATATGATGATATTTTGTTGGTGTTAAGTTGTGTTGTTTAGTAACCAAAATCCAACATCTTCCAGACGCCTCATGCCCATGACATCTTGATGTTGAACAACAACATTTAGTGTTAAGGTATGAATATGTGAATGAACTTATTTTGAACCAAAATAAGAAATAACAAAACAAAGAACACAAAGATAACAGTGTCTGAAAAGGAGTAGGTAGAAGTAAAACGTATATGTCCCTACCCCTTTCTTACCTTTCTTCATTTAACACATATATTATTTCAACAAATTCCCAAATTTATTTACAACAGATATACAACTATCTACATCTCCACCCAATTCAATAAATAAGTAATAATTTCAATCTATTTACAGTCCAAGTACCACCATAAAAGAAATATGTTACAAAATAAATATGCACTCCCCTAACACAACCTTTCCTCATCCATACATCTGCCATAAATATCTTTTTTGTATAGTTTTTTTAATTGATTTATATTTGTGCTTTCTTTCAGCTCATCAAGCAGCCCATTCCACCAAAAAGGCAAAGACGTCTCTGCATGCATCTCGAGTGACCACTTGTGATGTCACTTTCCTGTTCTACATGCAAATAAACACGTCATCATTTCAGTTTGCATAGACCAAATGTGTTGTTGGCTTTTAAACTGGCAGAAGGCTGGTCATGCTATACACACATTTTAGCCCCAGTTTATTAGTTACTGCCTCGAGGGGACAGACTGCTGAAATTTGGAAGACAACAGACTTACTTATTTACTCCTCTTCATGCCCTGTGGGACAGAAGGCTTCACTGAGCTCTTTCCATTGCGTTCAGACCTTGGCAGCATGTTGCGCCTCTCCCCATGACAGGTTCATCTTTTCCAGCTCCAGTGTCACAGTTCTGCGCCGGGTGGATTTAGGCCTCCCAGGTTTTCTTCTGCCTGGTGGTGTCTAGCTTAAGATGACTCTGTTCCATTCTTTGCACATGACATATCCATGTCAAACGTATGGAGGTTTAGTTTGGCCAGAGGATCTGGCATATTCGTCTGAGGCATCCATTGAGACAGACTTCAACTCTCCTCGTGTCTGTTTTGACCACTCAAACAACAGAACACGACCTCATTAGGCAGGACGGGATGTGACTATGTTGCCCTCACCACCTCCAAATGTGGTCCAAGCAAACGGGTCTAAAGACTCATTGATGATGCGATGGATGCTCTCACACCTGTTCTTTGAGCTGACACTTGTGATACAATCACCCAAGCAGCATGTTAATATCAGGTGTGAAGGGCTTTGGTGGCTGTTCTGGAGCTCTTCATCACATCACAAACTACAACACTACTTGGTCGGGGTTGGGAATAGATTGTTGCTGATGGCACTCATGTGAGTCGACTCACGTGACTAATCGCTGATGTGACAGAACAACTCAACACTGACTTGTGACTTCACAGAACACCGCCACTATAGCTAAATTGAAGACGAGACAACTGTGGTGGGGCTGATGCGACGGCAAAAGTCGAGTCTGCCTACAGAGAATAGGTAGTGATGCTGACAGAGTGGTGCACAGAAAATAGCCTAAGGAACTGTACACATGCCACCTGGAAAATGGAAGTTCAGGCGCTGGGTGCGACTTTTGTGCCTTTTTTGGATGATGTCCATTCATTCACCACTGCCCATCAACATGGAGAGGGTTACCAGCTTTAAATTCCTTGGCACGCACATGTCAGAGGACCTCTCATAGACGACAAACACCACAGCGCTAGTCAAGAAGGCACAAAAGCAGCTACTGTAGCTTCTGGTGTCGTTCTACCGCTGCTCCATACATACGGCATCCTTGTGTGGTATGGTAGATAAAAAGTCTCTGCAGAGAATCATAAAAACAGCACAGAGAATCATACACCAACAGCTACCTGCCCTGGACGACAGCTTCACCTCCCGCTGCCTGAAAACACAGAACATCCTAAAAGACTCATTCCATCCTGCTCATCACCTGTTCAAACTGCTGCCCTCCAAAAACACACACCACACGATTCATTAACAGTCTCTACCCCAAAATCATTTTAACTGCATACGTTGGCAATGTATGAAGTGTATCTGCAACTGTGTAGAGTGAGTGTGAATGGAAGCATTTGTTTATTTATATTATTTATGATTTATTTAAGAGCCCGGTCCTTGAGTGCACCTGAATTGTGTTGTATGTTTGCACAATGTGCATAAATAAATCTGACATCTGAAATCTGACATGTACACGAAAACCGATCTCCTGGGTCAAAGTCCTGTGCTTCTTGGACTCATCCATCTCCCCAGTAAGGTCAAGAATCAACTCTAAACCTCACATTTAAATTATATTAATTTATAGGTTGCAGCTTTTCTCCCTGTCCGCTGTGCTCGTGGCGGTTTTGTATTTAGATGCAGATGTTTAAACTCAGGAGTTTCACTGCAGATCTTGAGTCTGAAACTCGATGCAGGCTGGTTAGAGTCCTGCTGCTGCACTTTTTTGCCCATTATTTATATTTTTTAAGGTTGAGATAGTTTTACTGATCATTTTTCCTTCCATGTACATTCAGAAGAGATGTTATAATCTGTCGGAGGAGCTGAGTTTATCTTCCAGCTGCAGTTTCCATCAGGAGGGAAATATCAGTAACATCAGCATGAGACAAACAGTAAAACAACATCACCTGCTGATGTATTTATGCAGGTGTAGTTATGGTTTCTCAGTGACACAGTTTACAGTACAGCTGCAGGAAGAGAAGAAGAAGAAGTATTTTACTGCTGTTTTATTGCTGCTGAAGTCGTTCGGAGGAGAAAGAAACAAGATTCACTCTCTTGTTAGAAGTTATGACAGGATGCAGACGTCAGCTGACGGACAGGAGACGTCCGACGAAATTAAAATCAAAACTGAGGGAAAAACTAAACACAAGGATATTGTTCCAAAAAACAAAGGGAGAACACAGAGTTTTTGGAGAAACTTATTTGAAGTATTTCATTTTGTTTTCTTTGTTTGGTGGTAATGAAGTCTGAATGCTTACTTGTGCTCAGTTAAAACCATTCGCAACAAGCTGATTGGTTTGCCTCTGCTATTGCTGCTGGTCATGCAAAAACCTTCAAACTTCAAACTGCGCTCTCTTGAAACCTAAGTTGCGTCAGTATGAGAGAATACATGTACTTTGCTAACAGCTAGCTATTTGGGACAAGGCCATATCCAGAGGCACAGGCGGCCATTTTGAAAACAGCCTGGTTTCACTCCCAGGGCGTCAAAAAACGTAGCTTGTGGCTATTGGCGTCAGATATGGATGCACAATACGTCCTCTAGCATCTGTATGAGACACACATTCAACTCCAACGTAAACCCGTCTGCATCACTGTTAGGGCCATGACACACCAGGCTGACGATCGGCCGTAGGTCAATGTCTGGCCGTCAGGGAGCGTCTGCTGCTCTAGTTTTTGCGGTGTGTCCTGCACAGTCGGCACACGTCTGCCCTTGTCGGCTGTTTTTCAGCTGATTCAGCATGTTGTTGATGTCGGAGAGAAGAACATGAGACAGTGCACAAGATGAGAAATGAAAGTGAGGGAGGTAAGTAAGTCAAGAGGGTGTGAGATCAAAACAAACGTGTTATATAGAATATACTTTTTAGCTATTGAGCTCTTAAACAGAAACAGCTCACAATTATTTGTGCTATTGCTCTCTTAATTTTTCAACATTGAGTTGTGTTGTCAGTGTGCTAACTGGCTAACTAGCATCTTGAATCAGCCCGTCGTTTTTAAACGATGAATACTGCTGTCTGCTGGTATGGAGCTCTCATGCAGCTGCAGGTTGTAGCTGCTGTTCAGTTGCAACTTTTTGGCCGAGATACAAGCGACATGAGGCGACACAACAGTCAGCCTTCATCGTTGTGGCTGCAGGCCTTAGGACAGTCAAGGCAACAGGACATAGTATAATGCACAAGATTGTTTTAGTATAAAGGTTTTTTTGAACCTGTTTACTGATGGATTTGATGATTTTTTTTTGTGGTAATTTCGAAAAAGGCTTGAACTTAACAGTTAGTTTTCCAAACCACAGCGTAAACTGCTCTCTATTGTAGCTCTGTAAAACACAGGCATCACATTCCTGCAGACACAAAAAACGTAGGCGCTGATGGATTCTTGCGTGGACGTCTGCAACATGAGAACAACGAAGCAACAAGGGACCCCCCTCCATTTTATTTCTCGTTGCTTATCCCTCCTTACCTCTCTTCCTTCTCCTCTCCTATCTCCTCCTCCTAGTTCATATTTTCCTCCCTCCTCCCTTACATTCAGTTTTTCGCACCTCTGTTGTTTTCCTCTTTAGATTGATATTGGATAATCCCTCCCTTCCTCTCCATCCTCCTCCTCATCCTCCTCCTCCCCTCTCCTGTCTGTATTTTAACAGTTTTTACACATCTGTTTTTGCTTCTTTAGATTTCTCTTCCTTCCATCTTTTCCGCTTTCTCCTCCTCTTATGTTTTTATATTTTCACAGTTTCCTCCCTCCTCCTCTTTCTCCCTCCTTCATTTTATTTCCTGACACCTCTGTTGTTTGCCTCTTTAGATTTGCCCTTGCTAATCCCTCCCTTTCTCTCCCTCTTCCTCCTCCCCCTTCTCCCCCCAATCAATTCTTTCACCCTTCCTCTTATGGTTCTGTTTCTCCAAATGTTCCTCCCATCCCTTCCTCCCTTCATTTTCTCTCATATCCCTCCCTTCTCCTCACATTTGTATTTTCCTCCCTCCTCTTTCTTTCTCCACGTTTCCCCCTCCTTCATTTTATTTTCTGACACCTCTGTTATTTGCCTCCTCAGAGTTGTCCTCACTAATCCCTCCCTCCCTCACCCTCTTTCTCACCTTTCTCCCCATCACTCCTCTTCCTCTTTTGTTTTTACCTTTTCACATTTCTCCATATTTCCTCCCTTCCTCACCTCTGATATCCTCCCATCCTCCTCCCCTCCATCTCTCCTCTCCATCCCCATCCTCCTCTGTTTTTTATTTTTTCACATTTCGCTGTATTCCCTCCCTCCTCTCTTCTCTCCATCCTCACATTTATATTTTTCCACTCTCCCTCCCTCCCTCGCTCTTCACAAACACGCCTGTAACCATGCCCTTTCCCTCTTCAAACTAATTACCTCGGCTACCTTGTACCCGCCGCCCCGCGGGACTCCAACAACTGTCAGACCAGTATTATTTTTGAAATTTAAACAATCATCTTACGTGCGCTGCTGCTAAGATCCTGGCCTTTTCGGCAGCTTCGACCTTCAGTAATTAATACCCCAGGGCCCATTATTGGCAAAGCCTTTATCCTCTGGGCCAAGAAGCCTCTAACCCGCTAATTACGGCCAAGCAGCTAATCTTCCAGCCGGCTGATTGACAGCTACACCTATTCTACTAATTGCCTGTTGCAGACAACACCTGGTGAACTGCAGCGCCGGGGGAGAGCGCCGGGCTCCGACAACGCCTATGGGTCCTGGGGGAGGCCAAACAAGTGAGGGGAGGCTCTGTGAGTGAGTGTGTGTGTGTGTGAGGGGTTTGTATTGTCTTTATGTGCAGGAGGAGGTTAGTGTGTGTGTGAGTGAGATGGAGAGGAAGCAGTTTAGTTTGTGTTGGTGCATTTTTATTGTATGTGCAGTGTGTGAGTGCAACATGTTGCTTATTGAACATCAGAAAAAAATAAAGCACAACAAGCTCATATGAAAACACTGAGTTAAGTGTTTCATTAGTGTCTCTATACACACCTGAGAGTCTATTCTGTCTCTACAAGGACACCTGAGTGCCGTTCTGTCTTTACGAGGACGCACGAGAGTCCGTCCTGTCTCTACGCAACCCAGTCTCCAGAATAAATGTTGGCATTGGAAGTTTGTGTATATTGTCGTTGTGTGCAGTTATGCAGTGGTTACGTTGAAACTTTCTGTTATTCACGTTTCAACAACACTGTGGTTAATGTGTGGTTAGTTTTAGATACAAAAACCACTTGTTAATGGTTAGGAAAAGATAATGTTTTGGCTTGAAATACCTGTTTTTCGTGGCATTATCCCAGCTGGAAACACAGTGATGTCTTGATAAAAGACAACTGTTTTTTGTGGTATTATCCCGGCTGGAAACGCAACAATGTCCCGATAAAAGCCGACTGGTTTTTGTGGCCTTATCCCAGCTGGAAACATCGAGATGTCTTGATAAAAGAAGACCACTTTCTGTGATTTTATCCCAGCTGGAAATGCAGTGATGTCCCACTTAAAAACAACTGTTTACTGTGGTAATATCACAGCTGGAAATTAAGCAATATCATGCTTTTAATATAAAAGAATAAATTAAAAAACGCTCTTCGTGACAATAACTTTGTCTCTGCAAAAAACACTAACAGCTGCTGAAAACACAAGAATGACTCACTAAATTACACCACTCTTGTCGTTTGTTGGTCTCACACAGTGGTCTGCAGCTTGACAAGCATCTCGTTAAGAGTTCACACCCTCCTCTGTCCCCTCCACCCCCTGATGACAAAGTCAGCTCATAAACTACATCAGTTCAGAAACACTGATATGATATATATGAACATACAAATGTAACGTCTCTGCAGTTTGCAGAAACGTACAATGACAACATTTTCTTCTGGTGACTTGGTTGCTCTACGAAGACACCTGAGAATCCATTCTGTCTCTATGAGGACACCTGGGAGTCCATTGTGTCTCTGGATATCTGATAGTCGTGGGAATCTGGGAGTCTGTTACCATCTCTGTGGGTCCCCTGTTTGTCCATTGGACACCTGAAAGTACATTATTGTCTCCATGTAGACACATGGGAGTCCATTTAAACCATGTCTTCGTCCCAAAGAATCAAAGAGAAAGGCTGTGTCTTGGTCTTCCTTATGTCGACACCTGGGAGTCTATTAGTGTATCATTGTCTCTCTGTGGACACCTGGGAGTTCATTGGACATCTCCAAGTCTATTATTGATTCCATATGGATGCCTTGGAGTCAAATATTGTCTCTGCATGGACATCGGGGACACATGGGAGTCTATTTTTGTATGCACATGGACACGTGAGAGTCCACTGAAGACATGGGAGTCCATTAATGTCTCTATATGGACACATGGGAGTCCATTTTTGCTCTTACACCATGTCCACTTCCCAAAGACACAAAGAGAGAGGCTGTGTCTTTGTCCATTATCTTCTCTATGTCGATGTCAGAGAGTTTATTAGTGTATCATTGTCTCTCTGTGGACACCTGGGAGTCTATTAGGATATCATTGTCTTTTTGTGGACACATCAGAGTTCACTGGACATCGACAAGTCTGTTGTTGATTCCTTATAGATGCCCTGGAGTCTCTGCATGGACATCATGGACACATGGGAGTCCATTGTGTCTCTGGATATCTGATAGTCGTGGGAATCTGTTGCCATATCTGTGGGTCCCCTGTTTGTCCATTGGACACCTGAAAGAACACTAGAGAGAGGTTGTGTCTGAGTCCATTACCTTGTCAACACCTGAGAGTCTACCAGTGTATCATTGTCTCTTTTGGACACCTGGGAGTTCTTTGGACATCTGCTATTCATGATTCCAAATGGACACCTTGGACTCCAATATTGTCTCTGCATGGACATCATGGACACCTGGGGGTCCATTGAAGACATAGGAGTCCATTATTGTCTCCGTATGGACATATGTAAGACACAATCTGTCTCTTCCATAATGTCCACTTCCCAGTGAAACAGAAAGAGCGCTGCATTTTTATTTTTTTTAGCCTTTAAAGTTCCCTGAAAAACATTTAGTTTAGAAGAAAGAATTCTTTATTATATTCTCTGACATTAAGTTTCTGTTTGTTCCAACATTTCACTGAAACCAAAGATGGCCATGTTCCTAATGGCTGCATCAATTCAGGGACATTTTCCCAGCATTCAGTCTGAGACTGATTTGTCACGTTGGGATCTCCACGTGGAGTCTGAAATACCGTCCTGTGAGTTTAAACAGTTGAAACAGCTCTTTATACTCGTGTTAAAGGTTGCTCTGTCATGTTGTGACCAAAAATATGCAGTTATTTACCATTTTTTGTGTTAACTGTACAGTAAAGGTCACTGCGGCCTGTTTGCTCCTCACTCCCGATACTCAGTTTTACTACACCAGGTTTTTAATCGGCGCGTTGGCGAGTTGGGGTTTGGAGAATAAGTCGGAGTGATATCTGAGTGTCTGACAGCAGCAGACGAGGAGGGGAGTGATGTCTGAAGGCAGCCGGGGGGTTTGGGACTCACTGTCAGTCTGCCTCCGTCTGACAGGCTGGCGAGGGGAAAAGGCCAGAGCTCTGAGGCTCAGCGTGGGGCCGCAGGCGTGAGGAGGACGCCGCCCGCCCGCCCACCACGACGAGAGGTCGCCTCCTGGTCCGACGGGACGCCCAGCGCCACCGTGTTGTGCAAATGTAACCCGTCACCCCCATGGCTCCTGACCTCAGACTGGCAGCGCCCGGCGAGCGGGCCGATCGATTGATCTAAATAACATTATGACGTGATTAACATAAACGGCCTGTGGAGGGGCCCGGGCGGCCCCGACAGGCCGGACCACACAGCAGGCAGCGGCACGACAGAGCGACGCCACGGATCAGAGAGTCAGAAAATCCATCTGGAGAGAGTCTCTGCTGCAGCCAAATGTGCTTATGCAGATTATTATACATCCAGAGAGAGAGGAAACAACTGAAATTATAATGTTCTCCGCTTCACAAAAGTTGTTACAGTCTGAATGATTTATTTCACGGCCCTGAATCTTCCCCAAAATGTCAGACGTTTCTTAAAAATAGTAATTTATCTACAGGCCAGCACACAATCCAACATATATGAAGAATAAAATTGTGTGGTAACACTTTTTGTTTGTTTGTGTCTGATAATAATTTGGGAAATAATTTTGTACTTTAACAGAGATGATGTTTAATTTGTCAGCTGAATATTTTCTACCAGTAAGCATAAAATTCAACACCTTTGAGTTCCCAGTGAATGATAAATTAATATTTACTTATACTTTATGTTATGGCTTCATAATTAATGTATACTTTCCCCAAAGAAGAACATCACTTGGTGTAAAATTGTAGTGAAATTATCTTTAAATCATGTAGGCTATAGTTCTCTTACAGAGAGTACTATTCTCTACTATTCCATTGGGTAGCCGACTAATTATAGATATCTGGAAATGAGAACTGCTCACTTTAAACCCAAAGAAGTATTAAGTGGCCTACGCTTTATATTATGAATTTATGCATTTGTAATGAAATATTAGAAATCAAAATATATATGAATTTCTAATAATGAATAAATAAATATATAAAAAAATGAAATGAAAATATTTATTTGAAATAAAAGAAATATTTTATATTATTATAATATGATGAATATAAAAAATATTTTTTTATATAGGCTAATCAAAATATTTATCATTTACAAATAATTTCCTACAAAGTTCAAGGTTTCTGGAGTTTACTGCAAAGTACTGTGATTTACAGCTTGGAGGATAAACAGTGATCTTCTAACAAGCAAAAATCATCATAAAAGTTAACACAGGCTTATAATGAGGCTGTAGGGACACTCTGTCATGAAGCTTCGCTGTGGGTCAAGGATACGAACCTGTGTCAAAATTCACCAAAGTTAAACAGGAAAATTTGTGCACATTTAATTAATTCTGCTGCAGTAAATTCATTTTGTTGTTTCAAATACTGGTGTGATGGAGCCTTAACAACAGCTAAGCTAGAAGCTAGCATAGCATTAGTAACAGCTAGCTTAACATTCAGTTTAACAACTTCATGTGTCAGCCCTGTGATAGTCTGGTGACCTGTCCAGGGTGCACACGTTGTTTTACTGTTGAAATTTAAGTTGTGAACAAAACCCGTCACCATGGTTACTGAACTGATCCCAAGCTGGTCCAGAATCAGACGGTGAACTGATTAAAACTGCTGAAACAGGTTTTTACTAAGTGTCAGTGCAAGCTCGCTCTACCGTCTCTATGTGTTCTTATATTGTTTCTATGTAGCTCGTTTTGCACTGTCAAGGACTGCACTGAAATGTCGTTGTACCTGTTACAATGACAATAAAGATATTCTGATTCTGATTCTCTTGGCGGCCATGTCCCCAGAAGGTACACCGGGCTCTGACCCAATTTTATAGTGGCCAAACAGTGGAATTACAACTGTCTGGTCCATGACGTGACCTGTTGGGTCTGTCACATGACCATAGTTTTAGATTGTGAATGAGACGGACATCAGTCGATACTTTCTTAATTTTTTACCGTCAACACAACCCCCCACAAGACTGGTTTCACTATCGGGATTTGATCCATTTAGTCTGATAACATTTGGGACGTCCTGATGAGCTGTTTAGATCATTTTACCCCCACTCATGTTAGCTGAGAGCTGAAGTAGAAGTAGCCATCTTGGCCTATTTGTGCCAGGATGGCTACTTCTATTTGCGCCACTGAGCAACTTTCATACGAATGCATGGGATCCTGCCTCCGACGATGTATCCAGTTCTCTTTATGATGCACACAACAGAATGAGAAGCTCAGTGATCGGATGTTTGTTAGTGAAATGCACTCTGGGAGTCATAGTTGACTTCTCTCCTTCAGTTTTATTGTCTGCAGGATTCTCGGTCATCAAAGTATCAAAGATGATATTTTCAACTAAGAGAGTTTGATGTCCATCCAAGACCAGAGGAACATGAACAGTGTGTGTGTGTGTACTGTACATGTGTAGAACATACAGTATGTGTGTGTGTTGAGGTTCCTGACCGTTGGTCTGCAGAGTGTGTCGGTGGCGGCGGCTCATTCATCACTGTGGTTGAACAGAGATGATTAATCTGCTGTTGGAGCCTCACAGCTGTGAGCGGAGACCCAGGGGGCGCTGTGGAGCTGCTGCTGCTGCTGAGGGAGTGGTGTGTGTGTGTGTGTGTGTGTGTGTGTGTGTGTGTGTGTGTGTGTGCGGCATGGTTAATGTATGTGGCTGTGTATGCGTATGTGTGTGTGTGTAGACTAAATATGTCATGACCATGTGTGTCTCAGTGTGTTCACATGCATATGTGTGGAAACCTGTCCATATTTATATACCACATACAGTGCTGGAGCATGTGTGTGTGTGTGTGTGTGTGTGTGTGTGTGTGTGTGTGTGTGTGTGTGTGTGTGTGTGTGTGTGTGTGTGTGTGTGTGTGTGGACATGCTTGTGTGGCCTTTTAGCCTGTTAGCCTGTTAGCTCTATAATGCATTTTTTTAAAAAGTAAATTACCAAAGGCCTCCTGTATTATTGTCACACAGATTAGGCTAGTGAAACCAAAATACGTCTTCTTTGGTTTCCAGTCGTGATGCTGAGAGCAGAGGATCCACTGTCCACTAGCTAGCTGCCACTGCACCCTGGAAATAGGGGAAGAGCAAATTCAATGAAGATGACTATTTAACCAAGTTTACTGTATGTGAAAAGTTTTCAAAACTCTGCACAATAGGAATCAAGGCAGTGAAATCCAACATGCAGAGTGAGAAACAAAAAAAATGAAAAGTAAACATATCAACAAACATCTCCAGGTCTTTCTACCCTCGTCTCTTGAATGCCTCTATAACATTCTCTGTCTGACATCAGCACCAACAGGCTACAGAACATTCTGATCAACGCCTACACCAACACATTCGCACCTCGTCACATATCGCCGCTTGACGTCCAAGGTACCCTGGGTGTCCAAGGTACCCTGGGTGTGTTGGTTGTTGACATTCTGTGACGCCGTGTCAACTTCAGCCTGTTACATGAATTGTCTGTTTTCAAAATACACTTCTGTTTTCACAGGAAATGTTCAGTTTGCATACAGTCCCTTTCAAAATAAAAGCACTACGTTAGTAACACCACGCTTTGACCTTTTTTTTCCCTTCAACACCAAATACACATGGTTACGTTTAGCCAACGAATGCATGTGGTTGGGTTTAGGCAACAAAAGCACATGGTTAGATTTTTAAAAAATTAACAGGGTTTGACTTTACACATATACAGGAAGCCACCACCGGCTTCCTGGGTGTAAGTTGGTAATTGTTGGACATTCCTTCCTCCCACCCTACTCAGTCTTTTTGCCCCCTTAACTCATGTTGTTGTCCGACCGTGTTTCCCCCGACACTAACGGCACCCGACCATGTATCACGCCGATGTGAAAGGACGTCTTTTTTCTCAGTGTCTGGTATTCAGCAGCTTCAGAATGAGACAGGGTTGCCTACACAGAAAGTAGAGGTACTGTACCGTGTGGTCTGAACACTGTGACAAACACCAAGTATACAAGTCAAATGCTGATTTGTGTTTTGTTTTTTTTCCTTATCACTTTTGTTTATAGTCAAATTGGTTGTAAAATTTCATTAAAACTAACCTGTGTTAAGCATCCACCATCCCTTCCTCCTCCTGGTGAGAAACTCAGCTCACATACATATAATTTGAATTATGTCACTTAGATGTCACTAGAAATGTTAATACAATTCTTATGAATGTATAACGTCCTGTTTATACAACAACGATTTCAAATGAAAGTGGTAAACTATGCGTTGCGTTTTGGCCGATCGTTTACATGACAGCGGCGTTTTGGGTGCCTGAAAACACAACGTTTTGAAAACAGGTTCCAGAGTGCAATTTTTTGGAAACGGCTCCGTCTCTGTTGTCATGTAAACTTGCAATATTCAGTTCCTCTGAAAACTGAGACTTTTCGCACATGCGCATTGGGCTTCCAGTCACTAGGCATGCGCGAGAAAGTCGACCATCACAACAACAATGGCGGACTCCCGAGCTCTGCTTGTGCTGCTCACCTTATTGAATCTATCAACGCTTCCCCATCATAGTGTAGATTTACTGTAGCAGCTCCACCTCGCCGTCCGCCCAGACAAACGGTCATGCGGTTGCCATTTTGTTTGTTTATATATCGCCGCTCTGTAGAGGGAAGCGTAAGCATCAGTAATTGGCGGTGTGACGCTTGCTACTGGCCTGGCATGTATACTGCAGCGTTTTTCGTTATTTTTGCGGATCCGTGTGCAACATTGTCGTCTAAATGTGGAACCTTTTTCAAAACGAACATGAGAAACAATTCTGTTTTCAGTGGATCGTTTTCGTTTAAACATGGCCTGAAACTGGGAACAGTAGTTGTAGGTCCACATTTCTGCAGAGTCGAGCCTTAAACCACAGCATGTGATGTTCAGTAGGTTCTGGGTTGAACATGCAGACAGTCAGAGGCTATTTCTTGTGAGTATTTCCCACCTCTCTGGCAGAACGATTAAAATAAGCACACCTTTTACTTTGTATAATTTAACGTGACAGAAATGTGAAGAAATGGAAATTAAAATTTTTTCGTGTCCGTTCACTTTTCAAGCCAACGTTAGGCCCTTACATGTATGTGTGTGTTCTCAGGGTGTGTGTGCATGCTCTTGTGCATCTCCCAGGTGCCCAGGTTTTTCCAGGAGTTTCCATCTTTACGATCCACCTCCTCCTCGTCCTCCTCGCCCTCCTGGCCGTGCAGCACACACCCCGGGGCTTCTGGGTAGCGGTGGCGGCGTAAACCTGCAGCTCCACAGCCGTAAAAGAAGCAAATGGAGCAGAAAAGTATTTGGAGGGGAACGACAGCTCGGTCCTCAGCGTGGCATCACTTCCTTCCTTCCTCCTGCGTCAGCTCCCGGTCCACTTTAACGTTTTGCTTAAATGACACTGTAACGTTTCTCAGCGGGGTTTTTTGTATCCAGCCTCGCTTTGTTTGTTTCCACCGTTGACCTTTTGGGGGGAAAAGTCTTCACGGTGGTGGAGGAGTCAGCACCGGCCTGTTTGAAGAGCACTCTGGTCCAGACGACTCTGGGGAAGAAGAATCAGCATTTTCTGAGTCAAAGGAAAGAGGAGCTGCTTTCCGACATTTTACATGTGATTTCCATGTTGAATAAACCCATGAGTCACCTTTTAGCCTGTCAGCAGCTCTGAGGATGATAACGTCGGATCCAGATATAATATATCTCAATAACCGTGGGATGGATCGTCATGAAATATGGTTTTATCTTCAGTTTCTAAACACGACAGAAGAAAACACCTCAGCCTCCTCTGCAGATGAATGTTTCTTCTTTTTCTTCTTCTTCTTCTTCTTCTCTGGTGTTCAGATGTTGGTGTGATCAGACTCCGCACTGTCAGACCTGAAGAAGAAGAGAAGCTGCTTTATTATGCAGAAGTTAAATTAATGCGATCAAACAGAGAAGCCGCAGCGCTGCGAGCTCTGAGGGTCAAACACATGCAAATATTAGCATGTTGGGACGCTCTTTAAACACTCCATCATGTGTGTGTGTGTATGTGTATGTGTGTGTGTGTGTTATATAACTGAGTGTGTCAGTGTGTGTGAATTTAATTAGCTTCCCACTTACAGTCTGATATCAGCTAATGAAGCGGCAGAGTGTCTGTCGGTGATGAATGGGAGGCGTCACCTTAAAACATGATAAATCGGACTCGGCCCCTCTGGACATCAAAAACACAACGCCGTCCGAGCGCAGGATCATGGGTAAATGAGACCTGAGCGTCTCCCCCCGGTGGGAGGGGGAGATAGAGGAGGGAGAGGGGGGGAGGAGTGAGGCATCGTGGGAAGTTGTGTGTTGAAATCACAGGGGCCGAAAGGCACACAGAGCTGAAATGTCAGGCCCCTGAAGAGGGGCCCCGTCTGACAGAGAGCTGAATAAAACACAGAGAAGAAGAAGAGCAGCTCAGCCTCACTTTCATGTAGAGACACAGAGAGGAAATATAAAACGCACATGAGGAAGAGGAAATATAAAGCACGTTAGATGATCCTGTAAAATCCTGGTTTCTGTTCAGTGGTTAGAAAATTCTCACTTCCTGGAGTTCCTGCACGCAGCAGCTACGGTTTGATTAAATTCAGAGGAAGATGAGTCATTAAGTTAATAATGAGGTGAACGTTAATTGCAGATCTGTGATGAACTCTCCTGCTCACAAAGGTATAATTTTTCCATCTAGGATTTGAGGACATCGAGGGCTCAGCCCCGCCTCTGTAGGGAAGTCCAGGGGGGATCCTACCCCAGGATCAAATTAAATAAACAAGCTCTATTTTTATGCATCTTGGTATTTTATTTACCCTTAAAAATGTTTATTTCTATTATTTATTTTTCCAGATTAATTATGAATTGTGATGTCAAAAATATTAGTAGCTGTTAGTAATTAGTAGTGAGGAGAAACAGAATATGTTACAAGAATTTTGAGTTGCATGTACTTCAGTGCTTTCATTTATGCTACTTAATCTCACTTCTCAGAGGGAAACACTGTACTCTCTACTCCACTACATTTATATGTCTGCTTGAATTACTTTAAAGACAGATAAATAATACGCAAGATAATAAAGTCATTCATTCATATTCCTTAACTGCTTATCCTGTTAGGGGTCACGGGGGGGCTGGGGCTGGAGCCTATACCAACCTGGACAGGTCACCAGACTATCACAGGGCTGACACATAGAGACAGACAACCATTCACACTCACATTCACACCTACGGACAATTTAGAGTCACCAATTAACCTGCATGTCTTTGGACTGTGGGAGGAAGCTGGAGCACCTGGAGGAAACCCTTTCACGTTGACATGATATGAGACTGGTTGCTGTGGAAGTCAAAGCAGGGCGGGCAGGAGGGGTGCTGGATGGGTCAAACAAACACAGACTTTCACCCTGGAGGCCGGTGTTTGCTTCATAAGATTATAAAGCCAAACCCTGTTCTTTGTTCCTAAACCCAACCATTATAACACATTATTAAATCCAGGGCTTTTTTGAATAATATAATTAGGCATATTCTTTTTTTTCTTTGTTTTTTTAAATATATTACGGCTTATTCAAATCCAGGTCTATTCATTAAACATTCAGCTGAGGCCTAACAATGCCACTGCACAATATCTAGGTTCAAAATAGGCAACACCAGCGCTGAATCTTGTTTCACTTTAGTTGTCTAAATTGACAGCTTGGTCCAAGTTCCAGGAGCCAGCTGCATGAATATTTTTATTTTTCTTTCCTCATATAACTAAGCATTTCTCTGTCTTTGTGCATCATCCGTTTTTTTTGCTTAAATTCTTTCCATGCATCTAATTAATTCAGATTTAAATTAACTTTATTATCCAGCACAGGGAAATTAATTTGGTCCGGTGTCCCAGACATAAAAACACCATAAAATCCTTAATAAAAAACAGCAGAATAACGCACACACTTAAACCACGATGTAATCATAATAAAACACTTTTGATTGAGACAAAATCAACAAATCAAAACAGCTGATCCAATTTAGTCAAATCTGATCAGATATAAAGTGAAGTGAAAACAAAACAGAAAACAAATATATATCAGTTTCTTTTTCACTGATGAGACACGTTCAGTCAAGTACTGTGACGTCCAGAATCATCTCTGTGATATGACGGCAATAATTACTGACTGGGGAAAGAACTGATTGACATGTTCCTTCCCACAGTATGAAAACACACTGCTCCTCTGTCGATACACAAAATGGACATAAAGTTGTGTCTGTGTTTCTGTCTCCCTGCTCGTCGACTGTCAGGCTTACAGCCTAATGACACAGAGCCAGACTTTTAATGCACCGACCACGACAGTGATTATCACCTCTGTAATCCTACAGTTCATTAGCCCCCCCACCCTTAATAATTAAGTTGGAGAAGTGCTGGGCTCCGGGGATCCTCCACCTCCTCCTCCTCCACCTCCTCCTCACTAATGCACACATTAACACTCAGCCTCTGTTGGACTTTAAAAAAGGTGTGCTGAGGATCTGGTCTGTGTCTGGTCTCATCCTGTGGAGGGTCATCAGTACATTAGGGGGGCGGGGCTTGTTAGCTTTGGTTTTATAGGCGAAGTGATCAGCGGTCAAGGTTAACGAGCTAATTGGGCTGTTCGCCTAACTGATATTTATGTTCCGGTTGTGGCAACGTTTTGAAATGTTTCCCAATGTTTACAGAGACTCTGAAACATCAACACTGATCTCAAACCTGTTGCAGATTATCAGACTGAAGAGTCGCAGATGATACTGCTGGATGTGACTGCACATTACTTCACTCTGAGTGCACTTGTCACTTTTACTTGTAGTGGAGTATTTTCACAGCGTGGTATTACCACTTTGACCTCTTCTTCCTTTACTGATCCATTCAGCATGAAATAACAGGTGTGATTATGGTCGGGACATTTGTTTCATGTCATGTTCTCCGCTGCCCCAAGTTTCTTGTTAAAATCTATTATATCTATAAAGTGAATAAAGGCTATACATGCCAGAAGAAGCCCATAGCACCAAAATAAGAGACGATAATAACATTTAATTTTAGAGTCTTTTATTGTAATTTTGTTCTGGCTATATCTAAACTCCTGCTCATGGCTGCAGACAGAGAGCTGAGGCCACAGACTGAAGCACGAAACATGAAAATGAGTTATTATTATTATTATTTCTATATGTTTTGTGAATGCAGCTCGTCACGACTGTGAAGACATGGGGAGCTGGAGCTGAGAGGAAGAGGACGGTTTCCCTCAGTGAGGGTCATGTCTGGACCCCCGAGCAGCACACACACACACACACACACACACACACACACACACACACACACACACACACACACATGGAGTGAAATCTGTAAACATTATGAGAGAAGTCGACTCTCCTGCCGCCTCTGAGGACTCGTTGCTTCATGCATAATGCAGACTCAGAGTTTGACCGCTGGCCTGCAGCTGATTGGCCGTCTCGGGGTCGGGGTGGGGGCGAGGAGCGGGTGAGCGGTCCATCTCCAGCAGCCTGGATTGCCCGGACCCCCCAAACCCCAAAACACACACACACACACACATATATGTACACACACTCTCACAGATCGATTCAGGTGGACCAAGGTGCTGCAGGATTATCTGACCACATCGACTCTGGTTTACTTTCTTTGTTCACACGAGGACGAAGATGAAGAGATGAAAACCTCAAATCTCTGTTTATTTGTTTGTTTCTCTCGTACAGGACAAACATATTTACTCTACATGAAAGAACACAAACACTCACAGCGCCCCCTGGAGGCTGTGAGTTTACTATAGCGTCAATAACAACAAACAACATCACATGGATTTCGTTTTATTTATCTATCCTCTGGAGAGCAGGAAGAAATCAGGACGTCTTCTTACAACCTAAAACATTTTTATATATTTACGTAGAAGTGAAAAAAGCCACCGCTCATCCGTAGGCAAAACACTGAAAGAGGTGCTTGAGTTGAACTTAGAGCCTTAAAAAAAACAACAAAACAGCAGCCGCACACTCAAACACTGTGCATATATCAGTTTAATGCAAGCTTTCAGTCATCGTGACCTTCTTCAGGCATCAATGACCGATGAATGTAGATACATCTTCAGAGACGCCGTGTCAACCTCAGCCTGTTACATGCAAACTGTGTTTTCAAAACACACTTTCCTTTTCAGAGGAAATGTACAGTTTGCATACAGTCTCTTTCAAAATAAAAGCACTACGTTAGTACAACGATGCAAAGTTTTTTTCCCCCCTTCAACGTCAAAAGCACGTGGTTTGGTTTAGAAAATAAAAAATCTCATGAAAAGTGAACTCCAGTCACCTGGGTAAAGTCTGGTGATTTTAGGACCCATCCCCTCCCCTTCCACCCACCATACCTGGACTTAGCACTTAGTTTCCTGCATTCTGGTGACTTTTTTTAATGCCGTTTTTGTCCTATTCTGCATTAATTATGGTGGATTTGTCTTTAAAGTATCATCTGCTTGTTATGTTTTTTGGGGGGGAGGAATACTGCATAAATTTTAAATATTGAGAGGTACATATCCCCTGCTTCAACCCCTGAAATCTACATATATGAAATGGTAAAATTTTTGACATTTGAAGCAGAAGTTTGACTATATAATCTTTTTGTACGTTATACATTTGAAGTTTCCAGCAGAGGTACACTGTGTTACATATTATTCATCATATACTCTATATCATATGATTGAATTTGGTGTCGTAATTTTTTTATTTATACATTTTTTGCAGTAATATAACATTTTATTATTCCCCTGGGAAATTGTCGTGGTGCAAAGTAGAGAAGAGTGCACAAAAAACATATAGAGTAAAGATTGTCAATAAGGTGCAAAAACCAAATGTACACAACGACAGTGTTTCAGTGGGAGGAGAGAGGGTTTCAAAAATAAAACAGCAATACCTCGTGTGTGTGTTCAGAGCCGTCTGTACAAGCCTTCATTTCTCCGTTTAACTGGCTCTCATCATCTCGTCCTCCAGTTTGCTCTGAAAACCAGCGCTGAGGTTCAGAGGCCAATTCCAACATTTCTTTCTCTTTTTTTCCATCTTTAATGGAGACGTGCTCCATGATTTATTCAAATGACAAACCTCTCCTTTCTCTCTTTTTCTTTCCTGAGGTATTAGTCACTGGGTGCTAATGTCAGATTACTTTACTAGCCATTCTGCTCTTGATAAATGACTGAGACAGGCAGTAAAAAATAGATCAAAACCACTGGGATGAGAAAAAGGAGGAGGAGGAGGAGGAAGGAGCAGAGAGGCCGTTAAATCATTTCCCTCCGCCGCCCGACAGGCCTCGGAAAATGCCACCCATTATTTCTGTGCTATGGCTAATCAAAGCTTCCAGAGTGATTAGAGAGGAGACGCAGCAGCAGCGGCTCCTCCTTCCTCCACCTTAACAAGCCATTATCACTCGGAGACGCTTCAACCACTGAAATATGGAGCGCTTCACCGCCCTCGCTACATCACAGGGCAGAGCGCAGGGCGGCTAACTGTGTTATTACACCTTAAATATGTAATTAAGGAATTTTCTCAAGGAGCTGAGTACAAAGAGCTGCTTTCAGACATGTGACACAGAGAACAGGAAGTCACTGCAGCGTCAAAACAAGAGGAAGAATCTCACAATGGCTGTATCATATTGAAGCTATTTATAAAACAAAACTAATTCAATTTTAGGAGATGCAAAGTCAAAATGTTGCTCTTGCAGTCAGAATTATGACACATTATGTCAGAATTTGTAGTTTGAAGGTCAAAATTAGGAAATAAATACTAGAAAATTGGTTAAAATCAGGGGATAACGTGAGAAAATATTTCTCACATCCAAAATTATGAGGTATTGAGTAAAAAAAATGTTTCTTTTTAATAGAAAATAAAGATTTCTGAAACAGGTGACAGGCGTTAAACAGGTGTCCCGGTTGTGGTGCTAGAGCTGTTAAACTGTAAGGGTTAATCCTCTGAGGAGCAGGAACAGAATCAGAAATATTTCAGAACAATCTGAGATCAAACATCTTACATACATTATTACAGAGTTTATGCTTGTATCTTCAAGCACTGGGTAATATGATAAGACGATATGAGAACATATTCTGTATAGTTTATTTGTCTTTTCTCATTGTAGAACAAAACATTTGAATTATTTACAGCGTGGGTCGAGCAGACCGACCTCTGTGCCGCAGCAACACTAAACCTGAAATAACTAAGTGAAGAACAGTGTCTGTTAGTGCATCAGAGGGTGAAGAAAACAATCAGCAGGTTGTTGGGAAAAAAAGATGCTTTTTCTGAAGCCTGAGGCCATTTAATGAAAAGTGTTTTGTTTCTTTAACTTTTTAAAGTATTCACTTATTTACTTTTTGAGTACTTTCTGACTGCTGCGCCTCACTACATATGCATCACTGTTACAGAGTTCTTTTAATGTCCTTCATAATGGAGAACATGTTGT